>OX463849.1:35553170-35783131 GCA_949825065.1 Odontocerum albicorne | reverse complement strand
ATATATATATATATATTCCTTTGCTCGCCGATGCCACGTGATGCCTGCCATGCTTCCTGATTTCGTCCATCCAGCGTACCTTCGGTCTTCTAGGCCTCTTTATGCCTCTTGGATACCACTGGATTATTTCGGATGTCCATCGGGAGTCTGACATTCGGGCTATGTGTCCGGCCCATTGCCACTTCATTCTTTTGCACACCTTTATAACGTCTTCTACCTTTGTTATATTGCGAATCCAGGTGTTTCGTTTACGGTCTCTTTTAGTATATCCTAACATGCATCTCTCCATGCCCCTTTGTGCGGTCTGGAGCTTTTGTGTGTTCTTTACTGTGAGCGTCCATGTCTCGCAGCCATATGTAAGCCCAACAGGTAACACAAGTGAAATTGACTACATCCTGTCAAACAAAAGATTTACTGTCCAAGACTGCACTGTTCTCAACAACTTTAAAACAGGAAGTGATCATCGCCTAGTAAGAGCCAAAATAAGGATCAACACCAAAACTGAACGTCTCAAAGTGGTTAAGAAAAAGGAGAAAATAGTAATAAACAACGATCTACTTGCTAAAAAAAAAAATGGATTCCAACTAGACCTCAAAAATCGATTTGAAATCCTCAGCGAACCACAGCTTCCGATTACAATAGAAGCAATAGCAGAACAGATAGTACAGAGTGCAACAAACTACGCGGCTCATATTCTCAAAAAGAATCAATATATATATATATATATATATATATATATATATATATATATATATATATATATATATATATATATATATATATATATATATATATATATATTATATATATATAATATATATATATATATATATATATATATATATATATATATATATATATATATATATATATATATATATATATATATATATATATATATATATATATATATATATATATATATATATATATATATATATATATATATATATATATATATATATATATATATATATATATATATATATATATATATATATATATATATATATATATATATATATATATATATATATATATATATATATATATATATATATATATATATATATATATATATATATATATATATATATATTGTTCTGAATGATTAAATCCTTTGCGCATTTGGACTTGTAGTTTTGACACTACCTGATAGATGATCGTAATAACAATAATCTCACGTATTTTGAATCAATCCACTTGCCCATTACTGAGTTTATCAGCATGTAATGGTATGGTGTTGAATAAGGAGATTTCAGTGAAAACTTTCTCCTTTCTCCAGCAGCCAAGCACGAGGATGTTATGTCACCATTATGGCTTGCCACTATTCACCTGGTAAACATGCAGTGGTAGAAGGGGAGGATTTATTATTTCCAGCATAAGGCCATAAAACACGATTTAAGAGCGTAATAGAATTTATGATTTTATGGTATTTATGTGTCACTAAAAAGTGTTTATTCGATTCGGAACACCGGAAATTACGAAGACATTGATTAATAGAGGACAGATGTTAATGCTTATATTAACCCAATATAAGGAAACTTGCTTATTTGACATAAAATTTTGTAATATTACTTACGCCTTTTATTTGTATTGTTAAAAAAATACTCTGGAAAAGAGTTAAACCGATCTCGTTAAAAATATCGATTACGGTTTAATCAAATATTGCCTCAATAAAATATCATCGAAAGTCTTATTAGTAAGAAATAGTGGTATGAGTTATGATTGTTTAATTTTATAAAATTATAAGAATGATTAATATTACATTTTCGTCGCATACAGTACATCCTCACGGATTATTGCATTGTGGCAATATCCTCCAACCAACCAGAAATATTTCAATTGGGTCTTTAGTGAAAAATAAACTTGAAACCTATAAAAAATTATACCAATGGGAATTTAACCTACATCGCCACATAACCCGGGATGGAAGAATGAAGATACTGTTAACATACTCGTTTTTAAGAATGTTGATTTTCTACATGTTTGAGTATAATATGTCAAAAGAATACAGCGATATTTTTGTTAATATTCTATATTTTATTTCATAAACTTACCATTTCATTTTATGTATACAATTCAGTTAATGATCCATTTTAAAATCAATATTTCTATTTTACGACTCCTCTATATACGTTTGGTAACTTATCTTTTCGCATTTTGTGAAACCTACTTGCATTAGGACTGGAATATATCAAGTAAGGCAGAGAGTGCTTTGAATATGTCATTGTAAAAGTATAAGTAAATTGAAAAAACATAAGTTTTAATTCAATCGTTAATAATATAATATTTTATGATAGTAGGGTTGCATATAGGATTTATTGCGTGTAGGGTTAATAAAAGTATTTAAGGAAGTAGTCAAAGGATAACTTCATAATTTTAAGTCACGCTTTCTCGTTAGTTAAAATTGATTTACTAGAAAGTGTCTGAATATCTAACATTTTATGTACTGAAAATTTCTTATTATTAATGTCGTAGAATTACGCGTACTAAGGAAAACTTGAAGAAGTAAAAAAAAAGATAGTATCTCCGTATAATAAAGAGGAAGTGAAATTTGCGAAAACGATCAGTAGAGCAAACTAAGTAACTTACTTAAAGTCTGCTGATATAAACTTAGTTGTATTCGGGAGGATTAGAACCTCCAAAATCTTTGCAACATACTGAAAATAAAATGCCTACAAAATATAATAATGTAAGTAACTTATTTGATAGGGAGCTTTAAAGTAAAAAAAAAAGCAAATGTTTTCTTCTTTTATGTCACTAAGAGACTTAAATCTGTTAATATAATAGTCCAAAACAGTATTTTAATTCCAACTTTAAGCAATGGTATTAAACTTAAATGCAAAAAAGCACTGAAAAGAGCCGAATAAATTCTGTATAAATGCATGCACGTAGAAGAATTAAGTGATTAGGCAATTAATGTAAACTTAAGGTTTAAACATTGTGTTAGATGAAGAAGAGACGAACACATTGAACGAATAAGTAGAAAAAGACTAATAAAACAAATGTACAGAGCCAATATGAGTAAAATGAGTAACAGAGAAAAATCAAGTAAAGTATGTTTAATTATAAGATGTGTATGAGGAAGAATCTGGATAGGGAAGTGGCGAAATATATACGTCGAAAAAAGTGGCGCTCTGTTATCTGTGCATAGTCCAGCAGCGAATGGTATGTATGCATATTTAAAGATACTAAATACTTTGAAATAAAATTAAATTCTATGATACATTTATAGTATAATTATTAAATAATTATAAATAATTTAATTTTATTTAAATTCATGATATGCTCTAATAATGAACCTAATCACTACATTACAACAAATATATCTTGATGTAGCTTTATTATCACTGTACTAGTTTTTAAATGTATACCCACTATTTAAAATATGCATATATTTTAGAAATTAAATATAACCTGCTTTTCAATAACTACACGTAAATACGCGTCAATTATTATATTTTTTAATAAATGTTTCGTGCACGATATATTTGGGATTAATTTTTTGAAATGGAATAGAACAAATAAATTAATGATGTTTCCGTTAATAAGTACATCAATTACAATGTTTCATTTGTAAAATAACTGACTTCCTCTAATCGTAAATAACTAGGTTTAAAGTATTTATTGGTAATACATATCACGCTTGATAGCAACTAATGTAATCTAGTTTAAAGAACTCCAGGATTAACCAATGATGTTACTAAGAAAAAATACTAATTGAGATTTTTTACATCCAGGAATTTTATTATCTTCTCGTTAATGATTTTTGGAAGGGATTTCCTACATTTAAAAAGCCCCTCACATTTTTTCTATTTATTTATTTTCTATAGTACAATATGTATAATTTAAACAGTTTTATTTTAAAGGCAAACTGTAGAGTAGAAAGGCATAACAATAAAATAAAAAAACATGTTATGGATATAGAGAAGCACGTCATCAGGTAAGTTATGTTATGAAATTGTCGCATTCTTGAATCAGATATTTGTCCTAAATATTAAAACACTTAGCTGAATCGTTCAATTCCAGTGAATCATAATCTCTACAACCATTTCATATCCGGCAACTCGTCATCACACACTCTACATTCGCAGTAGTTCATCTTTCGCATGGCTATGTAATAATCGTATTAATATATTTACAATATACCTTATTTTATCATTGAGTTGAGAAGTCAATGTCGAAAGCTAATAGAACCGCTTTAGATTTAGATGCCCAATAATGAAATATGTAGAGACAACTTGAAAAATATCCTTTATCTACAAAATCATCCATTGAATACTTCAAAAATGTGTAATGAAATTTCTAAAAAGTTCGTCGTCATATTCTAAGTAAAATTCAGCTATTGTTGGAGTATAAATTACAAAAAATAGTTCTTCAGCCCCACAAATTGTTCTATCGCTTTAAGGTTGTGATGTCTTTTACAAATAAAAAATTCAATTTTAACGGTTCCAAAAGCTTCCGGAGCTTTCTCCATGCATAAGAACATCATTGTATTGAAAGGTTCAGTAATACAAAGCATTTATCCAAATAAAATTAACTGTATGTTCCTGTCGAGCTTAACGACTGCATTTACCATCGAGGTAGCGAATTTTATAAGTTCAACAGAGATTTTATAAACGCGTAGTTTATATAATATATGTAATTAATGGATTTATTCAGAAAAACTGAAAGTAGTACCATAAAAAATCTTACGACACCGGCCGCAAAATCTGGTAAATGTCTGTCTGTGAAAGAAAATAATATTTCCGTTCTATGGGGCACTGTAGAAACTCTACCATATTTCCGAATAAATTCTATTATTATATTGGAAATATTTTATTATATATCGGTAATAAATAAAACATAGATAAAATATTTAACGGCGAGTAGTTCTGGAATCTTCTGATTATGATCAAAGAAAGTACATTGAAATCTGGAAGTTGTAACATGAAACTCTTTGTAATACGTAGCATTTGTTTTTAAATCTTCCTAAAAAAATATTAAATACTCTATATTAATATATAACACAAAAATGAACTCGTTAAATTGTGCTGGAAAGCTAAGACGATTCGCACTCGATTACTAAGACCAGTGCCATTTTGAATTATAATTTCCAGCAATAAGATTTTCATATCTTATAAACAACAGATAGTTGATATAATTATCATAATTTGACATATATTTTAACCTTACAAATAAAATATTATTTGTCTTACTCGTACTAAGCTCATTGTTGATTGCAAAAGAAAATAATTTAGTGTGTTACCAACACACTTCTTCAGTCTACGACAGACGATGAAATTTCAGAGCAATTCCACACATCTTGACAGTGGAGTCCAATCCAAGTCCCACATCTCCTCCCACAGAATCTTTTGAAACCTCATGGAAGTGTCTTCTTTTAAATTATTTTCTTTGTTGTGATCATGAACTCTTGATTAATATTTTCCGACAGTCTTCAGCCATAAGCTTGTTCTTCCCAATGCACGATATCTAGGCTGAATGACAAAATATCTCTTCTGCAGGTATTCTTAAATCTAAGCTTAGATTGTCAATGATTAAGTATAAAAGCAATAATAAAATTTTTATAGTTCCATATAGAGAACAAACTCTCATGAAGGGCGCTCCAGCACAGGATACAAATCTACTATTATTGACAGATTAAAAATATTACAAAATAAAACTCATATAATTAAAATTGAAACACTTGAATCCGCTTGAAAATATATATTCAACCCAAATAGTTTCAAGTTATATGCAACTCATCTTCAGGAGTTTTCCAAACTAACGTTACTTCTGAATGCTCTTGAAGATGAGGCACGTAGAGAACTTGAAACTAGTAATATTAAATTTATATTTTCAAATAGATCAAACAGTGTTATAATTTGAAAAAACATGAATGACTACAGTGTTAACCCTAAAACTATAGAAAAATTAAACTCATATCATTTAAGTTTAAGGATAGGAAGGCAGTGGCTCCTTTTAATGTCTGCTATTTCCCCTTAAAACACGTTTTTCTTATCAATTCTTTCTACATGACCGAGACAGCATAATTTCCTAATTTAAAAAGATCATTAATTGAGAATGTACTCATTCGTGATTTTATCCTGCCACAAAACATATAGTTTTTAGCATAAATACCTTATCTAGAAGTTGTTGAATAGTTTTTCGTAATATAGGCAGTTCAGGTTTCGCTTCCATTTATAGAAGCGCACTCTGGGCACTAACATTTTAGTTTTCGTAATGATTTCGTTGTTCTCCTGGAACCTTGATATTAATCTGCCAAAAGTACTCAAGTCAAAATTCACTTTATGTGCCAAATTTATGGGAAATTTACTTCAGAAACAGTAGCCTTGTGTAGTACATATATATACACACTATCGAGCCATTTCCCTGTCAAATAAGACGGAGAGCCAGATTTTCCTATCTAGACAAACATACCCATAAATCTTCGCATACAACATTTACAATTTCTCTGACTTTCTACGTTTCCTTTTTTCAAGTTTTAATTTACTCAATTAATCTTGGTTTTCCTTTACTACGACATGAACTCACATTTGCACTATTTATATATTTTGTTAGTATTTCTTCACTCATTCACTTTTCATACCCAAACCATCTCAGAGTGATCTCTTAATGTTACTGTAAATAAATTTCCAAAATTTGACGTTTGGGCCATCATGTAATAGTAGATTTTCACTTGTACTACCAGTAGTAAATTTTATTATACCATCTTTGACTTAGCAAATTCTGTAATCATTGAGTCCAGATAAGAAAAAAAACGACAATGTGAATATAATTGAAGGAATGTCCCTTTAATGACCTCATAAATCTTAAATGATCTCTCACGTCCAAGAAACTGATTTTAACATGAAAATGGCGGAGCCTTAAGCAGTCACATCATCTCACCACATGTTGAAGACGGAGAGATTAATGCGCCTGTTGATGTACAAACAATTATCGTAGTACATGCTCATATACCATATATGTATTCTTAGATACTATGTAAAATAGACACGCACATACACATACCGTCACGCCATTTCCTGTGAAGATAGGCAGATAAGACAAAGCGCCAGACTTTCCTATCTCGACACACATCCTTCGCCTTTCCTTCATCCTTACACTTTCTCATACAACTTCTATGATTTCTCAAATTGTCTACGTTTCCTGCTTTCAAAACATCATTCACTTGACCCAATCGTACTTTCCTTGGTATTTCTCTCAAATTTGCATTGTACACATATATTTGTTTTGTTAGTCTTTCTTAATTCATTCGTTCTACATAGCTGAACCATCTCAGAGAGGTCTTCTTCATCTTAACACATCAGTTTTAAGTTTGCATTCACCCCTAATCCCTTTATTACCTCTCCTATCATCCCATGTATTCTTCTTAGTTAACGCATTGCATTTATTCATCTTTTTTCAGATTTTTTCACGTCCACTTTATCTTTCATACATTAAAGTTGATATTAAAATACTGTTGTGAACTATCAACAGACATAATTACATAACAAAGGAATCGACTCATGCATGTTGTCGCGCTTAATACAAGTATATTAACTACCTTTTATTCCTTCCTTTTTTTTAATACATTTGCACAAAATATATTTTTTTCTAACAAATCCCTTTTTTTATAAAAATATTTTTCTCTGTGTATTTAATTTGAATTAGGTGCATGACCACGCGGTAGCGCACGGGACTTTCGTGTGGTAGAACGCACGTTCGAACCTCACACTATACAACTCCCCTCGAATGGCACAGACATTTTTTCGGGGGGTATAAGAATTATTATGAATTTGGTCATATACGAGTATATTCCTTTAAAAAAAAGAAAAATATATGCTAGTGTGCTCCAATCATCTCACTTCGATGTGCCATCGAATCCAGTAGAGTAATGTGTCCGATGAATTTTCTGGTGTGCAGCGACTCACTTAAAGAAAATAAATCAAGAAAGAAACAATAACTCCATGGTGTAGTTTTGTTTTCCAAACTGAATTGACGTTGAAATGGCGAGGGTAACTTCGACTACGAGGCCTAGCACCGACGACGATTTGATTTAACAATTTTGAATACTCGTATATTTCAAGGTGGATTTATTTGATTGTAAATTGTTACTTAACCAGATAATGTTTTGCAATGCATTTCATTATTTTACTTCCAAAAAGACTAAGTATTTGGGGTTCACACTTAACATCTTCTTCACATTCTTTGATTATATTCAAATATCTGCAAATAAAAATATGTTGTTTAAAATGGTGTCAAATGAAAACATATTTAGTTATAATCATATTGCGTGATTTAAACAATAAATAAAAATGTCAAATGGTTAATGATTATAACTTCGGTATAACACGCCAGAAATGCTCGTAAATATGTAAAAAAAATTATAAGTTAAATTATGTCATATAGTATAATATGATTAATTGAAGAATAACACGTATCAATTATACGTTTTATTTCATCAACTAACATTCCATACAACGATTGTAAATATTCGATCTTTTTCAATCGTAATGAATTAATACTTATATTTTTCAACAAATCAAAACTCAACGATACTTTAAAATGGCATGTTACGCTATTGTGAAATTTATGATTTAATTATTTATTACTTTCATGTAATGTAAATACATAAGGCTGACTTATTGCTTTTTAAAAAACATTAGGCTGACTCATTATTTATTACTTTCATGTAATGTAAATACACCAGGCTGACTTATTGCGTTTAAAAAACATCTACCAATCAACCTGCTTTAACCTGCAGAAATTTTATTGCTAACCAGAAGCAGCGACTATTCAAAATGGCCTCAGAATTAAAAACAATAAGACTTATCATCAACCTACGAGCACGTCATTAAATGTAGTGAAAAAATAGATATATAAGATCTACGTAACTTACTTAGTAAAATTCCTATCTTTCGGTTTGACAATTGCGTGTATTCGATTTATTTTACTTAAGGGATTTTTTTCCTTTTTCTGGTTACTTTGAAGAGATTGCTACATCGCAACCAACTCGCCAGGTTGTATTGTATATTTTATAGACAAAGTGTTAAATTTCGATAATGTATACATTAACTGGTCAATGTATGCACTAACAATGAGTTTTATTTACAGTTTAAATTGTTGCATTACGTGTATATTTTCACTAGATAATGTATGATTTAACTGGTAAGTGTGTGAACTCGCCGACGCGAACTGGTCACATCGTGAACAAACAAGACCTGTCAGACAAGCGTGTTTGACAGCTAACCTAAAAAGAGCGAGTTTGAAAATGACCCCACCACACATTAACAATTCTAATGATAGAAGCGGAATGGAGGAGAATGATCCGTCTTCGGCGGTTGGTTTTCCTGTTTTCTCCGAATACTTTTGGCAAACAAATGGTGGTGTACCATTCAAAACTGACCGTACAACGTTCCACTAAAGGTACTGTTGTGACATGACCATTTATACCGAAGAAACAAGCCACCATTTGCTTCGAAGTCCTTCGTGCGCGAACAACTTTTGTTAGATTTGGCTCGTCTTGAAGGACCCATACAGTCGACTGCTGTTTAATTTCTGGCTCATATGCATAGATCCATAATTCGTCACGTGTCACAATCTGATAGACGTATTTTGAAGCAGCGCGATCGAATTTTTTTAACATTTCTTAGGACCAATCGACATTAGCCTTTTTAACTACGACCACGACCTTTTTAACTACGTTCGGAAAACCAGCGAAACACATTGGCCCGGGATGGTGCTTTATCATCAAAAGTCGAAACTAGTTGATCGGCATACTGTTGTTGAGTTAGTCCACGTCGAAAATCATAAAAAATCATCGCACGAAAATCTTCACGATTTAATTCCATTTTTGGCCGAGATGAATTTTTCAAGTATCTGTAAACAACACAAATAGCACTCATATGACAAAACTTTCTGAGCACGTATACCATAAAAAACGTCAAACTTTACGATGCTGATGTCAGATTTGACGTATCTATACTGGTGTTGCCATATCTCAAAACTTAAGTAGCAGCCCTCGTAAAAGAAGAATTCAAATCACAAGACGTACGTGAATTACCAACGCAATAGACAGCCCTGATAAGGAATGCAACCAGCTGTTCTTTCCAAGAGTGTAGAAGAAATACTTCTGACCGTGGGAAATGGAAGCGTATCATTATTTCTACAGTGCGGTCAAGTCGCTCGCAAGATCAAGTTCAGAGACCACATCATAATAGAAATACTGTAAATAACATAACCAATTAGATTTTTTTTTTTTATTACTAACTTAAGTAAAATTTGTGGAAAAGAATGAATGGATTCATTCATATTTTCGTATGGCAACCATTCAATGTATGCGAATTATTGATTCGAATATATTGAAGAGCGTGGCTTGGAGATAACATTGTCTTTGCCCCCATCAATTGAACCTCCGGATTTAGAGCAACTGGAGTAAACACGAAACTCGCTGTTTGTCGTCACTCGCATACATCCAGGTGAACTATTTTACCAGGATAATATCCTTTTTTGGTTACTGTCGAAAATTGAACCAAAAACCACCAGGTAGATGAACATAAAAGCATGATATTATATTGGGTAAATGGTACTTGTTGCATGCCAAAGGGAAGTTAAATAAAGAAGCTATACAAGAAAAAATAATATTTTAATATAATTTCGGTTCCCGATAATATTGAAAAAAATGCTAATCTTGAGGAAAGCTTAAGAATTTTTTAAATCTCATATAAAGCAATGGCCACATGCTATATTAATCAACTTATAATATATTGGGTAGGGGAGAGGGGGCATTTTTTAAATGTTACACTTCTAATCAGACAAAAAACGTTATAAATATACGAGTATATATTCAGTGACGGTTTTGTTTGCAGACACCACTGTCATGGTATTCTGTGATACCATTGCAGTGGCGTTAACAAAATTCTATTTAAACAAAATACTAATTATTTTTTCAAGAACAACAACTCTGCATTAGGTATGAGTTGATTTAATTTATAGTTACGGTTTTTTTATTATTTATTAAACCGCTCTATTTTTTTATGCAATCATTTTCAATAATTGCTTTTTTCGTCTCCTGTGTTCGTTTCATTTCCAGTACTCACAAATATTCCACTTTCTAATACAAGTCAAGAAGATACTTCATTAAAGAGGGGGAAAGGATATCACGGAAATTAGACAACCACCACTACTCCATCTCACCTTACATTGACCAATCTGGAATACTTGTAGGATACCTACGTCCATAAATAAATAAATAATTGTCAAATAAATAAATAATTGTCAAACATAATTTGTTGGCAAATAAATTGCAAACATACAGGGTCAACGACCGATGAATTATTTACAATTGTCACATACTAGAAACGTCAACAATGTTTACTCACAAATAGTATTTGTCTGTCTCCAGCAAATAAATGTACTACCCGCTACGCTGGTGCACGCGCGGGAGTGAGACAAAGTATGTGTTGCGGGCACATTCACTCACTACTATAAAATACCTACTTGTAGACAAATAAAGATTATTATTCATCCAACTGTCAAGACTTGTTATTATTTACCCGCTATTCACTTTCACTTTTATCCGCATTCCTGAGTTTTATATTTATTTAAAATACATATCAAAATCATCACGACGTATCAAGATAAGCAACTCGCTACATTGATGACCCCGAACGAAAAGGAACGCAGAATTCGACTAAAACGAATATAGCGATGTCAACATCAACATCATCAGCACGTCCTAATAGGGCACACGCTACATTGATAACGAACATCGCTACATACTTTATGGCAAATCAACAACAGGCGGATCTTAGATAAATGGTGATGCCATTGGATGGAAAGTGACGTGAAAACAGACATATTGTGGAATATCCGAGGGTAGAGTAACCTTGGCTTTCCCTACCCCAGAAGGAGTGGTGCACTCTGAATAGGATCAGGTACAAAGTGGGATGTGCTACATTCGACATGTATACATAAAGAATGGCACAGCCTTTCTGTGAACGTGAGGAGATACAGACTAAAGACCACATCGTAAACAAATGTCTATTGTATGCGTTTGCTGGAGACGTACAGAAACTACGTAACCTAACGCCGGACGTTGTGACCTGGTTGGAAAAAAAAGCACTGTACATCAGGGTCAAACGCAGAAGAAGCACCACATACATATTTTTCAAAATTTCTCGTGAATCTCGTTCACATACCTTATCATTTTTTTATAAAAAAAATAATATCGTAAGCTTACTTGTAACATTTAAAAAACAATATTTTTTTATACAGGAAATATTATTATAAGTATTGAAGCGTAAGTTATATATGCTCTTGCGTAATTTTAAAATGTAATAATTACAACAATTATTAAGATTTCTATTGTGTTAGAAGGGCAAAAAAATAACGATCGAAAATGGCATGTTTAGGAAGCGCCATGTCATTATTAGAGAGAAATAACACAAGTCCGTTTGAGGATGTCTGATACAAAAACCAAGAAAATTTTAGAAAATCATAATTATTTGAGACACGCCAAATATTTAAGGAATAAAAATCAAATATACCACTGTCTTTTTTGGTTTATTGTCCTATTGTATGAATTATTTATTGTCCTATTCGAAGAATGTAACAGACAAAAACAATGCAGTTTTAAGTGAACACTCAAATTTTATGAACCCAAGTTATGTAACAAACTTTAATCCGTTGACTTTCCACTGCTTAATTAAGGCATGGCTGATGAAAGATTAACAAACAAGGTATAAAAATTACGAGAAGTTCGGAAAGACCTTAAAAACGTTTAAGAGTTATATTAATGAAATTTTGAAATATGGAAGAGTTAATCGTATGCACGATGAGATGTATGAACGTGGCAGAAACGAAAAACGTGTATCTGATTAGAATTATGTAGATATATGATTAATCTGCCTACTCCGACAGGGTTATGGGGAAGACATCCCCGCAATGTCTCCATTCTTCTATATTCTTTGTTTCCATTATACAAGTATGTTCTGAACTTATATATATTTAGGTGACCGATAAATTGGTTTATATTAAGGGACTGAAGTGGCATAAGGTTTGTCATATTTCAGGGACCAATAGTGGCAAAGCAATGTTATCCTATGGGGATTATCCCCTCGGCAATAGGAAACCATGAAGTTGGCCCAAAAATCTCTGGATTGATGAAATCTCGAAGTAAGAAAGTGCACACTGGCATGGAACAGTGAGAAATAGAAGAAAACGAATTTTATATTTAATGTGGCAAAATTATATAATTATAATTGTTTACTCCTTTTCTCAATTATGTAAGAACTAGCCATATAATGATGGGAAATCAAGAATTTCAATATGTTTTGAAAATATTTTTTAAGTCATTGCCATTGTTATTTTATGTCTTACAAACATATCAAAAAGTGACAGCTGTCAAATAATATGGAAAAAATAAAGATGTTTTGAAGCATGCTTCAAATATGTAATAGTTTGCATTACAATCACTGAAAGAAATAAATATAATAATTAGTTGAGAGAATTGTTATTTAATTATAAGCTAGTATGAAGGTGTTCACTTTGTCTAACAAATTGAATATTAAGATTATTCAAAATAAAAATTATACGTATGAAATCAAAATTAAGTTAGCTTAAAGTTATAGTAAAGAAATGAGTTTAGTTCTTATTTAATTGATTTGTATATGTTTATAGCATTTTACAAGTGTTTATATTATAGATTACTTTATCAAATTAAAAAAAAACAAACTTCAGGAACTTAAAAACATCTCAACCAAAAATGCAAAAACACCTTTATTCAATACATCTTTTTTTTAAAGATTAAATATGACCGAAGTTATAGGTGTCATACCTTCGAATACTAGGCAGAAAAAATGCCTGTGTCGTTCGAAGGAAGTAACACAGAGTGAGGACTTTCCGCACGGAAGTCCAGTGCGTTACCACTCGGCCATGCACATCTGGTTGGCTGGAAGAGATTACCGCCTGCAATAAGCTCACCAGATTGTTTTTTTTACAATGAAGGGAAAGTTTTAATGAAACGTCGAAAAGAAGTAGCAGATAAATGTTGATTATCAACTGCACATATGTATTTTAGAAAAATAATTTACAAGACCAAACAATTCGAGGTAATTTTAATTTTTTAGAATTTGAAATAAAATAATTGTTTTTCCCAACGCTTTCAATCCCTGTGGCATAGTTAATAAGGTACTTGTCTTCTGATTGAAGGTTTAGAATTTGATTCGCAATTATACCGAAAAAAATGGGTCCAGTTAGGAGAACAGTTCACTCGTATATGGTGCTGTAACCTCTTGAAGTACAGAATCTTCACCAGTTTATCACTTTTTTATGTTACTCTCGATGTAGTGAGACTCCAACAAACTTACTCCGTCATTCGCATGTTTAAAAAAAACTATTATAAAAAACTTTTTAATTGGTAATGTTACGTGTTTCATTCCTGATAAGAAGATCCTAATTGATAGTTAGCCAAAAGTTGTGATGTTACCCATTAAAGACTTGATATTCACTCCAATATTCTTTCCATCTTTAAATTATACCACTTTTGTTGTTGATATTCATACTGTTTATAAATTAAATGTAAATAAACAATTATTTGAATAATTTTTGCGACCATGACACTTTCTTTATGGATTTTGTCAGGTTGGTTGGAAAAGATCACAGCTGAATAGTTAAATAAATAAAAACATATTACCATCTCAAAAAACAACTAATAACGAGTAACGCTTCTACTCCAAAGGTTTGTTTAAGCAGAAAAACTCGATTCCGGGACAACCTCTATAGCTTAGTTAATAAGACACCTTACAAGCCATTCGAGTCTCATTGGTTGCCAGATTTTTAAAAATGATTCCTGTTAGATTTTCACTTAAGGTTTGTTAAACACTTTGTAGTTGGTTGGATTAAATTGGTGTATGGTAATGAACTCGCCAGGTGGTACGGTATACACACAAAAGTAATAACAATATATTGTCCGACATCATTAGTTTATTCCAGCTACTTGCAGATAACAGAGTTGAAAACAATATATTCTCCCACTTCATTAATTAATCCAGGCTACTTGCAGATATCTTAAAATTTTCAATAAGAAATAATTTATTAATTGACACAACAAAACCAAAGACAAAAATGAAAGCATTCCAGAAACATTGCAACTTCAAAGTGTATTGTCGATATCGAAAGAAGTCCAAATATTTCGAAATTTGTTGCTTAAAAAGTTACATAACAATTATTACAAAATCATCTCGTTTTCTTCTGGGCTGATTCGGATTTATTTATGCAAAATTGCACGCAAGCTTCGGCTGCTATTATTTTTGCGTGCGGGTATCCACATTATCTTTTTTTTTGTACATGCACAATTAAATGTGTAAGTAAATGAAACACACTGTAATAAAACATTCGAGAAATATGGACTAAAATATCGTATTATTAAGACATATTATATATTGCTCTCTGGTAAGCTGCCAGTTGTTATCAACCAGGAGTTCATTTTGATTTTTTTATGTTTTCTTAACAAGCATGGTTGAAATTATCATTTATTTATTTATTTTACACATGACAAGAAATATACATAATTTGCGAAAAAAACAACAGGTAATTTAATTTGGACATACAATTTTAATGGATCTGGGCTTGTTGCCTTTCATTTGTCATGTCCCCAGTAAACTAGGATTTTGCCTGTATCATTGTCATTAGGCTATTTCCCTGTTGGGATAGGCAAAGAGGACAGAGCGCCAGACTTTCTTAAATCGACACTTATCCTTCGTCTCATCTACATCCATACACTCCCTGGTCTTTTACATTTGCACTGTATTGTTGTTTTGTTAGTATTTCTTCATTCATTCGTTCTCATGTCCAAACCATATTAGAGTGCTCTGCTTCGTAAATATGTGGTCTAAAATTAATAATGACCTCAGTCATCAATTTATTCAGCAAGATGTGCAAAAAATCAACATAGGAAAATTCATTCAAGAAAGTCATTCCGTGTGCGAGATTTGACGCTCTAAATAGATCCGTTCGTGAAGACCAATTCTAAAATAATCTTAATTCAGGATGACGTAAATAATTTTCAGGATCATAAAACAAAAGTTTGTCAATCAACAAAGGCTTCGCTATTTTTGATGTAAGTTATTTATATGTAACATATTCAATCAAGTGTGTAAATCTCTTCTATCGCTGAAGGAGTAGTAGCAAAGCATAACCTTATTAAAATTATGATATAGAGCCTTGGGTAAAATTCATATATCCTGGAATAAAACTGTAACAGAAATATATTTTATATGTAATTGCTAAAACGTCCTCATCATCCTTGAACCATATTTGTATGTGTTTGAAGTAAAACTTCGTATCTCACATTCAAGGCAAGATTTAAATATGTCTTTATATCACCTATTCCAAGTTTATAGGTGTGTAAAGGCAATTAGCTGATTTAACTTAAGAAAAAGGGAAATGATCTGTGAATTGTGGTGGTCGTTTTGTGCTTTGCATCATTCCAACTAATTTTGTTCACCCAACGCAATAATTGTCGTGTAATTAATGAATCTACTAACTTAGGTAATTAATCGATTCATTTGTCAATCGTTTAGTAAAATAATTATTCGATGCATTAATTAAAGTTGACATAGGTCAATTTTTTTATTCTCATTAAAACACTTAAACCTCTATTATGATAACATACAATCAATAGCAATATCAACAGTAGCAAAAATGACAGTGCATAATAAGGTTTTGGTGCCCATTTTAACGTATGGAAGTAAAAACTAGACTTGGCAGAAGAAGGATATAAATAAGAATAATGCTGTATAAATCAATATGTCGCTTGATCCAACCATACTTTTTATGGTCTTCCTCTACCATGCATTCCACTCACATTTGCACTGTATGTATGTTTGTTTTGTTAGTCTTTCTTCATTTATTCATTTCACGTGCCCTAACCATCTGAAAATGATCTTCAGCCTTAAGTTCACACTCACACTTATCCGTAATCACTTTATTCCGTATTCTGTCATACATAGTCACTCCATGTATTCATCTAAGTACACATGTCCTCGGCACTTTTCAGTCTTGTTCCTCATTTTTAATAAAATACTGTTGTTGACCAGTTTTTATATTCTTCAGTTTGAGTGAATATGTTTTAGTGTCCCATTGACTTTGTTTTCTATCGCTGCACGCAGTTCCACATCTTTTATAACTCTTCCATCATCTGAGAAAATACTGGCTTAATAACAGATTTCTCCAAATTGCTCGAATCTTAAATTACAATTAACTTTCATTCAATGCAATACCTTTCTCGTATTCTTATATTATTATACAAAAAGGTTGAAATCCTCTGGTTTAAGTGTAACTGGGTCAAACTGAGTGGCTTAAGAGTAGAGGGCGTGGCCCGCCACCCGCCAACAGGCAGGACAGTGGCGAGACAGCCGACTGAGTTGACCGGAGTAAACCTGCTTCAACAAGTAGCAATATGAAACAGACAAAAAGTATACAGTTTTTACAGTATTCGTGTTTAATTTTTAAATCCATTTTTTTAAAAACACCTGCTGTGTCTTTATGACTGATAAGTATCATCGTCATCCTTGATGGTCTTCGCTGTCGAAGATCCCCTCGATATTCCAACGTTAGTTTAGTTGGAAAGCGTAGCTATGCCGTGGATTTTTTTTAAGTGAATGAATGACCTCTAGACACCTGCAAACTCACTGGCCACACCGCTGTACTGGATCCGATGGCACGCTGAAATGAAACAATCGAAGCACGCCGGCATGTTTTTTTACCTTTCGCACGGAAGCCCAGTGCGTTACCGTAGGTCATGCGCTTGACCATAATTACCTACCTTAGATGAGCATACAATCAATATAAGATTTTTGACTCACAAACAATTTTTCTCCAAACTGATGACCTCCATGACCTTGTTGGTAAGACACCTCTCTTCCGACTTGGCTGTGCGGATTTGATTTCCGTTAGTTACTAATATTTTAAAAAAGGTTTATAGTCTGGTTTTCACTCAAGGGCACTTTAACGTATTTCTGGCTGATTGTAAGGGATTGCCACATAGCAATAAACCCACCAAATTTTACTGTATACAAAGAAATATAGCTTCTTGCTGTCTCTTTCCAGTTTCCTCTAACTGCCAACCTTCTAAGAAGCTGGACATTTTCTGATAAACTGTCTATTTTCCATATTAATAAGCAATAAAGCTTTCATAAAAATGTAAGTATTTATTTAAGCAGTATGTATGATACTTATCAGGTTTATACCATATTTTTTTATTTTTTTTAAATATATATGTGTAGGGTACCCCCGTCCCTAAAATATTGTCAACATGCAGGGTCAACGACCGATGAATCAACCTCTGGATATGTACAATTGTCACATACCAGAACGTCAACACTGTTTACACGCAAATAATATTTACATCGCATTCCAAGGTAGAAAGAGAACATATCACGCCGTCTCGCCGTTTCGACAATAAATATCCTACCCACTGTATTATCCGCAGCGCTTGCGACCACCTCAGCACGCGCAGGAGTGAGATCGAGATATACCGCGGACGCAGTCACGCGTCCCGTTCTGAAATTCTATATATACCTACTTATCGTTGAATAAAGGGCACTTGTTATTATTCGCTTGACCATTCATTTCTGTTTACTATTTATTGACTATTCACTCTCACTTACCGCATTCCTGAATCGACGTATTTTATTTTAAATACAAACAAATCAAAATCATCACGACGTATCAAATTAAGCATCCCGCTAAATTGATGACCCCGAACGAAAAGGAACACAGAATTCGACTAAAACGAATATAGCGATGTCAACATCAACATCATCAGCACGTCCTACTAGGACACACGCTAAATATGTAAGAATATTATCTCATAGACTGCAAGACCCATAAATGAGTCCATGTGGGAAAAGTACTATTATAAATAGGGCATGTGGGAAAAGTACGAGGCGTATCCAGAAAGTAAGTGTACTGAGGCTCTCACGACCGGATGGATTTTATTTTCGACATGCTGACCCTTCCCCTCCGCAACGAGACCGGTTCGAGGTCAGTACGTTGAGAAATGTCGACGCGACGACACGTTTCGTGAAAAATGTTAATCCAATCTCCCGCCAAATGCGAAATACGCGGCGTCATCCGTTATCTCGTTTGGAAGGGAAAACCTCCGGTTGAGGTTTATAATGAGGTGAAAACTGCATATGGTGATAAAGCTATGAATCGTACGAGTGTGTACAAGTGGTGTCGCGAGTTTAAAAACGGTCGTACGTCTGTGCATGATGATCAGAGGAGCGGAAGACCTTCAATTGTGACTGGCGAAATTGTTGAAAAAATCGAAAATGCGCTCCGTGACGATCGCAGATTGACAGTGGATGAACTTTCTGCGATGTTTCCGCAAATCTCCAGATCTCTACTACACAAAATCATCACAGAAACCCTCGGATATCGGAAACTGTCCGCGAGGTGGGTTCCAAAACAGCTGACAGACCAACACAAGTTGAATCGAGTGGAGGCCGGCCAAGAGTTTTTGAGGCGCTGCAAACTCCATGGAGATGAATTTCTCCGCTCCATCGTTACTGGAGATGAAACTTGGGTTGCACACTACACGCCTGAAACCAAAAGGCAGTCTCAACAGGGGCGTTACACCTCTTCAAAACCACAATTTCAGCCAAGAAAATCATGGCATCCGTGTTTTGGGACTGTCAAGGCATAATTTTAATTGAATATATACCTCAAGGGGAGACCATCAACTCTGCAAGATACTGTGAGACCCTAAACAAATTGCGGAGGGTGATTCAGAACAAGAGGAGAGGCATGCTGACAAAGGGAGTCTGCCTGCTGCACGACAATGCCAGACCACACACGGCCAACGCCACGAAGGAACTGCTCGCCTCGTTTAAATGGGATGTCCTGAACCATCCCGCGCATTTTCCTGACCTAGCACCTTCAGATTACTATCTCTTTACCTCCCTGAAGCTGCACATGGGTGGAAAAAGGTTTTCAACCGACGAGGAGGTAAAGGAGGAGGTGGAGAAGTAGACGGAGAGGTTGGCGGGAAACTACTTCGAGGAAGGCATCAAAAAGTTGATACCCCGCTTCACCACCTGCATTGAGAGGAATAGCGACTATGTCGAAAAATAGCTTACATATGTACTACAGTAACCACGTAATTTTTTTGTTTAAATAAAAAAAATTGTAACCTACAAAAATTCAGTACACTTACTTTCTGGATATGCCTCGTACTATTATAAATAGGGCATGCTGAAAGAAGAGATGATGACAATTTCGAAAAGCTGGTAGTGACTGGAAGTGTTGAAACGGCAAGGGATGAGCTCCAGCAAAGTGGATAGACTTATTCAACGAGAAGACTAGCTCCCTAGCAGTGTAGTTGAATTATTCTCTATGTTCCAGATGTATCAAGGAACCAAGGCTCTAAGCAACGAGCGACATAATTAAAAAGGCAGAAGTTATTGGAATGTATGAGTTTTGATTGTGTTGAAAAATTATACATTTATTTATTATTTATTTATTATCACACATGACGAGAAATGTAAATGTAGGTAATTTGATTTGGACATACAATTTGAATGGATCTGGGTTTGTTGCCTTTCATTTGTCGTATCCCCAGTAAACTAGGCTTTTGCCTGTATCTCACTGAGGATATTTAGCATGAAAAAATAAATCGATACTTCTTTCCGATTTTTGATTACACAAAAACAAAACCCCGTTGCACGCTCTCATCAACCTGCCAAACAGTGACTGAAACTACAACTGGAAACATCTTGCGAAATTCAACTCCTCACACATCATCACTCCATAAAGACCAAAAATATTCATCCCACAATATGCCGCACACAATCATAAGAATAAAAATTAAAATAAAACAAAAAATACACAGAAAAACAAATACAAAAACAACCAAAATTAAAACAAGAAGAAACCTACACTCACGAGCTCACACAAATCTTTCCCACTCGTCATTCATCCTGAAAGCCCAAGTACTCAAAATCCTGTCGCAATAACAACCACTCTCCGATCGACAGTCTAAATGGTTTTCCTACCTTTACCTTTATTGAAGTCGGCACGCCGTTGTATATAATGGGAGCCAAATATGCATATTGCCTTTGGGCAAAAGAAGTTTTAACTCTAGGGATGGTGAACATTTCATTCGTTGCCATGCGTGTCATGTGTGTCTGGTGAGTCTGCACCTTCCCTTCCTCTCGATGGTAGTGCCAGAGAACGGATTTGAGATGTAAATTGGCTATGTTCAGGACCTGATACTCTCTGAAAAGCTCTGCCGTGGGATACCGAACAGGAAGTTTATAAATTATTTTCACAATCAATTTTTGGGAAACCTGCAATATGTGTTTTTGGGTTAAGGTGCATCCCCCCCAAACTGATATACCGTAAGAAAGTGCTGACTGACATAAGGCGAAGTACGAGTATATAATTTTAAGAATATTTTCACTGAGCACATTTCGAATCATACGGAATATGTATCCTAGTTTTCTAATTTTTGCGCTCAAAGTGTTAATATGGACCTCCCAACGAAGGAACTGATCAACATACACTCCAAGGTACTTTATACTATCCACCCTTTCCAAGCAAACACAACTACAGTCAGCCATGGGTGAATAAGTGTGCAGCGTTATGTATTTATTTGTAGGTGCTTGAGTTCTTGTAGATATGCTAAATGTGATGTATTTAGTTTTTTGGGAATGTAGAGTCAATAAATTTGAGTCCATCTATTCTTTAACTACACGTAATTCTTAGTTAGCCTTTGAGAATACATCATCCTATGTTCGGCCTTCAAATAGAAGAACCGTGTCGTCCGCAAAAGTAATAATCTTACCCCTGATAGAAAGATTACACAACTGATTGACATATATCAGGAACAATATAGGTCCCAGAACACTACCTTGAGGTACTCCGAATCTCACAAAAAGAGGCTCACTAAATACACTATCACCCAATTTGACTCTCTGAGTTCTATCAGATAAGTATGAAGAGAACCAACTAGAAGAGCGCCCAAATATGCCCACCTCCATCAATCTGGTAATTAATATTCGGTGAGACACTGTATCAGAAGCCTTTGCAAGGTCCAAAAAAACTGCCAAACATGCTTTCTTATTATCCAAAGTGGTGGTAATGCTGTTTACTAGACTAAGCAAAGCAGTTTCAGTTCCCACATTCCTTTGGAACCCAAACTGATGAGGAGAGATAATGTTGTGCAAATTGAAAAATTTCATCAGTCGGTCCTTCACTATTTTCTCAATCATTTTTGAGAAAATGCTCAGTAGAGATATGGGTCTATAATTTTTTAAGTCATCCATTGAGCCTCTCTTGTGTATTGAGACAATATGCAAACGTTTTAATGCAGTTGGGAAAGTCACACCTCTAAAACTCAAATTTATTACATGTTTCAGTGGCAGTGCTATAAATCTTTGAGTGTGTTTTACCAGTGCAGATGTAATCTGATCAGGCCCCGGGGCGCTACTTGCCTTAAGTGTGTTAATAGTAGCTAGAACTTCTTTTTCCGACGTTGGATGAACCGATGTAATACTAAGTGGAACTCCCTCTGGAAATTACTGACTCGATTTTCATCGCAGTACCACAGAATGTGATCTGCGGATTGAAGTTGTACAAGGTGTAAGGATTTAGAGGAGGAGAAAAATATGTCTTGATAGTAAAGTCTGGCAATCTTTTATCTCTGCCTACGCCAACAGGGAAATGGCGAAATGTTTCGTATAAATTAACGAATCCTACACTCGAATGATAATAATAGAACATTTTTAAAGAAAGACGCTCTAACTCGAGAATCGAACCCAGATTAAAAATATGGAAAGGAAAGGTGATGACTATTGACCATATTAAGCACATCGAAAAATTTCTTGAGGACAAAACAACTAACATTTTATATAGATTTATATTAAATTTCTTCGTGTGTTCACATTTATTTAAATTCATATCAAATTGGAAAAAATCAACCAATAAGTCAAGGAAAATACAATTCATGCAGTCAAACGAGATCTTTCAAGACTAATCTCGATTAAGTTCCGCAAGTCTTTGAGAAATACCATGGAGGTGTTACTTGGAATAATTTCTCTTTCTAGCAAAACCAGTCTCAACTCTTGAAATGCAGTCGAGATTGCATGTGCCTTGTTACTTGTCTTACGTCAACATTACTTATGACATGTGTATAATATTACATTTTGAACAAATAACTTGGAAACTTTCAGGAAAACTCAAAGGTTAACGATAAATTAAGATCTAGTATTTGTAAATCGATAATGGAAATAAATTTGAAGTTAGGAAATAACGACTGATAATAGATTATTAATGTTCGGGATAAATCGGAGAATTGGTGACACAAACAGAATATCATTAAGAAATTTAGAAGCGCTTAATAAAATAACTTAACTGCACTGGCGTAAAAAAACATTGGATATCTAAAGCTGACTTTTCCGTCGCCTTCCTGGTGGATATTTCCTGTATCCACTGTTTTTAGTCATTGACTTCCATGCTCACTGCATTTTGTTAAACACTGTCAATTCATCTTAGGGCAGTTAATGGAATACCATTCCAAAATGTTAGATGACACTTAACATCTTTTTTTACATGCATTTTCTTTATTACACAAAAATTCCATTAGCTATATATCTCAGATAAATGAAAAATATGTGTGTATCAGCAGAGTTTGAAAATATAATACATTATATTTTAAACGCAAAGAAAACCATGAATAACTCGATGAATAAACCCGCTTTGAAATAAAACGTCAATATAAATAATTTTGTATTATGTAACAAATGACAAAAAATAAGAAAACATTCTTATGAAATGATGTTTTTGTATAAAGTTCAACAAAAAACCTATAGATATAAAATAAAAGAATAGAATATTTATAATTTTAAACTTTTAAATATTTTGCCAAGTTGAGAAATTACATTACATCTTATTTATACAAATGGCAAACTTCTCAAATTAATAAGCAATAAAATATCAAGAAAACTTTCATTCTGTGAATAATAAGGAATAAAACATTTATCAAATAGATGTGAAAAATTTATAATTCTTAGTATGCATTGCTAAATTTCCTTTGAAAGCAACAATCAAAGAAGAATTTATTATTATTTAACATTTACAACACGCATATGTTCATCATAATATATTCTATCACGTGTTATTTTTTCTACCTTACTAAAGAATCCTGAAATAATTTTCTATTTTAGTTTTTACAATCATATATTAGTGAATAATGAAAGATTGAAGCAATTTGAGCAATTCTGCTATTTGGGTAGTATGTCCTCAGACGATGGAAGAGTTAAAAGGGATTTATAAAATTTATAACATATACTCGAACCGGACAATATAAAAATCTGCTAAGATGACTGGTTTCCCAAACTTTTTCATCCCGTAGACCACTTGCCGATTTTTTTGTTTTCCGTAGACTTCCTGCCTGCCTAATATAGAATTTTCCTAAACTTATTAACTTCAAATGTGTTTTTTAACCGCTGACACAGTGTTGTTCACGTTAATAAGGTTTTTTGTAGAGTGGACGATTGTAAAAAAAGAAAAACCTGTACAATTTTTGTCCATAATAGTATCTTGGGGCCAACTTTGCTGTATGGAAGTAAAAGGAGCCAAAAAAATCCGTGCATTGAGAAGAATACATGGAGTGATAATGTAAGACAGAATACGGAGTGAAGTTATAAGAGATGAATGTGAACTTAAGACTGGTGTGTTAAGTAAGATGAGGGAAAGCACGCTGAGATGGTTTGGACATGTGGAACGAATGAAAGAAGAAAGACTTACAAAACAGATGTATAGCGCAGATGTGAGTGAAAGATATATGAGAGGAAGACCAAGGAAAGTATGGTAGGGTCAAACATGTGACATTTAGACAGAAGCAAACGTAGGAAGTCAGAAAAATCGTATGAAAATGTATTTGGATGTGGAACAGGCGAATGGTGTGTATCGAGATAGGAAAGTCTAGCGATTTTGTTTTTCTGCCTACCAAGACAGGGAGATGGCATTATGGTATGTATTAATGTATGTATTATCACATACAAAACTGGAAGTTTTAGAGGTCAGGTGTTTTAGAAATATTTAGATATATCGAAGATAAAATATAAAAGTAATGATGCGGTATCGGAAAACATGAAAAAAGAAAAATTCTTTCTTAACACTATCAATCACCATGAAATTAAATATTTCGATTACTTTATTCGTGGTACTATATACATATATTGCACATTACAAGTAATGTGGTACCGTGGTGCTTTATACATATATTGCTCATTACAAGTAATATGACCAACTGATTTTGATTAATGTAAAGACGTAGTGATGTTGAGATTATATAACGTTACATAAGTCATCTTTTAACTGTTATTACAATCCGAACCCACAACTAGACCTCTTCCTTTTGCTAAAAAGAACCTGTCATGGAATAAATTAAAAAGCTCATGCGACGGCCATGGGAAATTAATTATTATTCTCAGTGACATAGTTCAAGTGCTAGATTATTACAGGATAATCGTGTTTCACGATTCAATCTTTCATTAGTCTTGGTGAATAACAAAGTCTACTTTATATGTCTCAAGGAATCAATGTAAAAACTTCAAGTTATTCTTCTTCTTTTGAATGAACTCCTCAAATATACAAAATAAAAAACTGAAAAAAGGTTTCAGAATTTTTAAATTTAGACTGCAAGTTTTATTTTCTTTTTGTATTGGATTTTTATTTATTTTTTTCTGTATTACTCCGAGAATGTAGACTATCAGCTATCAATTGATATATTTTGTCCAAAATGACATACTGTTTTAAACAAACAAAAACTATCTTATCTATTATCTGTCTACCTACTGTGTTTCTACCTGTTTTTTCTACAGATTTTTTCTCATTTTACAAAAAGTAAAAGTCTTTTAAGATTGGGAGGCTTCGATAACTGAGGCACGTATAGCGAATATCAGAGCCTTATCTCTCAACAAGCATCCTGAACAGAAATCCTGAATAACGATGACGAGTTGAAAGACTGAAATTGAGACGGGAGGACAACATATCCAGGGACAAAGTTACAATAAGAACAGCGAACTGGCAACAAGCTGTCTAGGGCTTAGATAAAAGCGAATTCTGAAGGAGATTAAGATCGAGACTAGATCGTTGCGTCAAGAATGATGATAATGGAATAAATAGAAAGAAAAGCCCACTTTGAGGTTGATTGGGCATAAAAAACAAATGAGACAAAACGCAGACATATCAAATCTACAACTTGAACGTGAGTGGGAGTTGTGGAAGTTGTAGGAAGAAAGTTTAGGAGCCAAAGGTAAACCTCGTGGCCTAGATGATAAAATTTCAGTTTTCCAGCCCAGGAGTTACGGGCACAATTCCTGTTAGAACATAATTTATTTTTAAATGGTTCCCAGTCTCGTTTTCATATCTGAACTCTTTCATGTTGGTTGGGAGAGTTTGTCACATGGCAATAAACCCTCCAAGCTGTGCTTTATACAATGAATGCGTAATACAATACAATAATATAAATAATGGAAAGAACTGTATGAAAAGATTAATGTTGAGAATATGAACCATGTTTCACGGTTCTTTCTGCCTATTCAGACAAGTAAAATGGGGTTATGTGAGATTTGCGTGTAAACATTTCGATTTATTTAAATTGTACCGTGAGTTAAACTTCACAAATCAAAGTTACATGATTTTTAATTATTTTGTACAATTTATAACTCTATTTCAAATTAATAAAACCGTTGAGTATACAGCAATGCTCACCAGTACCAAATCTAGACCAGTTCCTTAAAAAATAAGTTCAATAATTTTATTGATTCTAACCAGATTGGTACATTCACACGGAAGAGGTTTTGGGCGATTTTTTAAAATAATTTATTTCATCTAGGTACAAAACTTAGCTCTTAACCATTAGTACTCATAGAGATTTAATTTTTACAATTACCAATTGGTTCGATATTTACGAAACAAAGTAGTACATACATCACGCAATTTACCACAACCTCTTTTGGGGTAGACAAAGATAGCAAATTTCCACCCCTTTCTATCGATCCACGTAACTCTCCCCTCATCCACATCGATTCGTCTCGTCAAAAATAATCTCTCCTGCGTCATACTTCTTCCTTTCCTTCAGTTAAAATTTCTCTAACAACTCCTTTCACTCTCATCTCAGTTACCTTTCTTCGCACTCCATTTATTTTTTGACATATACATATATAACATATTTGTTTCGTAAGTAGTTTACAACTCCTTCTCTCAATGTCACAATTCCATCTCAAGATATCTTTTTTAATTCTACACCCGTATATACAACCAGCCGGGCTGATTTTTTAAATTACATACAAATCCGTTTTAATTCACATCAAACTATAAATAGGACATTTTCAAAATATGTAAATATGGACAAACAAAATTTTTACCACCAGTTATTGAAATGCAAAAGATTAAGAAAATCTATTGAGGCCATCTACCGTTACAAGAAGTGGAGTTGAGTGGAGGCTTACCGTAAAATGTAGGCTTGATTTTCAAATGTATCAGACACAATTAAAAATACTATTTAAATGCTTTACAAATTCTATCCGACTTAATAATTATTACAAACAGGATTGACTGGTTTTATATCTTATATTATCTTACATTAAATATGATGGATTTTATCTTTCTGTAAATATAAAAGAATAAAATATATAATTGGTATTATAAGAACAAAATATATATTTGGTATTATAAGAACATAATATATAATTGGTATTATAAGAACAAAATATATAATTGGTATTATAAGAACAAAATATATAATTGGTATTATAAGAACAAAATATATATTTGGTATTATAAGAACAAAATATATAATTGGTATTATAAGAACAAAATATATATTTGGTATTATAAGAACATAATATATAATTGGTATTATAAGAACAAAATATATAATTGGTATTATAAGAACAAAATATATAATTGGTATTATAAGAACAAAATATATAATTGGTATTATAAGAACAAAATATATAATTGTATTATAAGAACCAAATATATAATTGGTATTATTAGAACAAAATGTATAATTGGTATTATAAGAACCAAATATATTATTGGTATTATTAGAACAAAATATATCATTTGTATTATAAAAGCCAAACATATAATTGGTATTATTAGAACAAAATATATCATTGGTATTATAAGAACCAAATATACGAGTATAATTGGTATTATAAGAACAAAATATATATTGATTTATTTTACTATTTACACAATAATGGGGGTCAAAATAAATTTTCTTTATTTAACATATTATGTCCGCAACATCACGTAGTAACGAAGAAGGAACTGATCAAGGGATTCCTCCGATCGTGACAAACTTAATTGCTAACAACAACGACGGGCTTAAAGTTTTACGTCACGAGGGAATGAAAATTATTCAAAACGCAGTAAATTTATTGATAAATCGATTTAAGGCTTGGAATTATAACCGCGTAGCAAGTTGGCAGTAGTTTCACAAAAAACTTCGAGTGTAGTAAAACTATTTCTTAGGTCACACTTAGGTGTGTTTAGGCAAGCAGACGCCGCGTTCATAAAAAAATAAAGAAGATTTCGATATTCTAGTATAACATAGATCACGCTGGGTGGGGACATCTTTTATTCTATATTATACATATTTTATTCTATATTATATTCCCGATCCTCCTGTACGGCTCTGAATCTTGGCATCTCACCAAGGTTCAGAAGCCCAAGATACTAAGTTTTGAAAACAGATGTCTCAGGAGGATATTGGGAATCAGGTTATATAACCACGTAACAAAAGACGCTGTACGCCGGCACACCCGGCAAGGGTCTGTCGTCTCTGTAATTCGGGAGAGGCGATGGTCCTGGCTGGACATGTTCTGAGAATTCCCGATGATAGTTGGCCGAGGAGAGCGGTCCCGACGACCTGGAAGACCCTCTCTCACGGTGTACCGTTTCTATGACAAGGAAGTCAGAGCATTGGGAATGTCGTGGAGGGAGGTTACCAACACCGCTCAAAACCGCTATGAATGGAGAAGACTGGTGGCCTCCCTATGCTCCCTTGTGGAGTTTTAAAAGAAGGGTGAATTGAATTGAATTGATAATCATACTTGATCACGAGGGATTTGCTATCAAAACTAAGTAAAATATATCTGTATAGTCAAACTTTTTAGTTATATACAATATGAACGTATTGCCATAACGTTTTTTCCTGCTTCTGGTTGCTTTTATTTTCACGGGTATATCTACAACTTTCGTCATATTTATTCATTAAAAAAAAAAGAAAAAGAAAACGTGCCAATGTGCTCTGTCTAATTTCGGTGTGCCATCGAATCCAGTATAGCGGTGTGACCAGTGAGTTTGCTGGTGTGCAACAGCTCACTCACTTAAAAAGAAAAAAGAAACAAAATAAATTCCACGGTGCGGCTACGCTTTTCAGCTTGTCTTGAATTGACGTTGGAATAGCGAGAGGATCCTCGACTGCGAGGCCCAGCAATGACAATGACGATTATCTTCGGGAATCTCATACCTCCGGATAGGAGTCACCAATCGATATAAATTAGTTATGTCTAGTTAGATATCTTTATACAATTAATAGCATGTTGATAATAAAATCGAAAATGTGAACCTAGCTTAATACGATTTGATACGTGCAAAAGAGCACGAGCGCGGCACGCGTTAACAAAAAATTTGCCACACGAGACATTAAGATATCTCAAAAAGAATCAGGGCTGGTACAGAAAACATAAATCAAATAATTTTAAAGCTAACAAAATGATACCAAGGTACATATACAAAACAAACAAAAAAAAGTTCAAACTTTTAAGTGAAAACACGGTACGTATGTTTATCACCTAACAGGAAGAATTACTAACAATGTTCCCTTTCTAGTGAAAATTTCTCTTAAATGGTTATTTTTTCGATATTAAGACAATTTTTTTATAATCCTACAATTGCGAAACTTTTTATTTATGTTTGAAATTTACAATTTAAGTATGGATCTAATTTTAAAAATATTTGTTCTTTTAGTTAAATATTTCAACGCTTGGGCATTTTATTAATGAAACTGCCAAATGGATCGAGATGAATCTTCAAATGCTTTATCGTGCAAATAAATATATCATACACGCCTAAAAATTTATTTTACGTAAAGAAACTTAATGAATTTTGAAGCGAAATTAGTATTCATTTTCAGTCGCAGTCTATATTTTCTATCGTCTACCTTTATAATCGTAGTATACATACCTTTATAATTGTAGTCTACCTTTACAAACGTAGTCTGTCTAATCATTCAAAGTCCATCTGTACAATCGTGGTCTACCTTTTCGATCGTAGTCTACCTTTACAATCATAATTTACTTTTAGACTCATAGTTTACCTTTACAAAAGTTGTATATCTTTAGAATTGTAATCTGCTTTTACAATCGTCAAAATATTTTCCTATGTACGAGTATTTCATACATTTTAAATTTGGGCTTAATATTTCTAAAACCTGCACCTTTACTAAGTAACCACAATTCGCCACAGTGACAAAATGACTATGAGATCTCTGAAAAATGCTATTTTAAGAAGCTTTTTGCATTTTCTTTGTTCGTAATTCCGTTAACAACTTTCTATTGAAAAAAATATCGTTTTATGCTGCATTAATTTCTTTACATTTTCTGAATCGCATATTAAAAGGAAACATTATTAATATTGATTAATATACATTTTTGTCAAATAACATCTGTTTTAGAGGAAGTTACTACTTAGAGAAAGTTACTACTTAGAAGGAGTTACTACTTAGAGGAAGTTACCAAATAGAGGGAGTTACTACTTAGAGGAAGTTACTACATAGAGGGAGTTACTACTTAGAGGAAGTTAATACTTAGAGGGAAATACTAATTAGAGGAAGTTACTACTTAGAGGGAGTTGCTACTTAGAGGGAGTTTCTACTTAGGGAGAGTTTATACTTAGAGGGAGTTACTACTTAGAGGGAGTAACTACTTTCAAATACTACTTGCCATTGTCTTATTTATCTACCATCAAACCATGTCTTTTTTGGGATAAATGGAAATCTTCCGCCTTCTGCAAGTCCATAATCTCTTCATATATGCTCTTCCGTCTTCCATAAATCCTTATATTCCCTCAGAGAGAAAAAATCCTCACACCTCCTCTCATTATTTCTTTAGTCAACTTCGTCTAAGGTCTCCATGCATTTGAGACATTTTTTTTTCACACATATATAAGGCTTTTTCATTTCCTACTATTAATGTAGCCAGACCATCTCAAGATTTCTTTTTTAGTTATACTTATGACATTTACAAATATCTAAAACAAATATATTCTATGTATTCTTTTTGCGATTATATATTGTAATTTCTCATATTCTTCAAAGGCATGCATTTCTATCGTATGTTTATTATTCTACTTTTATCACTTTCTTTCATTGCACAGACTTTGCTTCCATACATTGAGGTAGGCACTAGTATACTCGTACCACTGTGCACAGTTTCACTTTTACTAGTCATTCTATCCAGCTGTGCGACAAATATTTAGCATTTCACTATTGACATTATTACCATCGATGGCTCTTTATTTTTAGGTTTACTAACCATAAACTCAACCTCTACTAGAGCTTTTATTTTATTCGCTTTATTGTTTTTTGATGATTCCAGATTCGTGATTGATTTATTATGTCCAAACCAATCCTCAAAATATTTTAGCTTTCCATGTCCTAATAAATCCGCAAAATATTCCTTCCACAGTTTAACGATATCCGCTTCCTCTGTTATCAATGACATTTTTTCGTTTTAAATAGCACTTGTAAGCTGATATTTCTGTGGTTGGTTCATCACATCCAACTAAATCCGCAAAACATTATGTGAATGGTACAAATCTGCAAAGTATTAAATGATGGGTTCATCGCGTTCTAACAAATTCACAAGATGATCTTACCATCGTTTAATTGTATGTACTTCATTTGTTATTAATGGTTCATTTACGTTCTGAATAGAACTTATGGAGTGGATTTCTAATCTCGTAATTTCCGTCAATATCCTCTTCCAATGGGTTATTTTAGAAGAAAATGTAGAAAAAAATTGGAAACCTAACGGATTTTTGTCAGTACTACAAAATCAATAAGAATAATAAAAAATGTAATATTTGTCAAAATACTCATTTAAGCGCGCTTTAGATTATGACATAACAACTTCTGACAAATTTTTAAAACCTTATTTATTCATATAAATCACCAATAATGGGATTACATTTTTATTAGTTTTCATTATTTTTTAAAGAGTGTTTATAGCCTTTATTACACCAACACAATACTTATTTCCGTATATAATGACAGTGTTATGAAGGAAAAATGTGTATAGCAATGAAAATATGTCCAAAAAACTATTGAGCTTACAAAAAAAACACCTCTCTTGATGGATAGATTTATCGATCAATAAATATACGCTTTTATTAATCATTTACAACACCTTTATCGGAAGTATTATAAAAAGATGTCATCACGCATTCATTTTTTTTTTCAGATTTGAGCAAAGTGCATTTATGTTACATAAATGATATATTATCAAAAGTTTTACATAAATTTAAATACAACTGATTTAATGATATTTATTTAAGTAATCATATTTGAAGTCCAACTTTTCCATAGTATTATTATCAATTCTTCCTCATTTAAAACTTTTGCCTTTTAACTTTGAAAAAAGCGTGAAAAAAATTATATCACACCTTATGAATTATATTATAAATTGGAAATTTTGACAGGCTTTTATTTGACAGGCTTTTGACAGGCTGATATTTTAAGTAAAAAATATGAAATCAAATTTCACTTTTAATTTTAAACTTATTGCAAAAGAAATTGATTGAAACTTAATTTTTAAATTACATTTGACCTTTTAAATTTATGGTAATGATACAAATAGTTCAATATATATAGCGCTGCTTAAAGAACGAACCCTGCTAAGGGCGCTCCGATTCGGGACTTGGACGACTGGAGTAGTTTCAGAATTTGTTGTTCGTCAACGTATGTATTGGCAATACTATTACGCACATGAAATGACAACAGCACTCACACAAATATCGTTACCAGATGAGCTACAAGACCAAAATGTGATTTTTATTTTTTTTTATTTAATAACATCGGGAATTGAACCTGAAACCCCCAGATAGAAATCATGCCACATTTTAACATATTTTAACATAATTTTTTAATAAAAAATAAATTTTCAATATGTGTTGCATATTGATGTAGGCATTACTAAATACATTGATGTTTTTTAAAATTCTTGAATATTTCCATCATCGGTTTATCACTTAATGTGTATTGATAAATGACATTTTTTTCTACAGGAAGTAACAATTCAATAAAATAAGTAATTTGAATACGCACGTCGTACTTGCTTAAGACGAAAAAAAATTAATGTGATTTCCATAAATGTATAGACATTAAGGAAAAAATGTTGTTAAAAATGTCGTAAAGATAAAATTTTTTACGATTGATAAATTAATATATTTTAAATAGTGAAATAATAATTAATTAAATTTGAAATCAGTTTGTCAGTCAGTAAAAAATGTTGATGTCTCAACGAATATTAATATGAGTTTTATAAAGCTAGTAATGTACAAAATATATGTTACTTATTTCTTTAGCACTTTCATGTAAATTTATCTGTAAGATTCATTGCTTTAAATAATTTCTTCTAATCAACCAACTTTTGTTTTATGTATGAAAAATATGAAAAAATATTTAAGAAAAATTAAAAAATGCATCTTATACATAATATTATATACAGGGTTTTTCAGAAAAAATAACATTTCTTGATAGATATCGTTTAGGCAAACAGTTTTTTTACTAACATCATTCATTGTCGTATTCACTTCTGATATACACGTAACTTACAAAACAGTCAAAATTAAGGATACCAAATAGTGTAAAAATACTTACTATAAGGTATTTTTGGATGTCAATAGTACTTTCACTAAGTGTGAACATACGTTTACAAAAATAGAAACTTGTGTTGAACTTTAAAAAGTGATCAACGATTCGTGAAATTTTGTACCCACCGCATTGATATACGTTCTACTAGCAACGATATTATTCGATAGGATCGAGTAGAATGACAGACAAAAACCGATGATCAAAAGGAGATTGTCTAGTTTCAGTGCACCTAGTTATTCGATAAGATCGAGTAGAATGACAGACAAAAACCGATGATCAAAAGGAGATTGTCTAGTTTCAGTGCACCTAGTTATTCGATAGGATCGAGTAGAATGACAGACAAAACCCAATGATCAAAAGGAGATTGTCTAGTTTCAGTGCACCTAGTTATTCGATAAGATCGAGTAGAATGACAGACAAAAACCGATGATCAAAAGGAGATTGTCTAGTTTCAGTGCACCTAGTTATTCGATAAGATCGAGTAGAATGACAGACAAAAACCGATGATCAAAAGGAGATTGTCTAGTTTCAGTGCACTTAGTTATTCGATAGGATCGAGTAGAATGACAGACAAAAACCGATGATCAAAAGGAGATTGTCCAGTTTCAGTGCACCTAGTTATTTTATATTTTGTATTGTAGTATATTACATTTTTGTTGTAAACAGTAAAACCTGGCGGGCTTATTGCCATGTGACAATCTCATCCAACCAACCAGAAAAATTTTAAAGAAGCCTTTAGGGAAAACCAGTCTGGAATCCTTTTTAAAAGAATTTGGGCTCTAGCGGATTTGAACCCGCAACCGCTGGGCTGGGACACAGGCGTCTTAGCAACTAGGCCACGGAAGTCGTCTTTTCTACGTTGCGGAAAATTTTATTCGTTTCTATCATATTATTTCAAAATATAGTACATTTTAATTAATTATTTGTTTTTGTGCTAATACACGTAGATATTTGTCCAAATATCAGATTCATTTTTTCTTATCCAATTAACAATAGATGCCTCCGAGATAATATAAAGAAAAAAAAGTACATGATAACAGAAAGGAAAGTTAGGATCTATAGAACATGGGCTAAACCTATGATGGCTTATATTATATTATTGAAACTAGAGCTGATATCACTCTACAACCTCCATAGTTTAGTTGATAAGACAACTGCTACGGGTTCGATTCCCGCTGGAAGCCATATTTATTTCATAAAGAGTGCCTAGTCTGGTTTTCCTTTAAGGTATATTAAACTTGTTTCTGATTAGTTACAAGATATGGCCAAATGACAATATATCTGCTAGATTGTATTGTATACAATGAATGTGCAATATAATATATAATTATATCCGACAAAATACGTTATAAGGGCTCTTATAAGTTATATTTTAAAAGTATAGAAAGTATGTGCATAAGAGACAATATTTAACATAAAACAAATGAAAATGTTTTTTTTTTATTGTTTTATACTTTAAATTTATAGTCATATTCCTTGTCGCATTTTTACATTTGTTTACTATAATGTGTACAATACAACATTTTCAATTGCTATCGTTTTAATAGATAGGTAAACCGTAGATAACAAGTATATGATATAACAATGCAAAAAATAAACACAATATTGTGAATAATAATAAAAAAATTATTTATATAGCACCATTCAGAAAGCAGTCTCTTCTCAAGAGCACTCTCGCTTGGGATTCAAACCCACTATAATTGACAAAAAATATTTCAATAAAAAAGTACAGGATAGGAAGTTGGTAGCAACATATATTAAATTGCGATCTTTTCAGCATCAAGATATCTAAAACATATTTAATAAGAATACAGCAGAAAATAGTAACATATTCAACTTAAGTTGGAGTGTAGTGTAGTGATAAGATCTCCTGAAAAGGGTTGTCTTCAAATGCCTCCCAATACTACTCACGCTACTCACATATCTAACACTCTCTGAAGTAATCAGATCAATCCAATTGAAATATTGATACAGATAATCACTTTGCTAGGTAAGGCCTGTGAAAAAGTGGGCTCATTCCTTAATCCCCAAATTCATCTTTTTTTTTCCTAAATACTAAAACACTAATTTTGTATCTGTTTTCATACTAAAATCTTATAATCATACAAAATTCCAACTGCGTCATAATCTCACTAACCATATCAAAATTCTGTCCAACAATTCTAGATTCCCATCAGTTATTCTCACATGCCTAAGTGGAGACCTCCCAAACCTCCTCACTGAGAGAGCCACCATTTTACATACATATTTTTTACATTTATTTTTTGCATAGAACTTTTTCTATGCCCTGAAATAAAGCTCACTTTATTATTCCGACAGTGAATATTCAAAGCAATAAAAAAACAAGATCACTTTCAAGTAAATAGCAATATTATTACTTTAAGTTTAACATAATGAAGTGTTAAATTATTAGATTGCTTTGATAGTGACGTTAACTATTAACGGAAATTGAAGATTGCATTTTTCAAACTGAATTTCCATTTCCGCTCTAAGAATGAAGCATGCTAGCTAAAGAGTCAGTACCTGGTACCACCAATAATTCATCAAGTGGAAATACGATAAAACTTCGTTTCGTTTTGCATACCATGCGAGGCCACTATTTCTAAGTTATTATTAGAATTACAAATAATTATAGGTCTTAACTGGATTTTTAATATTAGTTTTCTATAAGAAATTTTTGTTTTAAGTCCATATTGAACGTTTTCAGGTCATTTTTGTTCTATGTCATTACGTCAATTCATTTTTATTTATTTATTTATTTGCATGGCAAGTAATTGTATGTGTACATACTTTAGGAACAACAAAAACAAAAAACAGGTTATTTAAAGTAGACACTTAATATATAATATATTGATCTTGGTTTGTTGTTTTAAATTTATCGTATCCCCAATAAATTAAGCTTTTGCTCGTATCTTAAAAACAAGTTGGCGCTTTTTAGTGATTGCCGATTAATTATTTATACCTCCGTCGTTCATCAACTTAAAGGTTGTGAGATCCAATTATAAGAACGTAACACGTGAATCAGCCCCAACCCCTGGTTTACATAATCATTTCAGCGAAATCAATAGCCCGTCTCACAATGTCGTCCTTACACTCATCAAAAACACGTCACATGTAAGAGTTCACACAAATTTTCATTGCTTTGGAACGTGACCTGCACTAAAAATTCTTAAATAATTACTGTATGCCGTGCACATTCTTTTCAAGTCCTCTCGGCATTCTACTGTTTGCAGACCTTGTGACAAATTCAAGTCTGTAGCACTCTTCACTGATCGCTCCAACTCATAATTGAACTACCTCTGCACATGCAACCCTTCGCATTGCTAGAAACCATATTTTTTTTCTTTAAATATATCTTTTGCGCGAAGTGTTACTGAAGAGTTGAAGAACATGAGGTTGATGATAATCTTCGTTATGTTAAATTCATCTAGTAAAGAGTCGTCATCCAACAATCATTTTCAACACCACACCGAAAGAGGCTATCCTTGATTCTCTGGTCATAATAGTGCTAAATTTCTGAGGCATACAGGAATACGGAGCCTATTAGATTTTGAATATGATCAATCGATGTTCATGATTTTTTTTAAGTATTATTGAGATAGATAATTAAGATTATATAAAACAAAGTATTTCAATGTCCATTTTGTTTATATATTTAAAACTGTATTGGGCAGCGTTTGGTTATCTATCTTGTTTATTGAAACCTCAAAATACATTACGCCTAAAGAAAATGTTTTTTAACTCGTGTTTATTTACTAAAAACTATGATGGGATTATTGACAAGTGGCAATATCCATTTTTTCTGAATTTACATGTAAATATAACATATTTTCTTTAAAATGTGATTAAAAAAATAAAAACATTTTTTTTCTAAAAAATACACACATGATTTCACCAACTTTTGTAAGTAAAAACAAATATGAAACTTGTTTATCTTAGAGTCGTTTAATAAATCACTCAACATAATAAACTAAACAATTATCCTCATTTGCAAAAATAATTTAGTATTTTAGTGATAAAACAAGTTTTCATTGCTTAACAAGTTGTGTTGTTTGGTAACCCACTACAATTAGCTCACTTCATCCAAAAAGAAATATAGTTTTAAAGCACCGCGCGTTACATACTTTAACTAGCTACTTGAGCTACATACGAGTACTACTTTAATTAAAATAAAACTATTTATTTTATTTTTCATCGACGGTACAATTGTAACTAACGAAATTATTTTAAAAAATAGTGCTTCACCTACAATATTACAAAATAATCTTAAAATTTAAAAAATCAACAAAAATAATCTTTTTATATAAAGTTGACAAGACCAAATAAAAAGATACATCAATAACATAATTAAGTACACGGGTTGCAATTATTACAAAAGAGTGAAAATTCATCACTCTAAACTCAAAAAGTATTCCTTTAAAAGTGGTTTGTACTTCTATGTGAGAACCAAATCGTATTTCTTATGAAATGTAAAAGCATGTCACTTTCGTATCCTAGATGTCATAAACTAAGACTACGAAAGTAAACATAACGGTAATTGAGGGCAACTTGTTTTTTTATATAACAGTATAATTTTTACATAATATTTCAGTAAGAAACATCTGATTAACACAAAAGTGTAACATGTTTAATTTATTCAAATTATCTTTGAATAATTAACCTACATATTTGTTATGAGAATAATAAAAATGTATTACGCGTAGTTCCTATTTTAATACTAGCATATCATCACGTTATTTACCTGTTAAGATAGGCAGTGAGGGTAAAGTGACAAACTTTCTTATATAATGAAATTACAGGACAAATGAGCAATATCTCTGCAACATCAGTATGTCTCTGAGATGATCTATGGAAAAATAAGTATTGCACATGGCAACAGAAAGTATATTAAAGATCTATAAAACATATTTTAGACCCCTAATGATACATGCTATTGAAACTACAGCTGACATCAGGAGATGTATAACATATATATTTTAATAGTATCCTCTTCCAGTTGGTGACACCAAGCGATATTTTTTTCAGTCATCTTAACGTCGGACTCTTGACTACGCCTTTTCGGATTGCTAATAATCTCGTGCTTAACAGGGTTGGTTTGTTACATGGATAGTAAATGTTTGCCATACTTACAGTTATAATTTTAAGATAACTATTTTTATAGCACCGAGGACTTTTTATAGAGAACACCACCGGTAATGACAGGTTAAAAGTATTACAAAATTAAGCATATATAACTTAAGTGAATAGGTAGGAGGTGTGGTAGACTCGTGGACATGTTTTGAAAAGAAATTGATAAGGAAATCGCAGAAATCTTACCAAGGAAACACAAACTACAAAAAACCCTTTGTAGTTTTTCCAATATGTGATAGTAACACATTCGGCTTTATATGTAGTGTTTATATACAATTATTTTTTTCTTTTGTTTATATACAATAAAAAAAGGGTTGTCTATAATTACTTCATAAAGCTGCACTTGCCAGCCATATCTCAAACACTCAGAGGCAGACCATTCCACGCTACAGAACCATCAACGGCAAAACATCTATCACAAATACCCCACCCTATTGGATCGATTCGAAACTATCAATTTATTCGATGAAGACGAAATTAATATCAAAATTCTACTCATCTCCTAAAGAACATTCCTCAGACATAGATTCGTAACATACAAAGGAGACATTCTTATTAAAATACTAGAATACAAAGAGATAAAATTTGAGAGTCAACGTAGACTATTTAGGAGTGGGCAAATAAGGCAATATTTATTACTACCATATGTCAGCCTAGCAGTTTGCATTGAGTCTAGAAGTTGGTGAATCAGGCAAACTAGAATAAATGTATGTAGACGAGATACAACTATAATAAAAATAAATGGGTAATTGTAAGCCGAAGCTAGCCGATTATGGACGACAGTCTCTTTCTTAAGCCCGATGTGTATTACTTTACCCCCGGGTACTGTACATAGCTCCATTTAAGATCAAACACTACTCAAGGGAGCTTAAATGAATTAATAGGAGTTTCCATTTTCCTTGTTGATAAAACTCAAATCTCGTGAAATTTCATGTAAATTATAATTGATGTTTTATTTTCTTTTTTATGTTTAATGGCAGATTTATTTTTAAACAATTTGAATGGAAATTTTTTTCAGAGAGTGTGTTGCAAATATTACAAGAAAAAAACATTTTTATATACACGCTCTATGATTATTGAGTGTTATGAAACACAACATAAAATAACACCAATCTGCAAATTACAAATCTGGGAATTTTCACAAAAACATATTGCATTTATGGTTTTGTATTAAACTTTCCTTAATTTTCGCGGTATTACAAAAAAATATATAAATTGAAGAATATACCTAGCTTGAATATTACAGTTTCATAATATTGGTTGGAATTGGACTTACATTTTTTATTTTATTCTTATATAACAAGAATAAAATCACAACGCAATGCGTTACTCATGGGATCATATTAGGGTGACCATAAAAAATGTATTGTTCAACTTGAATCTATTATTTTTTTATGAACATTGAAATGAGGCAAAATAAATGCCATAGAAAAATACTAAATAGAGCTGAACAAATACTGTGAAAATGAGTCCTCTTAGAAGAATACATGAGGTGAAAATGTGCAAAATGCAGTGATTAGGAATGAATGTTAATGTTATTGCATTTTGCAATGAAAACACTTTTAGAATTTCAACTGTGTAATTTTATTTGCATATTCGTTGGATTACATTGAAGAATAATATTAACAGTATTTATAGAAGTAATAATAACGATGATGTTAACATCGTAGTGGCTTTAAGAATAATGATTGCTACCTCTAATATGGCGTCCTATTTAAAGCAAAAATAACCATACGCACGATTCTTAGATAGATTAAGAAGGAATTTTTCGGGTATGTTATAGTTGCCCTTAAGGTCAAATCGATATCAGGCGATTTATCTCGTTCGCAGTTTTCTTCCATTTAGTGATACCAAATCTTTATTGAATTTCGATAGATAACCGCCAACAAGATAATAAATTTAAACATAATACATTGAGTTAAGTTTGACACATGTACATGTGATAACACTAATATTTATAGATTATATAATACAGATATGGTTGACATCGATAAGCTTAACATTGGTTTGCATGATAACTTATAATATTTATTGGAAGTGGATAAGAGTATACGATAAGATAACCTATTAACATTGGTAGGGATACATTACATTAACTTAAGGCTGATGGGCTTAGTAAGATGAAGAGGAGCACTCTGAGATAGTTGGGACATGTATAGCAAATAAATTTTAAAACGTGGTTCAATACTGAAAAGAGCCGAGGACATGATGTAGAATTACATGATCTTAGAATAATACATGGGGGGACTATGTTTGACAGAATACGGAAAGAAATTATTAGCGATGAGTGTGAACTTAAGGATGGTGTATTGAGCAAGATGAAGAAAGCCATTCGGAGATAGTTTAAGCATCTGGAAACGAGTGAAGAAAGACCAGTTAAATAAATAGTGCAAATGTAAATAGAAGGCATGATCGAAGGAGATCAAGGATAATATGATTGGACCATGTGAATGATATTTGGAAAAAAGGATATGGAAAAAGTCAGAGGAATTGTTGGAGCTGTATGATAAGATGCATGCATGGCTGTAGAAAAGGTGAAGTATTTGTATCGAGATAGGAAGGTCTGGCTTTATCCTTCCTGCCTACCCTGACAGGAAAATGGTGTGTATGTAGTTTATTTAGTAATATTTATTTTTAAGGATCTATGTACGTATTTTATGACTCACGTTATACACTTTAGCAATGATTGCATTTTAGCTTTTCCTGTTTACCGCTCTTCATTTTTACGTCGTCTTTCACTGTTCATGCCGATAGACACTAGAACCGGCTAATTTAAGAATTACACCATTGTTAATATGCTTCAAAAAGTGAATTTGTAACATTAAATTCAGTGACATAGCATGTACTACCTGGTGTTCCAACACTCTTTTTTTTCAATATCTCTTTCGTTTTTCTGGCATCAATACCTTGTTAAACTTGTATTTAATTTTTTGTTGCTTTTTATATTTTTTGATGTGGAACTATAGATGTATAAAGACAGATCGTGTTACAAATGTGAATGTGTTTTTACGTTGAATAAGAACCAAGAATTACTTAAAATTATGAAGGTTCTCGAGCTGCAATATCTCAGTCACATAATGAGAAGCACAAAATACATTATAACAAAACTTATCAAGCATAAGGTGAGAAATAAATAGCAAACGAGACAGAGAAAGACACTGCATCTATTGGCTTATGATCTTGTGGAAATGATTAAAGTGCTGTTCTACAGAGTTGTTGGGCTCCAGTCAACAGGACAAGGCTAGCTTCCGATAGAAGACGGCACATCGAGAAGAAATGAAATTTACTAAAACCGTAAACATTGTCACCGTGAAAACCATACATTTTCTATCGATGATGCCAAATTCTTACATATCAATAGTAACGGAAATAAATTGGACAGATTAGAGGCCCTAAAAATTTCTAAGTCAGTGCATCGGGGTGAACATCTGGCAAATACATAACATATATCCCAAGAATCTCGCCGCTGCTCGCCGAGATTGTCTCCTCCCTCCCTTCAGCCACAGTCTCCAGCCCGAATGTTTACTGTTAGAAGCGTGTATGTTGGTACCAGTTCGAACACAATTCAGTATTTTTGGTGCTCCCCTGATGATGAGGTGAAAACCTTAAAACCGGTAGGGTTATACCGTTACAAAAAGTGGAATAAACAGTGTTTGATAAAACAAATTACAAAAAATAAATATCTATCTTTCCCAGTGATACAACATAGTGTGATCATCCTAAAATATGTAAATAACCGAATGACTACACAGGGCGAACCGAGAGAAATAATCATCCGAACCGCGTGTGCATGACGCATACTGCTGCTGATTGTGCAATTGCATAGCTGAGATTTTACTCGATTCCGTTACATTATATTTATTCTCTATCACATTACATTATTACAAACCTAAGTTATAGATATTTACAAGTACTTATTATTTACACAACTGCTGTACTTTGATGTGAAAGTTTTAAGTATTTTTTCTCTATTTTTAATATCGTACTTTTTAATCCCAACACACTGTCGCAAATATGTTTTACTAAATACAAATGACTTTCACCAATTTAACTTGTCCTACTTATCTTTACTCAATTTCCCAATAATTTACAGTCATATATCTAAATTTATTCTCCAAAACTTCTCAACTATTTAGTTCTATAAAGGTTTTCCTCGTATTTTTATACTGCATCTTTCCTAATATTTATTTTATATATGGCGCAGGTTTAGCCCAATTACATCAAAGTACATAGTGTCTTCTCCCTGGCTCCATCCCAACTCACTGTCTGCGAAGACTGTTGGGGTCAGCTCTCCTCGTCCTCAGGTTGTATGCTCTTCTGTCCCGCACTACGTCCCCCAGGCTGTGCCTCTACATCAGGTTATCTTTTTGCACCACCCATGAATTATTTGGTCTTTCTCTGCTTATTATTCGAGGAAGATCCATGGAGATTGCCTGGTTCACAATGTGATCGGGTGATCTGGATCCAACGTACCCATACCATCTCAATCTCCTCATCTCAATCTCCTCATCTCCATCTTACTGTTGATGTATGTAACACCTAGGCTTCCACGAATACGTGAGCTTTTTATTTTGTCTCTTAGGGACACACCGGCTGACCATCTTAGAATGCGCATTTCAGCAGTTTCTAAGTCAATTAAAGTGCATAGTGTAAGAAAAATAAATATATAAATCTTAAAATAGTAACAATAGAAACCATGATTACTCATGCTTCCCTGTAAAGTGGTTCAATTAATCTACCGAGATATTAATGTTGGAAAATTCGTTCAGTAAAATTATTTCGTGGGAGAGATATGACGCTCTTAATAGTGCATTGCAAATAATACATGGAGTGACAGTATATGACAAAACGAAGTTAAGTGGTAAGGGATGAATGTGAACTTAAGGCAAGTAAAATGACGAAGAGTAAGTTGTGATGATTTGGGAATGTAGAACGAATGAATGGGGAAAGAATAACAACACAGATATACAGTGCAGATGTGAGTGGAAGGGGTGTGAGAGGAAGACCAAGGAAAGTTTGGTTGGTGAATAAGAGAATAATGTTATGAAAGAAGGAAACGTAAAAAGTCAGAGAAATATTGATTGTATGGGAAGGTGTATAGATAGGGAAGAGGCTATGGATATCTGTCGAGTTTGTAAAGTATGGTGCTGTGTCCTTCCTGCTTTCCTTGACAGGAAGATGAGGTTTTGATATGTATGTAATAGCTCAGTTTGTGAATAAAACACCGAAAACAATCTTTACTCTCGATGGCGTTCAGTACACTTAATAAAAGTTGATCAATCAACAAGAGGTTCACGATTTTTTCTGTTAATTATATTTTATGAACAAATAGTAACGTAGATCTCTTCTAACTCCTGAAGAGAAGTAGCCAAGCATCATTAATTCATTGCTTAGCCTCGTAGTTGAAGATTCTCTCACAATTCCAACGCCAATTCAGTTGGAAAGCGATGTGGTGCCGTGGAGCTTTTTTTTAAGTGAGTGATTGTTGCATACCAGCAAACTCACCAGCCAAACAGCTGTATTGAATCTGATGGCATACCGAAGTGAGACGATCGGATCACACCAGAATGTTGTTTTTCTCTTTTTTAAAGGATAGATATGATCGAAGTCATAAGAACTTTAATAATCCCAATACTAAGCGTAAAAAATACCTGTCTTATTCGAGGTAAGTTACATATCGCGGGGTTCAAACCGACGACCTTCCGCACGGAAGTGCATTACCACGCGGCCATCACCTTTACAAATGTATCCAAGTATTACTAGCCAAGCATTATACGAAGATTCATAGGTAACACCCATATTACCTGTAATATATAATATTTCTCGTAGAAATAGCTTTTGGGCTCACTCAACTATCAATTGTCATTGGTAGAAATAATCTTCATCATATGATGGAATACCTGATATACTTAAAATAATAATAATAAAAATGTTCTTTCAACGCTACCTGAAAAAGATTCAAATGTTATTAAACTTGTATAAAATTATATTTAATCAAGTGTCACAAATGAAATACTATACATTTAAACTCATATATAAAATGTGTACTACAAGTATAACAGATGATAGAAAACTAACAGAATTTCATAAAAAAAGATAAAATATATTCTAAACTAGATCTAAGTGCTAGATTCGATAATCATTCAATGTTACTGAGAGTGAATATAGAACGAGATTGTTATATAGGAGTATGACCAAAGAACGAAAACAAGTTTTACTTTCTTTGATCATAAAATGAGAAACATGAAATATGCGTCTGAATATTTGGTTTCATAATTAGTCTTGCAGACTTACTCTTACAGAATGAGTGAAATCGATTACTTATACTTGAGCAAAGGCTTCCAATAATGGCATTCAATGATGATGTGAGTTTCGATAATGAAAAATCTATGACCTAGTCTTTGATACAAGTGCCCATGAATGGAGAACACGGAGTTATAAAAACATATGGTTTCGATTAGCTAGTCCTGATTAAAATAGGAAGGTAATGTGACTAGGAAATCTGGAAACAGCAAAAAAACACCTTAGAAAATGTACAATCCAACACCAAAATCACTAAAACCACTTGAATGACTAAGGGCTCGAACTTTGGATAAATCCAATAATGCAAACTTGTAGGAGAATGAAAATTTCGAAGAGTTGTTTATCAGGCTTAAGTCTTCATAAAACTTTGAAGCCAGTTATGATAATGGTGACGGTGATGACTACGATGGCAATGATTATGGTAATAATGATAGTGATGGAGATAATGCTAGGGATGGTGATGATGACAGAATTGGTGATGGTAATGGCTATCAATTCTAAAACAAAACAAAAAAAATGTTCTAGATGTCTAGGAAGAATCAATACTTCACCAAAACAATATATTTTTACATACTCGTATTTTTAATAAATATTTTAAGCGATTTTATGTACCTGACGTTTTTCCGTCCGTTAAAGTTCAGGTATTTGTTTGGCATTCGAAGCAGCAATTATAATTTTCAGCACCACTTTCGGATCATGAAAATTCAATGGACTATTTACAGAATTATTTCCACACACAGAAGTCCACGGAGGCGTTAAACAAAGCGCCAACCGAGCAGAAATAATAGATTTCCGCTGCAGTATGCCGATATCTATACAACTATTTGCTTTTTATTCTACGTATTATCAACAAAAGTTAATTTCCTAGCTGCTGCCTGCATATTGTCACCTCGACTGGATGCAAGAAACGAAGTTTTTTATTCTTCATCCGTAAGTCAATTTTAGAGAAAAGTTGTAAATATTCAATTACACGGTGTTTGTATTACAACCTTGATTCATTTTTATTATAATACTCAATTTGACCCTTCAGACACCATTTTGTGTTCTTTGTTATTTGAGCCTTTTATTTTAATTTTGTTTACTTTGCCTATATTTTATCTTCTAACTATATTTCTTTTTACAGCATGTTTGTCAGTTTAAGATATTTTCAACTTAATTTTTCTCTATGTTAAGTGTTTTTCTTTTATTTTATTACATTAATTTCTGTTGCATATTAATTTTATTTATTTGGCCATTCATTACATAAAAGTAAATGACGGGCAATCTCTTCTAATCAACCAGATAAGAGTTACGAAATAAAGTGACGACATATAAAACATGTGTTAGACATATGATGACTTGTACTATTTAAACTCCTTAGAAGATCAGTAGTAACTGAAAGTAAAATGAGGATCTATAAAGCATGTGTTAGACCTATAATGATATATGCTTTTAAAACTAGAAGAGCTTTTAAAACTAGAACGGAAGGTACTCTCTAGAACAAAAAAAATCTTGCCATGTTAAACATTCTGAGAAAATGAGAAATACAAAACTGACAAGAACATGTCATTGTAATTATCAGTGTTTTATTTTGTTTATTCCATATTCCTGGTCCAAGTTTCGTAATTCTCGGTGTTTTAATTTGTTAAGTTTATTCTTGGTCACAGTTTTGACAAAATAAGAAGCTCACGCATCCGTGGAAACCTGGGTGTTACAGACATCAACAGCAAGATGGAGGAGAGGCGATTGAGATGGTATGGGCACGTTGGACGCAGAGCACCCGATCACATTGTGAACCAGGCAATCTCCATGGATCTTCCTCGAATAACAATCAGAGGAAGGCCAAAGAATTAATGGGTGGTGCAAAAAGATAACCTGATGCAGAGGCACGGCCTGGGGGACATAGTCCGGGAGAGAAGAGCATACAACCTGAGGACGAGGAGAACTGACCCCAACAGTTTTCGCAGACAATGAGTTGGGATGGAGCCAGGGAGAAGAAGAATCTTGGTCACAGTTTTGTAATTATCAGTGTTTTATTTTATGTTTAATTTTATTTATTCCATATTCCTGGTCACAGTTTCGTAATTCTCATTGTTTTAATTTGTTAAGCCTATTTTTGGTCACAGTTTTGTAATTATCAGTGTTTTATTTTATGTTTTATTACGTTTATTCCATATTCCTGGTCACAGTTTCGTAATTCTCGGTGTTTTAATTTGTTAAGTTTATTCTTGGTCACAGTTTTGTAATTATCAGTATTTTATTTTATGTTTTATTTTGTTTATTCCATATTCCTGGTCACAGTTTCGTAATTCTCAGTGTTTTAATTTGTTAAGCCTATTCTTGGCCACAGTTTTGTAATTATCAGTGTTTTATTTTATGTTTTATTGCGTTTATTCCATATTCCTGGTCACAGTTTCGTAATTATCGGTGTTTTATTATTATTATTATTACACATGACAAGAAATATACACAATTTGCGAAAAAACAACAGGTAATTTGATTTGGACATAAAATTTTAATGGATCTGGGTTTGTTGCCTTTCATTTGTCGTATCCCCAGTAAACTAGGTTTTTGCCTGTATCTCACTGAGGGTATTTAGCATTAATTTATTATGTTTATTCTCGGTCACAGTTTTGTAATCATCAGTGTTTTATTTTACATTTTTTCTTATTTATTCCATTCAATAATCTTTTTCAAGTGAATTGAACGGGTCAAATTTATAGACCTCAGTACCGCAGAGAAATCAAATATCACAATAATAACCCAACCCGAACCGAGTAAAAAGCAGTCATATTTGTTTCCCAATCCTTAATTAAGTATACCTAATTTGTTATTCATTTCACCATCGTTATTATTTTTTCTTTACAATATAAATGTATTGGTTTTTATTATTATTTAGTACAAGAAGAAAAGATTTATATATAAAAAGTATTTTATTTGATAGGATGTTTCAGTATAAGATTATTAACAATATTGTTGAAAGCCTAGATATGTTGACTCGAAAAAAATGCTTTAGTTCAATAATGTGTAGTACATTAAATAAATAAATAATAAAAATATTTTTAGTTCAATAATGTGTAGTACATTAAATAAATAAATAATAAAAATAATTTAGTTCAATAATGTGTAGTACATTAAATAAATAAATAATAAAAATACTTTAGTTCAATATAATATCTAATTATTGGCACTTTTCTTTTTGGCAGCTTCATTTTTCTCACTAATTATATTTTATGTAATTGTACTCAATACAAATATACCACCTCGGTATTTCCGTGTAGGGGTAGGCAGAGATAATAGAGCACGAAACTTTCCAATCTAGACACAACTACTCCTCTTCTACATCCATACAACTCCGACAATTTCTCTAATTTTTATGTTTCCTTCTTTCAAATTATCATTTACTTGATCAAACCATACTTTCCTTGGTCATTCTCTACCACCTTTTCCATTCAAATTAACACTATTGTCTTTATTTTTTTTCTTCATTCATTCGTTTTACAAGCCCAACCTATCTCAAAATGCTCTTCTTCATCTAATTCAACACAACAGAGGTCACATTCATCCCTAAATACTTGATTGCGTATTCAGTCATACATTGTCACTCCATATATTCATCTTAGTACATGCGTTTCTACAGCATTTATTCAGCTCCTTTCAGTATTTTACTACGTCCACGTTTCGCTGCCATACATCAAAATTGATACTAAAATACTATTGTAGACATCATCTTAGCAAATTTTGATATTGTCCGGTTCGAGTATATATATCATATATGTTTTAGTGCCCCACTGACTTTGTTTCCTATCGCTACATGCCGTTCGATATCTCTCGTAACTCTACCATCATTTGAAAAAATCTATCCAAATAGCAGAATTCCTCAACTTGCCCCATTCTTTCATTGTCACCTATATATCGAATTTAGAATTTTTACTTTCACACTTTCTATCATGTTTACATTACTTTGTCATTATCTTACAGCAATCTGCATTTATTTCCATTCGTCATTTGAATATATGTAAATATTAAACAACCAGGCTAACATGACACATCCTGTTTTACCCCTTTGATGATATTAAACTACTCAGTCAAAGCGCCTTTAACTATAATACATGAACTTCTTGTGACGTATAAAAACGCAAAAATCTGACCCACGCATTCTTTTCTACTTGAAAAGATACCCAACCTATCCCACATTTTCTTTTCAGTCTTTCTTCTTACCCTTTCTATCATAATTTCTCCGTACTTGGCAATCTTATTATAAATTATATTGAAATGAATGCTTTATAACTTCATTTTAAATACGTCACAGTTTAGGATATTACATAAAAGTAATACAACATAAACCTGTGGGCGATTTCTTATATAAAAATAATTTAACTTTTTCTGACATAATGATATATGTGCATGCATCAAACAAAATTATTCCCTATTGTAACGTGTATTGGGATTACTATTTTGAAACAATGTGACTTACAGTGCATGCTTGTCTGGAACAAAGGCTCGTTAAATAAAGAATTTAATGTGAAAATCTTTCATTTACATCGCTCAGTATTTCTAAGATGCTATTAAGTACAAGATTTCATACCCAGTAAAATGGCAGCTTAAAGATCAATGTCAGTTTGATGTTCAATATATCCTAACATACCATTTATTCGTGATATTACAGATAAATACTATTCAGTACCCAACGGTAAGTAAAACACATTGGGCTTAAGAAAGAGACTGTATATAATCAGCTAACTTCGGCTTCGTAGAGCGTCGTCTGTCATTCATACACGTATTCCGTCGCGAAACTGTTAGCGCATCGTGCGACAGAGACGATGCTTTACAAAGCCGAAGTTAGCTGATTACGGCTGACAGCCTCTTTCTTAAGTCTGACGTGTATTACTTACCGCCGAGAACTGTACCCGTTACGTCACAAAAATCAAAGTTTTTTCATGATAGAACATTATGACTATCAGATTACAGATTGAATCAACCTTTTAAGTCAACATTGGCGTCTTCCAAAAATGTTATCAGTTAGTCATATATGGTAGTACCTTCATAATCAATTAAAAACTCATGAAGAGTATTTTCTTTGACTATCATCAAAAAGTTCAACCAAAAGCTCGCTGATCCCTCGTGGTCGCTGTAATATACGCAGGGACTCTATCCTGTTGAAACCATATATATGTAAGAATTATTTTCGATCACCGAACATAAAAAAAATATCATAGTTAAATAAATAAACACAAGTTTATTGATAGCAACATGGTATATAAATATATAATTGCATACTGTCACTTTTGTATAATGTCATTAACTGTCCCGCCACTCCCTTTGATCTTGCTAAGAATATTCAACGTCTTTCCGATGATCGCTAAGCTCAGATAGTTTTATTGGCTTTCCTTGTTCACCGCCCTTCTTTTTTTACGTTGTCCTTGACTATCCATTCAGTGGGACTCTGGAACCAGTAACAAACTGACGCTAGACTCGCTCCTTCATTAGTATGTTTTAAAAAGCGACTGAAAAACTCTTAATTTCAAGTCAATAACAGAATATGTTTTATTTCTGATTTTTCTTTGCTCTCCACCATCCCATAATTTTCATTTAATTGATGATATCTCACATTTATTTTTACAATGTATATTGTTCATGAAATTTGTGAAGGTGAATAATTATTTGAATATGTTTTACGACCGTGTAACTTCCTTTATTTACTTTTATTTGGTTGGTTAGAAGAGATTGCCACTTGACCGTAAGCCCTGCAGATTGTTTAAAAGTGGAGTGTTAAATAAATAAACATTAATGTGTGTCATTTTAAAAATTCTCTGTGTGCTTGAAAATCTTGAAAAGATAAAAACGGGAATAATTAATATTTTTCCCAAAAATAATCATTTTTTTTGGGCCACCTTGCAGAATCTTTTTATGACACAGAACTTAATATCAATACTATTTACTATATCTTGATCGACGTCTGTTTTCTTAGATTTAGTAATTACAGAATATCATTACGTTTCACAGTTTCCACGATAATCTGGTGACGTGCCTCGCAGTGCGCCGGTTATAAAACCACAAGCAATGATTGGCTCTTACACACGCTTTTTACTCTGATTTATCGCATTTCTTAGAAAATTATAGGAACATGAGCATGCATTAGGAAAATATAATCAATCACATAGCAATTATTTTCACAAAAATAAAATAAGCTAATATTACAAGTATTTGCTTCACTTCCTAGATTAAACTTAGTGTTATTTATCTTTCTTATTTTTTCCTTATTCTTCTACTTAGTTCTAAGTCTCAAAAATTATCATCATCATCCTGTCGTGTAGCTCATAAATGAGCGTCGTGACTCCCATGATAGCTTCCGATGACTCCTCTTCATCCATCCCTGCACTCCGAAGCTCGAAGGACAGTTGTTAAGGGTAGGGTAGTCCAGTTGCATTTTTCATTGGTCAGTCCAACGCATTGGGGTTCTTCCTCTTACGTGTCGTCCTTCAACGCCTCCAGTAACCACAAGTCTTTCCCCGATGTCTCCTTGGGCATGAGCAATGTGCCCAAAGAACCGAAGAACTCGTCGAAACCATATTGTCGACAATCTGTCGGTGATTCTCAGTTCTTCGAAAATTGAGACGTTAGTTCGCCTTGCCGTCCATGGAATTCATAATATCCTTATCCAGCGCCAAATTTCAAAAACAACCATTATACGTCTTTCGCTTGCTCTCAGAGTCCAAGTCTCCGCACCATACGTGAATATTGCGAAGACGAGAGACTCAACTAGACGCATTTTCGTCGTGATGGTGATAGTTCTGCTCTTCCATATCTTTTCCAGCTTTGACATCGCATTTTTTTACCACTCTACCTCTTCTTTTCACATCAGCCTCACTCTCTCCATTGTCGGAAAACTCAAAAATTATATATTTTAATCAAATCAGGCGATCGTGACTTTGATTATTGTTGGTACTTACTTTTTGAAGGGTTCTAAATACTTGTATGAAATTAGGAAAACATTATTTGAAATGTGTGTGTGTCTGAGTGCTTCAACATACTTTCTCCCTCGTGACTTTTTTTAAGTGCGACATTTTTAGTCCATAACCAGGAGAGACAAATACAGGTTGTGCGCCAAGTTCGAGACATAACAGAGGACCACAACGCTCAAATACGACAAATATACGACAGGCATACGACAAAGAAGACGATTATTGCGATTGTAGACGAAACGTACACCATTTTCGAATGAAATCAATTAATAAATATAATATAATAATTATAAATACAATGTTTTTTTCTCTGCGTCCAAAATTTCAATCCACCAACTTTAACTCAAAATTTTGTAAAACGATTGGCTAGAAGAGATTGCTAGTAAATAAACCATATTATGCACTGTACAAAGAAGTATTAAATTAACGTTTTTGTTATTCTGTTCTAGTGCAAATATTTATCTGTGTCATTCCAATATATGTACTTTCTTCACAAACACATTCTTAAGTCAAATCTCTAATCTTTGATCACTTTGTTTTGATTGAAAATGAGTTTTCAAACAAATTAAAATGATGATGGTGACTAAAAAAATGTCGAAACACTTCTTCCAATCGGATTGCACCTGTCTACGACATTGGCCTTAATGGTGACTTGCAGCGTGACTTCAGCCACTTTATCAATATAAAGAGAAACTGCGACAAATGTTTATTGTATTAGGAAACAGACGGACTATTGCTTAATGCAAACCTTTTACGGGAAATCTATCGAATGAAAACTAAACAAAATTTACACGATTTTTATTTTTTTTCGAAACGGATATAATTAAGTACACTTGAGTTGGAAATAATTAAATCATATTTGATCCATATCAAATAATAGTTGAGTGAAAAACGCATAACAAATTCATTTCAATAACTTGAAACACTTAACCACCAACCAGTTTTCACGTTTGATCTACCAAAACAAAGTGTAAGCTTGCAAACAAGATAATGTAATAAAAAAGACAATTTATATAGCGCCGAAAGCAGACTCTCCATCAAAGACACCATTATAAGAAGATTAAATGTATTTGAAAAAAATATTTGAGTGTAAAAATAATAATGAAGTTCTTCTAATAGAAATAATAAACAATTTACAAAGCGCCATTTAGAGAGCAAACTGTTTTCAAAAGCGCTCTAGCTCTGAAATCCAAAACTCGACTCGTATTATTGATAAATTAAAAATATTACAAAACATTAAATATGTTGAGTTTAAGTATAGGAAGGTGGAGACTGCGGCCGTTTGATTGTTTACTTCCTTCGATCCACATATGTTTAGAAAACATATTTGGTAAAAAAAAAAATACGCAAAAAAATTACCAAGGGAGTACGAAATGCAAAGATTTTTTGTAGATCCTCCTATATACACGTATAATAGTTATACGTTCGCTTTTAGGTATAATATATGAGTGTAGTGTACATATATAATTTAAAAAAATAAGATCTCCCATAAAGGGTTTTTCGCAAGTGCTTCCTAAAGCTGCATACTCCCCTTAGAGATGTCTTACACTTAGAAGTAGACCATTGCACGCGACAGAACTAGTAATGGCAAAAGTCTTGTCATAATACCCCATCCTATCGGATCGATTCTGAAAAATCAATTCATTTAATAAAATGAAATTGATTTCAAAGTTTTTCTCTCATTTCGAAGCACTCAGACACAGATTCGAGAAGATGACTACTCGTATCTGCCTCAGACTAAAGGAGTTACCAGTTTTCAAAGGCATTACTGCAAAAGTGATCTACTAATATTCACAAAACTCAAATTCAACAAAAAAGTTTAAATAATCCCCTGAATCTTCCAGTATTGAAACTACTTAATAATAAATTTAGCAAAAAAGTTTAAATAATCCCCTGAATCTTCCAGTATTGAAACTACTTAATAATAAATTTAACAATAAAGTTTGAATAATCCCCTGAATCTTCCAGTATTGAAACTACTTAATAATAAATTGTACAGTCTTACTTATATGGCGTTGTCTTATAATAAAATATCGCTTGGAGCGTCTTGTTTTGAATTTACAAAAGACAGCTTATAAACGCTACTGTCTGAAAGTAAATTCACAACCGATATATCAATAATGAACAACAAATGTTATCCCAAGAATATTGGCAACTGCAATGTTTTCTTTAATATTGGTAAGATATCCACAATATATTTTACGACATTATAATTGCGTATGTTGTTGCGTTTGCATTGCGTTGTTGCGTTTCTTCTTTATTCGTGGAACTTTTCCACTTATAGATCGATTCTTAAATTTTTTAAGCTTTGTCAGTTGAATCTTTAAATTGTCATTTGTTTTTTGATTAGTTTTCTTATATTGACTTATATAATTGCATAATAACTTTGATTTGGTGACACAGATCATTTTAGTTTTGATGAATTACCTATTTATGTTATCGTTTTAATAACGTCTGAGAGGTATCTAAGAGTGCGATAAATAAATTGTATAAGAGATATAAAGAGAAAGATCTGACAACGAATGTTACGAAATGAAAAGTTATGATGATAGAACAGTGTGAAAATAAAAGTGAATGCGATGTATGGATGAGAAAAGAAAATTTAGACCATGTTAAAGAAATTTGTTGTTTAAATAGTACTTATCAGATAGTGGAAAAGTTACAAAGGATGACGAATATTTGAAGACGACCCTTTTTGAGAAGGTGAAAAACCTCTTTCTTAGTTATTCGTCTCCTTTTGTAAGTTTTCTTACTAAATATGTGTTTTTACACATGTGCAGATGCGGGGAATTCTCAATTTAAAGCCAACAGTTAGATGCCTTTCTTCCTATCATTCCACTCAACTTTCTTCCTATCATTCCACTCAACTTATCTATTTTTTTCTCACTCCCTTAAAGAATGAAAAAAAAATGAACAAAACTCTACATCAAAGCTTTGCTTTGCAACTAAATTGACGTTGGAATGGTGAAGGAATCATCTTCTACGAAGCCCAGCAACGATGTCAAATATTTTTAATCTTTCAATAATTGTGGATTTGATTCTCGAGTAACAACGCCTTTGATGATATTCTGCTTTTTACATGGTGCGACACAAATTGTTATTTCATCGTTATTAATGTATTTATTTAGAAAAAGCAATAAACCACTGTCTAGTTAGTGACACTTATGTCACCAGTCTGCTTATTATCATAACAGTCGCTCTTTTACATTTAAACACACTTCCTATAAATATTATAAGATTTCACATAACTGTAATAACGATGCACAAAGTTATATAATTCAACTACATAATTTATTCAGTGGTAATTAATGGTTTTCGGACAAATGTCAACATAGAAAACACAAGAATGATGTATAATATAATGTGACAGTTATTACATGCATATTTTTTAACATCATATTTATAACTTTGTTTTAGAAAACTCCAAAAAAAATTTTGAATGTTGTTTAATGTTTGTGATGTTTTGATTATTTAAGTATATTATTGAAATTTAGCCAATACAAGCAAAGAAAAGGCGAATAATTGAGTATCTTCCAAATATTGCAATTTATGTTTTGCTTAATTTTGTTGTGAAATTCTTATGCATAAACCATTTTAGACATTAATCGATACATATATCGAGATATTTGATTATTGCACCATGTTCAAATATAAAAGTTGTTTAATGTTCAAATTCAAAGCGTTACGTACAGGTCTTAATTTATTTAAATGTTTAACAAACTCATCAGTCACGATCTCCCTGCTGGGAGTCCTCTCCTATCTCAACACACATGTATCGCTTCTTCCATATCCATACACCTTTGCGTACAACCTATATGATTTATTTTACTTTTTAGTTCTTTCTATCAAAATATCAATCACTTGATACAACCATTCTTGGTCTTCCTCTGTCACGCATCTACTTACAATTACACCATTTGTTTGTTTTATAAGTATTTATTAATTCATTCGTTCTACATACCCAAACCATTTCAAAATGTGTTTCTTCAACTTACTCAATACATTCGCTTCAATTTCACATTCCTAAGTATTTTATTTTTTTTATATTTAAACTATCATCCTAACAAAAAAACAGTATTTTTCATTTCTGACAAATCATTATTGTATGTTCCATACGGAAGCCAACCAATGTGTGAGGTCGTGAATAAACGGACAACAGGCCAACCTGGAGGAAAATCATGAATAGCTTCCATATTGGCCGGTTTTTGCCTATTTATCCACTTTTTTACATTAGGCAGAGATATTGAATCTGCCGTTCATATTACTAACTGGCGAGTGGTGTAAAATGAGCGTTTAATTTGTCAATTTACTTGCGGCCACTAAACTAAAACAGAGCATAAATGATAAAATTCAATAGAAACAAACGTATACTATTAAACGTTAACAGTACAAAAATGACCTCTTTCACCTAGTTGGTATGATACCTGTCTTCCAGCTCGACGATTAAGTGTTCGATTCCCACTAAAATCCAGGTTTATTAAAAGAGGTTCCAGTCTTGCACTCAACTAAGAATTATTTAAATATCTTGTAGAAACTAACTAGAAAAGTGTTGAAAAAGCTGAAAAAATTATCTTTAAAATAAAGGGTACCAACAAGAAGCGAGCCCACACCCTCATTTTGGAAGACCTGCGTTATTTGAAAGACCAATTGGACCACAACGGACATCAGAAACAACAAACATATCTGAAAATTCTTAATAAAATACAACTAAAAAAATGTAAAATTGTATTTTGCTTCATTTAATATATTATTATAGATGAGAAATAGCCAAAATCAATCAAAATATACATTAATAAATTTCTTCATTAGTATTGGTTGATCAAAGGCCACTTTTTTTATTAAAAAAATTATTTTATATTAAATGAAATCAACATACACACCACGATGAATTATTCATTAGGTATATGGTTTAATCCATAATGTTTCAATGAAAGTTAAAAAAAAAGCAAAGACAATATTTTCAACACACATCCGTGTTATTACAGAAACGATGCTGATTTTGTTACATCATATACTCGTGTGTGCGTTTATTTAAATTTATTCAAGTCGTCTTTTTTTATGATAAAAATATACATCCCTAGCTATCAATATGTTTCATATTTTCTCTTATAATTCTTCAGTAATTTAATTATAAGTATAAAAAATATCTCGATAAAAATCTTTGAGCCTCGAATTATGTAACCAATATTGAATTTTTAACACATAACGATTGTATACATTTTAATTTTTCTATCTATCTATTTGTCATTGGTACAAATCATCGTTGTAAAGAATAAATTGAGTTGTTAAGAAATTTATACATACATGATATTTATTATGTATTATTTTGGTACCCTTCATATTTCAAATGGTGATTGGTACATATTAACATATAGTGTGGCTGGGAAACAACATTACTTTTAGCCACATTCATCGAACCTTTGAGCTAAGAATTACTTGAGAATGCAAGCTACTTGCGATTTATCGTAGCGTTTTTTTTTTGCAATATTACCCGGAAGATGCAACAATATTTCAATTACAAAGAATTATTTTACCATACTGGGACCCTTGTACCATTGGAAAATCGCCTATGTGAAATTTACAACTCTTACTTAACGCAGGTCATCGTATGAATTTAACAACGAATGTTGTAATTTGAGCCCCGTAATTATATTTACTAAGAAACATAAAGGTACACATATGAAAACAAAATTATCTAAATACAAAGAAACAAAAGGATACATGAGTATAATATAATTCATACGTTATAGGTTCCAAGAATTCAGCAGTTATTGTTATATAAAGTGGAAATTTTTGTTATATCATGCACCCGTTTGTCATGGAGCCTTAAAACTTAGAACATATCTCCACACCTTTCTATCATACAGCTCTCGCTTTGTTCATATCCATACATCTCGTCAACACTCTCTCCGATTTCTCATACTTATTACCATTCCCTTAGTCAAAAAAATTCCAACTATCCTTCCATCCGGTCTACCTCTTTCTCGCTCTCCATTCATTTTAGACATTATATCCTACTTGTTTCTTGCGTCTTTCTCAACTCGTTCTCTCAATGTGGCCAAACCACCTAAAGGTTCTTCTTTTAAGTATATTTATAACATCCAACTCCAACAAACAGTTATATTTCATTCGAATATTTCTTACTCAATCAAAAAATTTTATATTTTGCGCAAGACACGCTTTTCTACCACATTTATTATGTTCTTATCACTCCATTTCAGTGCCTTAAAAGTTGATCATAGTTCTAACACGAATACTGGTATCTATTTACTAGTGTTCTATTAATCTATTTAGTAGATAATATTGCGAGCCAGGGATTAATAGTTCAATTTTCGATAGTGCCCAATAATCCCTTTAAAAGTATTTGAAAGTTTTCCATTAAATGCTAACAATATGGTATTGTATTATTAATCAAAACAACGTGATTTCTTCTGGGATATGTTAACCTATAACACTAGCTGTCAGGAAATTGGCTAACTCAAAGCATTCCATCAGAAGTAACATACTTTGAAATTCCAGATTAATCATGAATCTACATCACCATCACATGTGAGATCAGAGAAGTAAGATTATTTTAAATAGAAACTCCTGATAATGATCAGTCTTTTATATTGTTTTCGTATCATTAAGAAATGTACATGCATTGTTCTTATGAGATTGACCTGAGATAAAAGTGACTTTTCTATACAAATTGTTTTATTTCAGGTAACCTTAATTGAACAAAACAAATTGATTTATGCTCTTTAAGAGATATACATTTGTATTTGGTCTAAAGATAAAACAACCCTTGAAAGTGGTATATACTCCTACCAACTTATCCAAAACTAATTAACATAAGTCAATACTGAACCATCTGCGCGGCATATTGATGTATGGGGAGTAAAAATGTAAGAATGAATATGAGCTATTGTCGATGTATGGCAGAAAAAGAATTTAAAGAAGAATTTGAGTTGAAAACTGATGTGTTGAGTAGGGTGAAAAAGAGCACCTTCAGTTGGTTTGGACATGTTGGACGAATGAGTGACGAAATACCGACTTGACAAATGTATTATGCAAGCATAAATGGAAGTCGTGGTAGTGGGCTAAGATAAAGTATAATTTGACTAAGTAATTAAATGAATAAGAGAAACATAAGGAAATGTATGGATGCGGGGAGGCGATAAAAAGTATGTTGTGTTGAAAAAAATTGATAATCTATCCTCTTTTCCCACCCCAACGTGAAAATTACGTGCTGTTTATTATATATGTATGTAACGTAGGTATGGCACATGTCGCTGGTACAATCTAGGCTCATCCACCACATCCTCCCATCATCTGTTATATCGTGAATCTCCCAAAGTTTTCAACGCATAATTCGCATACATAATTCGATATTAAAATTCTTAGAGTGGGTTTCATGAGAGTTTGCACTTTTTAACACATTGAAAAGCTTAGTGCGTAATATACAAAACGTGTCAATGTATTAGTAAGTATCTTTGCCGAGATTGGTTGATGTAATCCGTTAGTATTCAACTGACATTCAACTTTGCCGTGATTGGTTGACGTGATCCGTTTATTTGACAAAAAATACGGTGACCATAATGTCTGGAGTTACGAAGTTAGGAAAAGGAAGAGCATTGTGTGAACAGACTAAAGAAGTGGCTTTGAATGTTGATAATTACATCAAGACATTACGGGACACTTGTGAGGAGGTACATATCATATTCTTGATTTTTATTTATTATTCAGTGAATCAACTTAGGAGTAGTTAAAAAAATTTACATCAGTGTTAGGGTATTATTTTTTTGAATCAGTGTTAGGATCATTCATTTATTTTTACAATATGTACCTAGATAAGTAATGTTTAATTGGTCATAGTATTTATTGGTGTTAATGGTGTTTTATTTGCCTATTGAATAAATAATTTGATTTTATATTGACCATTGATTTCATTATTGTCATAATGTACATACATCTATCTGATATTATATTATTATTATGGTAAGTAAGTATTTTATTGGAATATAAAGTATTAGATAGACAATATTTAAAAATATATAATAATATATTAGAAAATAAATTAAGATATGGCCATCCTAGACCAGCAGTGCAAACTGTCGTGAAACCCAATTTACTACAGAGAAGACCCTGTATTAGAATAAGCTGCTTAGCCCTATCGGATCTGGTTATATTGTTTATTTTTATTTCTGAAAAAATTGGTATGGAAAGTTAAATTACGAACAAACTTGTCGTAGTTACCTAAATCAAGGAAGGCAAGTGGTTTCACTATCTCGCTTTGAAATTTAAAGTGTACGAAGTCCACATCTGAATGAAAATCATGAAATTTTAAGATAAGAAATAAGTGTTAAGTATTCAAGCCGAACTACGAATTCGGACCTTGAAATAGTTCCTTTCGCTTCCATTTTTCGAGTTACCTTTCTGGATACTCTATTGGGATACTTTCCCTGGGTTATGGCAAAACAGTATCAGCGATGTGATTCTTTAGTCATCTTTTGTTTGATAGTTGGATCATTATTTTACAAACCGCTTTACTTTCAAGTTGTATTATGAAACTAAGAAATATCTATCTGAACAAATATAATAAAATACGTATTACGGCCGTCAGAGCTGTCAGTGTTATATAAATTGATGATGTGAAAAAACATCTTGAACGTAAAGTAAGAGCGGGGGCATAATTAGACAAAGATAATGCGCTTGTTTTGTTACTATTGTAATTGTTATTATGTGTATTATATCACCAAGAATGTTTTCACACGGATTAACGACACCTGAGACATTGTTGTGACTCTGTATAGACTCTTGTAGTATTCTAAGTTGAAACATAGAATTTATGAACTTTTACTTGATGAGATAATAAATGGCACCCTTTTGTTCTAATGTTTATAACTTAAATTTAAATTTCAACATTTTGAGTGAAGAAATTTCTAATAATATAAAAATATCTTCAAACGAAAATAACCTGTAAACGAGATAAGACAAATCAAACTGGTGTTTGAGATTCTGTACCTGTCGAGTCTCATTTTCGAGGTAGTTTTATTAATTAATATTTCATTTAATACTTCTTGACCCAAAACAGACCATTGGAAAGAAGGAAATAATTTACGAGAAAGTCTAAAATTCCCAATAACATAACATCACAAAGCTTGGAATGAATAAGCCATATAAGTAGGTATCAGTTGATTCAGTCAAAAAAGGTAATTATGCCAATCTAACAATACAGAAGACGACCAGTTGGCAGACTGAAAAAGAGGCTTTTAGATAAAATGAGGCTGAATCTTAGGAGGCTGGTAGGGATTGAGTCTAGTACGAGGCGGCGAGTGACTTATGAGCTTAAAAAAAAATCCTCCGGAAGGATAAAGCTCTTCAGAAGTGGTCTGGCAATCTCAGGTTTATGAATGTTTTATTTTATTTCTATAACTGAAGTTCCAGAACATTGCTTAAAGGAAAAATATAAACCGTTTGTTGATTGACGATCTTATGTTTAATGTATCGGACAATTATTTATGTAATCGTGAATTATATTTATATTCGGTGGCGCCTTCACGAATTAATTTGTTAAGAGCTCGGACACGGAATCACATTGTTGAATAAATTTTTCTTTATTTATATCTTCTATATCTCGGATTGAATTGATGAGGATTGAACTCCTCAATTAACTTTCTAACCACTCTCAAAAACTAATTGAGGTTTCTTGGTCTAATGGACATGACAATAGAGTTTATTCGATTTAAACTTTTCTTTTCCATAGCTTGTAAGCTGTCTTACATAAATTTAAAAACATAAATACCATATAACAACAAAAATTACGGTTTATAAATCAACTATACGAAAAATGGGTGGGGTTTAACGGACTGATTATCTTGTAGCTTGTGTCTCTTTACTATCCGAATTTCAGGTTTGATCTGTGGAGAAATAGGATTCGTTGTGATGACATCTGAAACAGACGAATAAAGATACATAAGTATTATTCACCATCAAAAAGATTACGTTAGATTAATCAGGACATGTAATATGAGGAGAAAAATATAAAATCCTTCAGCTGATATTGCAGGGGAAAATTCAAAGAAGAAGAAGACGTTGTATAGCTTATCAAAATGGCTTCTTTTTAGTACCATATATTTATTCAAAGCTGCTTCTTCAAAGGTCAAGATAATTGAAATGATCGTCAACTTTCAAAGTGGAGAGGAACTTTAAAAAGTGAAGTTATTGAGGATTTTCCTCAAAAGTGTACTTTCCTTTCAAATTCACCTTCCTAATATATGAAAATTGAGCAAAGAAATAAAAACTGAGTTAGTTTTAATTGTGAAACTTATAATCAAGTAAACTCAGTAGCGTGGCCAGACGCTGGCATCTGGGCAGTCGCCAGGAGTGTCAAGAACACAAGAGCACTAACGGCACCCTCGACATAGTTTAAGTTCCGAATTTCAAGTTTTTAATACTTTGGCAATATCGAAAATCGCCGAATATTGAAATTCACACAAATTCCACTTAGCACAAATGAAGAAGAAACGATCTATACATAATTATATTGTATCAATAGTATTTGACTATACATAAACTAAACAATGACAAATTTATAAGTCAGCTTTGTGCACGTGCAAACCCGTTCTTTGTCCATTTGAGATAATTAAGGCCCCGCGAGTATGTTTATTGCCATAGGTCCCGCATCCCCCTACGAACGGTCATATTTATTTATGTAACCATTTATGTTCCTGTCTAATAAAGGTATGTATAACCTGTGATTTTTTGCAACAATATTTTTATTGAGCTAACATATATTAGAGATGTCTAGTAAATGTTTGAAAATGAATATAGCAAAATCAAAGGTTATGGGTTATAGAAAGAAGTGTGATAAAAAGTGAGTACCGCATATGGTTTAACTCAGAAAAACTGGAGCAGGTTGATGAGTTTTGTTATCTGGGTAGTTTGTTAAAGTGTGATGTCCGAGCTGAGAGGGGCGTTGAAAGAATGATAGGGAGAGGGAACAAGATAAACTAATCACTTAATGTTATATACAACAACCACGAAATATCAACAGTAGCAAAAATTACGATACATAAAAGTGTGTTAATACCCACCTTAACGTATAGAAGTGAAACTTCGACTTGACAGAAGAAAGACAAGATAAAAATTGGAGCAACGTGGAATGTTAATATAACATACGAATGAAGGTGGAATGTTAATATAACATATGAATGAAGGGGGAATGTTAATATAACATACGAAGATATCAGAAATTGATGTAAGGATAAAATGGATGTTTTACTTCAGATGAAGAAAGGAGCTTTAAGATAGTTTGAACACGTGAAGTTCACTAACGTGATTTGACCAAATAGACCAGATTTTGAAAGAAGGAAAAGTAAGAAGTATGAATAATAGACAATTGTGCTTGACGAGACGTATGAAAGTGGAGAAGACAAAATTTATGTGATTAGGTAGAAAAGTTTGAGAGTCCGTTCTCTCTAGCCCCCGCAGGGGACAAGGTGTGATGATATGTACGAGTATATTATTTAAAATATTTTTTCTTAGTTTCATGTACACGTTTTTTATTTTGTTAATATAATAAGATGTGTAATTGTTTCAAAGGTATGAGAATTCTCAATTATGTTTCTCGAATAACTTTAAAACATTTTTATTCTAAACACGATTGCTCATTATTTTTAAATAGATAATTACAATTCACTAATTTTAGATTTTGCCAAGGGCGCCAAAAACCTAGCTAGACCTCTGAGTTGGCATATTGAATTTAATTTGGTTATGAAAGCAAAAAAATATAGACGGCGTTTTAAATATGCATTTAACCATAAGCATTAACCATTACATTTTATTACTTAGCGTTTCATCTACTAGCAGCATCTGTTTTATTGCACAGGAATATTGGTTATCTTGTGCAATAATATTTTAATTATTTAAAAATTCTTCTATGTCTATCTTAATTACTCTCTCGCGTGTTTAATGTCACATTAACATAATGCAATTATAACTTTTTTTTCGCATCGAAAGCACGTTTTTTCATTCGTAAATTACTTCAATTATTATATCTAAACTAGTGATTTGGAGACATAATTATGTTTATCATTATTGGCATCTTGATTTTTATATCTTACATTCAGAGCCTCCATCTCAATATATACATACACACATACCATCACGCCGTTTCTATATCAGGGTAGACAAAAAAAGAGAGAGCGCCAGATTTTCCTATCGTGATATATATATTTCGCTTCGTTTACATCCATACAGCTCCTAAGACTCCTCTGACTTTTTACATTTCCTTCTTTCAAAATATCGTACACTTGATCCAACCATACTCTCCTTGGTCTTTCTCTTCCATACCTTACACTCACGTTTGCACTGTATATTTGTTGTTAGACTTTCTTCATTCGTTTGTGCCACGTGCCTTAACCATCTCAGAGTACTCTGCTTTATCTTGTTCAATTCACCAGCCTTAAATTCACATTCATCCCAAAAAAAATTATTCCGTGTTCTGTCATGTCATACACAGTCACTCCATATGCATTCTTAACTCAATATACGTGGATATAATAAATACGATATATGAGTGAGTAACGAATGATAATTGCAAGTTGAGGAATTCTGCTATTTAGGTAGTATTTTCTTATATGATGGAAGAGTTAAAAGTGCTATCGGACTGCGTTTAGCGATAAGAAACAAAATCAATGGAGCACTAAAACATATATACCAAACCGAAAAGTGGCAAAATCTGCTAAGATAATAGACCATGAGAGTAAGTTAGTACCAACTTTGATATCTGAAGGTGTAACGTGTACGTCATAAAAATTTGAAAGAAGCCAAATATATGCTGCAGAAATGCGTCTACGGAGGTGAATACGTGGAGATGGTAAAGAATGAGAGAATATGGAATTAAGTTATTGGGATGAAAATAAACTTAAGACTAGGATAGTGAATAGGCAGAAAGAAGAAAAGCTAACAAAACAAATATACAATGCAATTGTAAGTGTGGTAGATGAAGACCAAGGAAAGAATGGTTGGATTAAGTAAATAATATTTTGAAAAAAAGGATTTGTAAGAAGTCAGAGAAATCATTGGAGTTGTTTGAGAAGGTCTATAGATGTAAAAGAGGTGAAATACACGTATATTTGTTGAAATGCTTTCTGTCCTTTCTGCCTGCCCCAACAGGGAAAATTGCGAGATGTTATGCGTGTATGTACTTGTCAATTATTTATTATTCTATTCATTAATTCATTCATATGGTAACCCTCCAACTTATTACAACTAATAATTTGACATATTGAAAAGCGTTTTTTAGATAATCGACCATTTTTTAATCGACTCGTCGTATTCAAAAGCACTGGAGTATACACAAAACTCACGGTTCATCACCGCACGTGTTGATAACAACACTCGCATAAGTTTAGCGTGTGTGATTCTTGTTACCTGACGAATTCTTTTACCAGATTGGGACCCTTTTTATAATTTTATTTTATGTATTTTCTTTTTTCTTCCATTGGGAATTGATCTCGATACCCAGGACTAGAAGTTAAGCGATTTATTTAGGTAATTAAGCACTTCAGAGCACCAATACATATTACCTAAACAAACTTGCCTCACAAAAAATACTTTAATAACCGAGTCGCTTGGTTCGATCTACCTAAATTGAGGTAATCAATACCAAAGACATATGTTAACAGATATACGAGAAAGTGGACCACAAATCCAAGAAAGTACGCCCCTAATACATAATTTAGTCATGTAATGCGATACCAGGCAATTTGAGTCTTAGAAAAGGCTATAAAACTTGTGTTTTATTTTCTATACTCTCAAGGGAATAATATTATACCATATTGTTGAACTCGGTTTTTTGTTAAATCACCTTATCGATAAATGGGATCCACCTATTTGACTACAAATAAGGTCTTAATACCAAAATGAGTTAATTAGTTATATTTTTTAATTGCCATCATTGATTTTTTTTTAAAGAATGTTTTGTATTGTAATAAGCAGCTCATATGTGCCACTTATATTAATTAATCAGGATAACGATAATGAATAAAAGATCATTAAAATAAGATTTCGAGAAGACAAATATTTGCATTAAAAACACCTCTAATTTATTTCAGAAATGGCTAATCATTGTCTCCGTGAAAATCATAAATAATCGATGATGTCAAATTCTTACATATCAGTAGTAACGGAAATAAATTGGGCAGATTAGAGGCCCTAGAAATATCCAAGTCAGTGCATCGGTATGAACATCTGGCAAACACATATAGCCCCTTCATCTCGCCGCTGTTCGTTGAAGTTATGTCCTGCCTTCCTGTACCCACAATCTCCAACCCGAATGTTTACCATTAGAAGTGTGTATGTCGGTACTAGTTCGAATAGAATTCAGTCTTGTTTGTGCTCCCCTGATGATGGTGTGAAAACCTTGAAAGCGGTAAGGTTACACTTTTACATAAAGTAGAATAAACAGTGTTTGATAAAAACAAATTACAATGTATTTAAACCTCCACAATGTTAATGCCTTAACTATAAAAAATATAATAACAAGTTTTCTATAACATCGCTTCTCAAATGGTGGTCCACGAATCGATGCCAGTCACCGGGTGGTATCCGTTGTAACTGTACTATAGATCGTAAGCGTAGTAAGATTTTAGTATTTACAAGTTGTTTCTTTAGATACAATAAAACTTTTTTTATTACACTTTTTCAATGACTAACCCGATTAAAAAATGAAGCCAGTCTTTAGGTGAATCCCACAAAACAGTTTGAATAGCACTGTTCTATACACCAGAAGATGTACTAGTATGCTTGGACTAATATCAAGATTATTATGACCAAACCATGAAACTGGATTATAAGTCAAATAGACCTAATTAAGAAAATCTCGAGGTAGTTTTTAAGAGTCGCTGTCTTTATTTATAAGAGTTTAATTAAGTACGTGTGCAGAATGTTTCAAGTCAGTATTGCAACGTGTTTAATTCCTGGTTTTCCTTTTTTTCTCCATCATCCCTTCATTTTACTTGAATTGATAAAATCTCACTTTTGTTTATACTATGTATACTGTTCATAAATTTTATAAAGGTGAGTAATAATTTGAATATTTTTGCGACCATTTAACTTCCTTCATTTACTTTTATCTTGTTGGCTAGAAACGATTGCCATCTGGCAATAACCTTGATTTTAGTGTTAACTAAATAAATAGTTTGTTTAATTTTTTTTCGTTATACGTACACTTAATTCGTCGCAGTGAAGAAAGGTTATTATTGCATAGATTAAGGATTTTAATAGTGGTCTAATGATTAACATTCATGTTTAGCAAGCGAGCGTTCAGGTCCGATTCCTGACAGGTTCATTTTCTGACTGATTTTTACTCTTAGGCCATATGACACATGATCTTTTTTTGTATTTCATAAGTAACTTATCATTATTTCTTACAGCGTTATTCTTTTCCTTTATTGTTGTAACCTTAATGCTGAACCGATGCATAAGTGACCAGTTTCCGTGCTCATCCACCATACTTAACCTGAGGGTCCGTACAGTTTCTGGAGTGTGGCCACTATCGGTGTACTCACAACTACTTGAAGCCAAAAGTGAAGAGTTCGTGTCAGCAAACCTAGGATAGAGTATTTTTTAGGCAACCATAGACTGGCCAGTACTGTCCACAAGGTACTACTGCATATCATCTCGCTAAACCCCATAACTCAAAAAAAAGAAGTACGTAAATATATCTATGTGAAATTGCCATGTGAAAATCTTTTTCAACCAATAAATAAGGTGTTAAAGAGACATTTAGTGAATATCAGACTGAATCATTAAAAAAAAATACAAAGGATTTAAAGAAATAATGCGAATCAAGAGACGATGCGGGCCTTATGGTAAATAATGAAGCGTTAAAAATATTTGGTCACTATTAATACGAGTAGTATAAAAAGTAAGTAAAGTTTAGGAAGACATAAAAACGTGATACGGCTAAATTAATCAAATTTCGGAGAAATGAAAATCATTTTTAATTGGAGATTGTCATAACAAGGTGTATGGACGTAGCAAACGTGACAAATTAATGCTAGGATTGAACAAATGGAGATTTGTTCCCTTTACCTACCTCAATAAGTGCTTAATATGATTGAAATAATGATGGTTTATTAAAAAACACTGGTTTATTACCATGTAGCGGTGTCTTTAAATTTCGTAAAGAGATTTTGAATCAGTAATTATTATTATCAGTAATAGCGCCTTTAGTCGATTGGATCTACTATATGGAAGCATATAATACATCTAATAAATCAATAGTTCTTTTACTCCTATAAATGTTCCCTAAGTCACATTTACAGAATAGGTATTGTGGAGAATCTCGGCTGCGAATGTGGTCTGGATGATGAAATTATAGACCATGATTTTTTTCGGTTGTCCTTTGCTAGACATATTTGATTTACTAAAGGTCGTATCTTTGTCGCGTCCAATGAATGTTGCGTTTCTTATTTATTCGTAGAACTTTACCACTTATAGATCGATTGTTAATTTTTTTTAGCTTAGTCAGCTAAAATTTTAAATGGTCTAGAATTGTAATTTTTTTAATTGTTTTTTTTATATTGATTCACATAATTGCATAATGACTTGAATTTGATGGCATAAATCATCCTAGTTTGGGTGGATTGCATAATATTTTAAAAAATCCACTCCACTGATTTAGCTATCATATAGGCAGTATGGAAAATAAGGTCTCAAATTAAGAAGAATCTGATGAGAAGGGAATGATCATGACACAACGCATTTGGAAATAACCTGTTTGAAGTCGGACGTTAGACCAAAATCGGTCAGGAATTGAACCCACAGCGCCAAAAAGCGTAGCTAGCTCGCTAACCACTGACGCCTAATGAAGTTTATAATTACTTGTATTGCATGCTTTCGAGATGTAAAAAAGTTGGGCCTTTGTTTAGTGAGATGACTTCCCAGTGAAAATATGAAAATTACACTATTGTGAGATTCTTTTATCTCTCTAAGCTCATTCACCATGACCCGGCTGCGGGGCCCACTCATGCCAGGGAATTTAAACCCATAAGACATGAAATATTAATCATTTCGGTGGGATTTTTTTTAAACGTTAATGAATATCAAAGAAATCTTACAAAACAAATATACAGTGTAAAGCAGAGTGTGGAAGGGAGGAAGACCGAAGAAAGCATGGTTGGTTTGAAATTAATGATATTTTGAAAGAAATAATGTTAAGGAGTCAGAAAAATCGTAGGATTTGTTTGAGAATTAATATGGATACAGAATAAGCGAAATATGTGTGTCGAAATAGGAATGTCTGGCACTATGTTTTTTCTGTCTACTCTGACAGGAAAATTAATATATTTGAAAAATAAATAAATAAAAAAAATCGGTAAAACAAAAGGGTGATGATTAAGACAGCAGTAACATACATACATATTGTCACACCGCGTCCCTTGCGGGTATGCAGAGATAACAAATCTCCAAACTTTTCTATTCAAGCACACAACTTTCGCCTCTTTCACATTCATACATCTCGTCATGCACACTTTTCTATTATATTGATCATACTTCTCAATCATGTTTTCCTCGGTCTACCTCTTCCACGCATACCTCGCACTTCCGTTTTGTATACTCACGACTTTTTTTATATTTCCTTCATACTTTCAACCATACTTTCCTTGGTCTTCCTCTACCAAACCTTTTCAGAATTATTTTCTTCATCTTGCTCAAAACATTAGCTTTAAGTTCACATGTATTTGTCTACGTGCACTAATTTTTACAGCACATATTCTTCTTTTTCTTTTCCACGTCCACGTTTCACTCCCATATTGGTGCTTAAATACTGGTATGAACTCATATCTGCAAATTTATAGCATAACATATATGTATTTTATAACACGTTTGTCATATGACACAACTTGACAATTTCTTCAAAACACACCATAAAAAACACAGTACGAGAAAACAGACTGAAACACTTTTGTTTCCCTAATCGAACTAAGAACCTTTTATTTAAGAAAAGGCTCGCGGCTTTGCTATAAATTTACAATGAATATAATATTAAATAAAATTACATTTCAGCAAATGAAAACTGAACCCACGGTCTTCATCTTTTCGGAAAGGAGCTCTTATATCAAAGCTTACAGACGACATTACATCACCAATCTTCATATAAAACATTTGACTCAATAATAATTATTTACATTCCATTAATATTTTTTTATGGAGATGAAACATTTTGAATTTTTTCTCTATTGAAAAAAGATTTTCTCTGATTATAGGTATGTTTAAAAGAAATGCGTTTTCTTTTTTACTATCTGTGGGAACCACGGTCGTCGGTAAATATTGTCAACACATACGGTCAACGACCGACGAAATGACCTTTGGATACCTCGATGAATTATATTTTACAGTCCGAAGGTCACATACCAAAACATTGACGCGGCTGGACATCGCGCCGCATTCCATAGTAGAAAGAGAACGCATCACGCTGTCTCGCCGGTTCCGTAAACAAATTGTTTACCTACAATACTATTTACGATATCTACAATACTTCAATTGACCATTTCTGCACGCACAGAAGCGAGATAAATATATATCGCGGGCGCACTCCCGCGCCCATTCTGAAATGTTATAAATACTCACATACTGATAAATAAAACATTCATTCACTCTCTCCTTCCGCATTGCGATTTAACGTATTTTATTTATTTACCAACAACTACTATCATCATCTCTTCAGATAAGAAGCATTCCGCTAAATATCTAAAATTCATCATTTAAAATTTACGTCGTTTTAATATAAAGATGACCACATAATACAAGTAAATGACAATGTTAAATATTCTTCATTTTATGAAAATAGATAACCGCGTCACTAGGCAAAACCTGTGAAGAAGTGGTCTCACTCCTTAATCATAAACGTTGCGTTATTCCTTGATAGTAAAACACTCAGTTGAAAAACTCACAGCCATTCATTCATACATTAACATCCTTCCACATAATTTATTCCAAAACTATTATATTTTATTTAAGAGTGTGTAAAATATTATCTTAACTTAATCTTTTTAAAACATTTATGAATAAATATCGTGTTTTGCAGTTATAAATTCAACTAAATTGAAGTTACTCGTAAAATATTGAATATATTTTATTAACTAAACCATAAACACTCTGACAATTACTCCTACGATTATCTTACTTTGTCAGAGAAATCGTAGGAGTTGAATGAGAAAGTTTATGGGTGTAGAAGAGGCAATTGGAGATGTGTGTTGAGATAGAAAAAGTGCTCTGTCCTCTTTGCCTATCCCAACAGGGAAATAGTTGACATGTATGTATGTACATATTCACAATATTCATTCACATCCTAAATGGTACTTAAATCCTCATATATTTAAATGTGTCCTATGTTAAATAAGTGATGTTAACTTAACTAAGCGTAGTCTTTAATTTACAGAGTAATATGAATTCGAAGAATTATAACTTGGAGTTCAAATAAATCGATGTTAAATTATATAATATTTTAATCTGATATTTGATTACCTCTGGTTTCTACTATACAATAAAACATCTATCTTTATACCAATGACTGCATTGGAACAAAACTAGCTATACAACATTTACATTAGAACTCGTTTTTTTTAAATACTTATTTCCCCCAGATTTTTCCTTGAGATAGCAAATATTTTTATTTAAAACCTGTTTCGTCGATTTTTCATTTATTTTTGTCACAAAAAAAACACATGTGGTTTTATCTATCACTCACCTATATTAATTACTTGATGCATAATATACACTTTATTTTTAATAATATCTGAGTCCATTGAATTTACTTTTTTGACATTTATGTACCTTTAATTTTACATACACGCTATTACGCCACCTCCACGTCCTTTTTACTCATTCTCATACAGCTCTTTGTGTTTCTCTTACTTCTCCCTTTCCTATTTCATATACCTGATACAATCACAATAGTTTCAATCGTCTTCTACCACGACTTCTACTTATGCTTGTAGTATAAATTTGTTAAGTCAATATTTCATCACCCATTCGTTCAACATGTCCAAACATCAAATGTGCTCTTTTTACCCTACTTAACACATCAGTATTTAATTCATATTCATACTGAAGATATAATAAGATATTCGGGTGCACATCGACACACTACACATTTATCGCGAGATGTATGCCTGCGTGGTAACGCATTGGACTTCCATGTGGAATGTCGCCGGTGCTACTCCCCTAGAATGACACAGGTATTTCTCCACCTAGTATTCGGGGGTATAACGATACCTATGACTTCGGTCATATATATTATTATTTCAATGGACCAAAAAACATGCCGGTGTGCTCCGATCATCTCATTTCAGGTGTGCCATTGGATCCAGTACAGTGATGTGGCTGGTAAGTTTGCTGGTGTGCAACATCTCACTTTCTAAAGAGGAAAAATAGAAAAAAGATACGAAAACTCCACGGCACAGCTTCGCTTTCCAGCTAAATTGACGTTGGAATGGAGGAGATCCTCGACTCGGCCCAGCAACAACTAATTTGTTTCTTATACAAAAGTACTTACTGTTTGCCAATGATTTAAAACTGTATAAAATAATTAATTACCGCTTGTCTGTATGGAGCCCGAGATCGATTTAAATGGTGTGTTGGTGTAGATTAAGACAAGAAGGGTCTTGTTTGTGCTTCCCTGATGATGAGGTGAAAACCTTGAAACCGGTAGGGTTATACCGCTACCTTAAGTAGAAAAAACAGTGTTTAATACTCGTAAAAAAATTACAATGTATTTTAGTTAAGGCATTAACCTCCACAGTGTTAATGCCTTAACTAAAAATAATACATCTTATTTTTATGCGTTATTTATTTAAAGATGTTTATTTTTGTACCACAGATTATTTTATATACATTTATAGGCTGAAAATAAGTTTAAAATAACATAAGGATTCGAAAATTTCCTGAGACTTGAAAACACATGTTGATTTTCACAATATTAGTAATTACGAGTATACTTAATGTGAAATTTAATACTATATTGTTTTTATTGCTCAAAATACACTTACAATAAAACATGTTTGTTACATAATAATAAAATGTATACCCTAATAAATATATATATATATATATATATATATATATATATATATATATATATATATATATATATATATATATATATATATATATATATATATATATATATATATATATATATATATATATATATATATATATATATATATATATATATATATATATATATATATATATATATATATATATATATATATATATATATATATATATATATATATATATATTATATATATATATATATATATATATATATTATATATATATATATATATATATATATATATATATATATATATATATATATATATATATATATATATATATATATATATATATATATATATATATATATATATATATATATATATATATATATATATATATATATATATATATATATATATATATATATATATATATATATATATATATATATATATATATATATATATATATATATATATATATATATATTCTATATTGCACCATGCATTCATTGCAAATTACAGTAATCCTGAAATGGAATTCACGTGTGTTGTCTACCTGGCTCTATAGGTCGATGGTCATAGTTATTATGTAGAGGGCGAAGGATTTGAGGTTTTGTGCAAATTCTTGGTGATCAGAGAAGAAGATAAATGTGATCTTAGGGTCTCCAATTCAAAAAGCTGTTAAAAGGCATGTTTTGAAATAAACAATGGTATGGTTAATTCATTCGTATGGATTCGATGCATATTTCAATATATCTGAACTGGTGATGTGGACATTTTGAGGGGGACCGGGATAAATATTGTTTTCGGCCTCAATTATCGAGCGTTCGGAATTAGAACCCTTGTAGTATTGTGTACGTACGACTTTCATTAACGCAGATGATAAATTGTTTTTTTTTAATTCTTTGATTCAAGATACAAAGAGGTCCTAAAGCAGGATGCTTCTAATGGCATCTTGAAAGTCTTGATCGAATCAAGTGATATAGTAAAACGAAATCTGTGTGGTTGGTTTCTCTACCTAGAAAATACATTCTTAAAAGGAATGCGTTATCAATCAATGGCGTTAGTTTTCCCCAAACGATAACATGTTATTCCTAAATAGTCAACTATGTTTCAATATTTTTTTCGGGCTTCTACAATCTTAGAGAGCTGAAATTTGAACGTCGATGTCTTCCAACAAATGAAATAAAAACTCTTATAAATTAACTTATGTCACGTCTGAATTATTATTATTATATATATTATAGTATGACTTATTCGGACATTTATAAACCCAAAGTATGGCAAACAGATTGATTTTAAACTTTGTCTCTTTTTACTCAAGTTCCTTAATGGGATGTCTCCACTATATCTATCAAACCTTTATCTGAGAGATATTGTATTGTATTACACTTTAATTGTAAACAGTTCAACCTGGTGGGATTATTGCCATGTGGCAACCAACCAGAAATATTTTAAATAGGCCTTAAGTGAGAACAAGACTGGAGTCCTTATTTTAAAAAAAAAGGGTTCCAGCGGGATTTGAAACTGCAACTTCTGGGTTGGGTGACCATCATTTTACCAACTAGGCCACAGAAGTCAGCCACAAAAGAGGAGGAGATATTACTTTAGAAAGGAGCAGAACTGTAAGGTATATTTCATCTTCATCTTATATATTGATTGTTCTAAATCCATCCAATAGGGCCGGGTGTTATGACAAGGTTTTTGCCGTTGCTGTTCCTGCTGCGTGGAACGGTCTTCTTCTAAGTGTTAAGAATCACTTAAAGACAACTATTTTTGGGAGTTCTTATGAAAATGTATAATTATATATGAACACTACATACATACACTATCTTGTTGTTTTTTTCAGTCGCTTCTTAAAGCATGTCCTTGGCATGCTTTAAAAAGCGACTGAAAAAAACTCTTAATTTCTAGTCAGTAAAATAACGTGTTTCATTCCTGATTTTTCTTTTCCTTTCTTCTCCACCATCCTTTCCTTTCCTTTTGATTGATGATATCTCACTTTATATGAAAAATAATGTTCGGGTGATTGTCCGTCTTTGTGGAGCTCGTGGGCATGTTCTCACGTATATGTTTATGGATTGCGTGGGGATGGATAGTCATTTGAATGATTTATGCGACCACGTAACTTGCTTCATTTACTTTTGTCTGGTTGGTTGGAAGAGATTGCCACCTGGCAATAAACCCGCCAGATTGTATTGCAATAAAAGTGTTAAATAAATAAATAAAATAAATAAATAAATACACTACACCTAAAACCGAATGTGTTACTATCACATATTGGAAAATCTAAAAACGTGAATTTGAAGTTCGCCTTCCCTTGGTAAATTGCCTGTGGTTTTCTTAACAAATGTATTTTTGTAAACATATACAGATCCTAAAAAGTACTAAATCTAATGGCCGCAGTCACCACCTTCCTATTCTTGCTCTTAACTTTTTTTTATGATTGACACCCATAATTAAAATGATACATAGGGGCGCTTTGAGGAGTATAAATTAATAAAGTCATCACACGTATTGGCAATATTACCTCACACGTGAAAAGGTAACAACACTTGCACATGCCAAGCATGTGTGAGTATTGTTGTCAGACAAACTCTTTTGTTCCAAATTGAGACCCTTTTTTAATGTTCTTTTTTTTTATCTTCGGAAATCAAACCCAAAACACCCGAGGGAAATTCAAACATCTTATCAACTAGACTATGGCAGCAGTCATTGAAAACAAGTTAGGTGACAATTAAAGATTCAGGTATAATATATTTTTTTAAAACAAACATTTTATCATTTATAAGTACTCGATTGACGATCCTCCGTGAAAAATGTACAGTTAATACAAAAATATAACAAAAAGATTATTTATAATTTTTCGATTTTGGAATTGAATCCATAAAAGGAGTGGAGAGGCAACAACACTCACACACATTTAGCGCATACATGTTTTGTTCCATGACAACTTTTTGTAACTGACTGAGACCCATTTAACTTTTTTAGTTACATCGGGAATGAAACCCAAAATCCCCGATTCGAAGACACACATCTCACTTGCCGGCTACACCTAACAATAATGCAACGCATAATTATGGAAACTAAAAACTCGTGATTAATTCATTTAATACGATTATCACGGACTGCAAAGCAACTCCAACATAAGTCACGGATTGACCTGGGACCTTCCAGCATAATTGCAAAACAAATTATTAATAAAACCTCTGAAAAGTTGTTCCACCGCCGGTAACGTCCCTCGGAGGTCGAACTCAATTTGGGGTTCCAAAATTTGAAAAATTCATACGTTTGACCCATAAACAACCTATTTAAAAAAAACATGCCCTTAAGATGAAAAATACTTTAAAACACCCTTTGTTATCTTTTATCGAACTGTATTAATTATAACTCAAAATTTTGTTAAACAATTGCATAATTGGTTGGAAGATATTGCCACCTGTTAAATAAACCACCATATTTTACAATTTACAATAAAGAAAAGAAAAACATTTATTCGATTTGATTTATTTTGTATTGTATTACACTTTTGTTGTATACAGTATAACCTGGCGAGTTTATTGTCTTTTAACAATTTTTCCGACTAACCAGAAAGGTGTTAAATAAGCCTTAAATGAAAACTAGAATGGAATCCTTTTAAAAAAAAACACATAAAATTACTGAAGTACAAATAAAATTCGTGAGTAAAAAAACACAAAATCAAAAAAGTACAGAAAAAATTCAACAAATTGAAAAAAAAATAAGATAAATAATGCTGTTAAAATTTGCATTTCGTTTATCGTTCATTTCGCTGTTTCAGCGATGAGATGTTATGTGGAACTGATAATTGAGTTTAATTAAATGATTTGTATACTACGCGTGTTACAGGCAGGAAACAAAAAAAATGCGTATTATTGAAAAGAAAAAAAAAGAGAAATCATTTATAACTTATATTGTGAAAATAACTGAAAATTTTCAATACGTTCACATGAAAAATATCAATGCGTTACATTCATACATCATATTTTATTTAGGCCAGGAATTAGTCAATATTATTAAATAACATAACAAGCCAGACTGTGATCAATCGGACGTCAAGTAGTATTTTGTACTTTAGACTCAAATCCGGATTCCAACGGGTTAATTCTTTACTAGAGGGTGGGGGGGCTTTGATTTTTTTCGGTCCGTCCGCCCCGTGGGGGAGTGGGGATAGACTCGTAGGCCGTATCTCTTATATCAGAACTCATTCGCAGTCCTCACTAATCGACGAGCGGACGCGTTCATACTTAGATACCACCGCATTAAAATAATATGTAAGTCACCCAATGTACTTAGAAAAACCAGCATCAACATTATTCGTGGCGTCAAACAATACAAAAAAAAATAACAAAACACACACAAAAAATTATAAAACATTACTCAAATTTATACATAATAATTTAAAATAAGAATTAAAATTATTTGTATAATTCCGCGTAAAAAGTGTTCGATTTGAAGCATATGTATGCAACTTTTTATTATGCACAAATAATTGCGTAAGTACCGGGAATATATCAAATTGTCTATGGTCTACTTTTTCAAAAGTGCATCAGTGTTACGAACATTTGGACAAAGTGAGTGTTTTAAGTGATCGATATGGCGATTTTTTTTCTTGCTCTCTTTTATTAGTTATTTAAAACGTTGACACATCTGGCTACAGCAGCCGCCCGTGCTTTGGTCCGAGTTGAAAGTTGCCGCCACTTCGCTGGACCGTGTCACTTTTACTTTCATGTCTTTAAACGTATAACATTTCAATGCGTTTTTATTAAGATTTCTCGCGTCGCGCCCGACACATAACGTGCATAACCAATCATTAGCATACCACCTACTTAACAGGAAACGAGGAACGCTTTGCATCCTAACGAATGTAATAGTTCCTTGATTCGTGTGATTTTATTTCCTACTATCCATAGATTTAGGCGATATTAAAAATTTGAAATTAAATTATAAAATCTGATTCACATTTTTCTATTTCGTGTACATTTAAAAGTGATTGCGTAAAATACAAATACATATCGATCAATTTAATTAAGTGTATTTTAAATATTGAAGGAGAATTTTGGTAAGTTTTCATTTTATTGTTATACTCGTATCACCAAGAAGTTCGATATCTTGCAAAAATTTACAACTTTCCTCTTGCATCTGTTACATTTTATCGGTCACAAAATAATTGGCATAATTTAAAAGGCATTGCCTTTAACGCTATATAAAATGGTTTTCTATCAATTTAAAACTAGTTGTAGTTTCAAAACCGTATTGACAAATCAGTGTTGCCAATAAGGCGAAATTGATTCGAGTCGTGTCATAATTTGACTGTTGCAGCGGATATTTTAAATATTATCATTTTGAATAAAAAGTTACTTAAATTCTTTCTCGAAACTTAGTATTTCGAGATAACTCACACACAAACAAATATTCAACTCCAAGACATGTATTCAATGTTTCGTAAAATTCAATATTTTGTTGTTCTTGAAAAGTTATTTAATTCCGAAAGGATTCTAAATAATTTTATGGTTAAAAAGCCTGCATACATATTCACCTTAATAAGGGTTGATTAAAACAGGCTATGGAATTGAACTATTAAGTATTTGTTTCTCAATAATAATTTTGTTAAAATTCTATTGAGAAATCAACACGAAATACATTCCATTTACATACATGACCTCAGTGGCCAAGTTGGTAAGACGACTGTCCTCAAACGCAGGGGTTGCGTTTGTTTTTTAAAGCTACCCATTTGAAAAAAAAGGTTTTCAAGACAACAAACCCACCAGGTTTAAACGTATGAAATTTAAAAAAACAGTTGGTTTTTAATTATATTGTTAACATTTTTACATGACTAAACTATTCAACGCTTTTGGAAAAAATAAAAAGCTCCATCTCTTATAAAATGAGGAAACATTGTGCCAGGATAAGGAATTGCCAGGATAAAAATTACAGAGGATCTATGGTATACTAAAAGTCTATTTGAATAATAACCAGTTATTCTTATTATGTTAATAATTAAACACTAAAACGTGGTTCATGGTTTTAAACGCGCTAAATTGAATCAATCAATTTATTAGACGTTTATATTAAATAATCAGAGAAAAAAATATATAGATAAATCAAACCTCAATCCTTTATATGCAAATACATATATCGTAACAGTAAATTATGTATTTAATTGTTATAAAATCTAATCAAACTCATCAAAGATATGTTATGTTTCCTTGAGTATTATTGATTTTACTGATATTTTTTTACTGATATCGGTTCGATGCTTTTTTGGCAAACATCGAATTGATTTTGACAGCTCCATTTAGTGACTTATTACATCACATAAACCTTATATTGTGATTATTCAAATTATAATCGAATTTATTTTCTCCTTTTATATAGATTTATATTATTTTATAATTTTAAAAAATTTCATTTATATGTTACTTTTCAACATATCCAAACTGGTGATTTGAATATACTGAAGAGCTTTTAAGGGATAGAACATTTTTATCGATTGAATCTTCGAGTTTAAGCCCCCTGAGGTAGGCACCGAACTCGCAGATTGTCGTCGCACGGCTTAGCAATATTACCCAAAACTAAGAAGCATAAACACTCGTGCACCTTTCTCGAATATTTTATCATACTGGGACCCTTTTTTTAAATATGGTACCATCAGAAATCGATCCCGAAAACCCGGGAGGAAGTCAAGTGTCTTACTAATTATTACACAGAGTCAATTTTTTTTTGTCATCTATTTATTTTCTGTGTTTTTTTTATATTCTTGTTCAACATGTTCAAGGGTGTGGGCTGAAAAACATCTGGTGTCCCCGTGGCTGGGTTCGTCCTATATTGGTGGGGTGTATCTTGGCCGAGGGGATGTTATTAGATGAGCCCAGACCTTTTGATAGCTTCTGTATTTAATGTATTATCTGCAATTTATGTGTTTGTGTTATTTAAATATAATCTGTACACACTATGTTGCTATCAATAAACCTATTATTTATTAATTTTAATTTTATTATTTGTGAACAATATATGACTTCGTTATAATTCTGTGCATTATTTTGATTTTGGGGAAGTACGAATTAAATCTCTTTTTTTTTCAAATTGAAGGTCATAAATATTTTAACCTTCATGGAATTAACTATATTTATTCCACACAGAATTTCATTGGAGAAATTATTCACAGTTAACCTAAATTTGCCCGCCAAATTGGCATCTAAACTTTATAACACATTTCATTATTACTTTGAGCCAACGTGGGCAGATAAAGGATACAAAATAATTAACATTTTCGAGGTAAACGTGCAGCAAAAACTTTGCAGCATGTCTTCGTGTGGAAGAGAATGGAAGAAGAAAAATAAAGATATGATATTCTCATAAAATTGCAAGGAAAAAGCTTCACAATAGTAGCAATACTTGTTCAACACTCGATTTAAATTCGTGGGGAATCCCTGACAAGTGTCTTTCAGATCTTTTTTTTAAAGGTTATGTTATAGGTACTGAAAAACTAAAAATAAAGCCTCTAGCACTCGAAGGTATTTGTAACTTTAATATGTGATAAACCAGCAATAGTTGGCTGTAATATATTGATGATACGGAAATGAATATACCAGTTTACATTTTATACAATAATTTTGTAAATGTAAAATAACACAACCTCAGTGGTCTAGTTAGTAAGACAACTAACTATTTTCCTATTCAGGGATTGTAGGTTCAATTCCCGTTGAAACCTGGGTTTATTTAAAAAATACTCTAGTCTTACCTTTCTGCGTGGTTGAAAGAATATAATACATACCAATAAGTTCGGCAATTTTACATAAATTAACAATACAACCCTGTTAGGGGAAATCAATATGGAATAAATTAACGAACTAGGAACGATTTTACATAAATTAACAATACAACCCTGCTAGGGGAAATCAATATGGAATAAATTAACGAACTAGGAACGATTTTACATAAATTAACAATACAACCCTGATAGGGGAAATCAATATGGAATAAATTAACGAACTAGGAACGATTTATCAATAAATGAATGTATTGGCACATTTCAGGTGCACATCATAGTGCAATACAAAGGCCTAATATACTCGTACATATTCTGATTCATAATATCCTATTTTTTTATTTATATTATGTCATTTAATATAGTATACTTTTTATTCCACAGTACAAATTTTATAATCTAATCTATATAGGTGTAATGGAAAAACGAACCGTTGATTACAAGTACATAACGATCCAAAAAAGCCACATTTTTTGGAAACTAGGAATCACTGCCCTAAACAAGTACTTAGACAAAGTGGTCTCATTGCTTAGTGACAAATCTAATATTTTGTATACTAGCAATCACTGCCCTAAACAAATTCTAAAACAAAATTGTCTCATTGCTTAGTGACAAATCTAATATTTTGGATACTAGCAATCACTCCCCTAAACAAATTCTAAGACAAAGTGGTCTCATTGCTTAGTGACAAATCTAATATTTTGGATACTAGCAATCACTGCCCTAAACAAATTCTAAGACAAAATGGTATCATTGCTTAGTGACAAATTTAATATTTTGGATACTAGCAACCACTGCCCTTAACAAGTATTAAGACAAAGTGGTATCATTGCTTGGTGACAAATCTAATATTTTGAATACTAGCAATCACTGCCCTAAACAAGTATTAAGACAAAGTGGTCTCATTGCTTAGTTTCAAAACTAATATTTTAATCGTAAATACTAAACACTCGAAGGAAAGATTATTTAGAACTCTGATATTAGTAATGAAAAATAAGTAGGTTTTTCAGTCAGACTTTTCAGCATGCAGTGGTTGGGCAAATATATACTCGTAGATCATTTCATGAGTATTAACATACATAATCACGCCGTGTCCCTTGCGAAGTAAGCAAAGAGAATAGATGCTCAAACTTTTTTATCCAAGCGCACAACTTTCACCTTCTCTACATTCATACACCACGTCATGCACAATCTTCCAATATTCATACTTACTTATCACTTTACCGTCTTTCAAAATCTAGTAAACTTGATTCTGCCATATACTTCTCGTTCTACTTCTTACACGCACACCTTGCAGTTCTGACCAGTATACTTGCTTAATTTTTTCATCACTTTTTCTCTCTAGATGTTCAAACCTCTTTTTTCATATTACTTAAAATGTCCATTTTATACGTGAATTTATTTCTGATGTTTTCGTTTCACTTTTTTTTACATTAACCCTCCACGTTTTTTTCTTGTTGCACGCATCTTCACAGCATTCATTTTATTTTTATCCTTTTTCTGCTAAGTCAATGTTTTGCTTCCATAAGTCAAGGAGGGCACCAACACTTTATTATGTAGTATAATTATTACAACTTTTCATATAGTGAGGTTATTGTATATTAAATTAAGTGCTCCGTTTATCTAGTTCCCTGTCAATACCTATCTTATAACGTTCATTTCGACTCGCCCATCACACGTTAATATACAGCACAGATAATAAAACTCATTTATTTGCTTTATTTTCTCTTAATTAACCCTCACATCTGATACGCTTTTACCACATCTCTGTTGTAACCATAGCCTTCGATTCTACAGCATTAATTTTCAAACCTTTATCAAGCATCTCTTATACAACTCGCTTAACATATCTTCATTTTCAGCAAGCATAATCATGTCATCTGCATACACATACATTTATTTCACTTTCTCTAACATCTCTCTCATCACCTTTTCGACTAAAGTGGGAATGTTTACAAGGTAATTTTTAAAGACAGCTGCCTCTAGTTAGTGTGGTAAATCATTTATTAACTTTCCTACTATTTTTTTAATGTAATGTTGTTCTTCTAATTTCTTTACCATCAATATGTTTAACAGATTTCTTCCACTTTTATTTTTACGTTAAGTCGTAAATAATTGTTGTTTATGCCAGTATAATACGTTTATTGATCAATAATTGTTTATAATATAATTTTACAATCACTTTATTTGTTTACATATTTCGAATTCCATGGTATCATATACATACTTCAAAGATTTATTTCCTAACATATTATCTAATTCTTGCATCAAACGCCCATTTTTACGCATACGGCCCAACGCGATGTCATTTCGTATGTTAACTACCAAAAAAAAATACATCTTTCACCGTAGACCGTCCATGCCCAAGCTTAACTCCCGTCAATTACCTTGAAAGAGAGTGGGTCAAAGTCGTTTAAACGCTGACCAAACTCAAGAATAACGTGTTTAGAAATAATAATATAGTTTTAAAACTAATTTGTACATATTATATAGACTGCATACACATATATGCAAAAAGGATCCAACCAACAAAACACATTTCTTACGTTTGTATAAAATATGAAAGAAGCAAACCTCAAACTTATGTGTGCAAGAATATTAAACTAATAAAATATGTATTACATAGTTATATTCAGTATAGTACCAAATAATTTCGACCAAGTAAATTAAGTTGTATGTCATTGTATATTGTACAACTTGATAAGTTTATTAACATGTAGTTATCATTTTTGACTAACTAGAAAGAATACAGAGGCCTTAAGTAATAACCAGATTGGAATCCTTTTTAAAAATATATCGGGTGGGATTGAAAATCAAACTTGCAGCCCTCGGGCTGAAAAACCTGTCTTAATAACTTGACCACGGGGGTCATCTCATATATATAGTATGTTTGATTAAATATACGAATAAGTAAACGGGCAAAATTTGTGTTGGATCCTTTTAACATATATACGTACATATACATATGTTCCTTGATCTAATTGGAAAATTTTAATCTAAGATTATTTTTCATTCATCTCAAATACCAGAGTTCAAATTAGTTTATTGCTTAATTTACAACAGTTTAATTGGCAACCAACTGGCTTTATTAAAGAACTGTAAAGCAATTACCTATTCTTTGTTAAATTTATTTCTAAAAGAAAAGTGGCTTTTAAGTCAGACATTCAACAAATTGGTGCTGCAATTATGTTAAAATCGAAAATAACAGTAAACTTTCAAAATATTTTGTATCATTTTTAATCTGGTCAAGAAAACAGATACATAAAAGGTCTTCAAATGTATTTCTATACCGTCAGACTCTGAAACCATTTACTGACTACTGTAAAACTCTCACCCTCGTTGCATTGCTTCAAACAGTACCATAGTAAATTGTTTATCTATCTTGTATTACACTTTCGTTGAATACAGTGCAGTATGGTGGTTTTGTTACCGTGTAGCATTTTTTTCCAACAAACCAGAAATATGTTAAACAAGCCCTAAGCAAAAAACATACTTGAAACATTTTTTTTTAAATCGGTATATCTACGAGAACCGTTCGAATCTGCAATTCCTGGGCTGGATGACACATGTCTTATCAACTGGGCCACGTAAGTCATCAATGATGACTTTAATGACTAAATGTATTTTTTCTAGTATCTGTATTACTTTATAGTTGCCTTACTAACCTGTTCCAGTAATTTGTGATATTTCAGATTATCTCATTTTATCATTTGTTAAATGTTTAAAATATTTTTTTTACTTTTTCGTTCTTCGTGTGTTTCTAAAAAGACTGGAAACTTTTATCCAGCTTTTTTAGGATGATTTTGAAAGAGTGATAAGAGCTGTAAGTGAATCTACTTTCCAATTGTAACTTAAAAGTAAAAACCTTTAATTTAGTACACTATCTTTAAAAAATCTATTTAACTGTAATGTTTGCATTGATCCAATGTGATTTCGTCGGTTTTAGTATATCTAAATGTAAATAAACTCAAGTAAACTAATTTAACTAAATTAGTAATTTAAAAAATACTATTCATGGCCACTCTTAACAAACAATAACAATTAATTAAAAAAATAAACGTATTTTAAAACGAGTTAAAAAAAAGTAAGAAATGAAATATTTTGCGTTTTCTCTCTCTCTCTCTCTAAGCTTCTTGGACTACCCTCTGGAATACTTTTTAGGACGATCAGGGATCTGCATCTAACAATGTAAGCTCTCATATACTCACGACAGCTTTTTGAACGTCTTATTGGTTCACTTTATGCCGCTGTTAAATTAAGATTGCTGAGATATAAAATGAATCAGTCTATTTACTTTATGTAACCAGGTGTTTGCTCCAATTCTCTAATACTTTTTAATGATAAATTATTGCTCAAAATATAATACGCCAAATAAACTTATGTTTAACAATATCTTACAACTAGACAATAGTTGCATGATCAGAAATACGTGAGTATATTTCAGCTGTCAGAATTTTTTACAAAATATTAACCACCTCAAACTGATATAAATATTTTAGAATGCGGTATAGATTAACATTTGAAATTTGAATAGTCCTCTTAAAATGTAAGATTTTTTAAATGTATTTATTTAACACTTTTATACAAATACGTCTGTCATATTTATTGCTTTAAATAAATTTCCTCCAATCAATTAGCTTTTATTTGATGTTTATAATTATTGGTGTCCGTGACCATGTCTTGAACTTAGTGTATAAAAACGAGTCAAAATTAAATCTCAAGGAATATAGGGATTAGAATGGGAATCGTGTGGAAGTTAAGGACACGTTGAGATAAATGCTTCTTTATTTTGCATACTCGTATTTAACAAGGAAATAGGTCATTTTGGAAGTGATTACGAACGCGCTGTTATTGATTATAACATATAAATGTAGATCAATATTGTACTGAAATTTAGGATTTCGCAGTTCAAAACTTTTTTGCTCCTGAATTGAAAAAATGCATTTAAAATAGTGTAAAATGATGAAGCAAGATAGTAAAGTTACTGAACTAAAAAATGTAATACTATACACACACACAAGTCCAGTATTTGCCCATACACACCACAATTCACTTGGAACTGTAACGGAGCTGTCCATTCGCTTTCGCTGCGAGGAAAAAACAAGTCTCGATATAATTACGCAAAATATTTATTTTTCGTTACGAAATTCTTTAATGTGATTGCTCCACTGCTTAAAATCGCTCGTAGTGTTGGTTTATTATATAAAACAGATAGAGAAAAATAAATCAAATTCATGACCATTATCTTGCAAAAACAGCAGATAAACTGATTATTTAAAAGGATAAAATTATTGATACTTTTGGACTTAAGCTATATAAAATAAACAAAACTTAACATAACGTATTATTACTAAACAAAGTCCGTGATCTAGTTAGCAAGACGCCTGTCTTCTAGCTGCGTTGTGAATTCGATTGCTGTTGGAACACAGACTTTTTTTTAAATAATTCCAGTCTGATTTTCACATAAGACCTCTTCAACGTCTTTCTGGTTAGTTAGAAGAGATTTCCACATAACAATAAATCGTTAAGGTTGTACTATCGAATGTGTAATATATTTTATTACTATGGACCTCTTCGATATAAGGTTTACGTGGTTTCCCCCATATGTTTTCTACAGAGGCTTTAACGCGAATACTGATGAAATGGGAAATCGTGTCCTCCAGGTCTTACACAATATCATTGAGATTTTGAGAGTATTTTAATACTAATATACTTAGTTAAATTATTTAGTAAGTTAATAGGAAATGCTCTTGATTGATATGCTCGGGAAACAGTGCTCACCAAATTATTTAAAGAAAAAAAACAATTTAACAATTTTTTTGAAACGTTTTTTGTCTGTAAAGTATAAACTAGTACAATTTAAATTGTTGATAAATGTCTTAAAAATTTGTAAATTATCTCTGGCACGTAGAAAACAAAACCTTATGGCTGATTCTCGATAATGGAACTAAAAAAAATTAGCGGCGACCAATTGAACAGTTAAGTAAATAACTTAATCTGTTGGTTAAGTACAACAGATAAAAAATGACGTTCCAACAAACCTAAATCCTTCCACACAAATATACCGATGTCGAATTCTACTTCATTTCACTTTGGCAGGAGAGTCTTTTTACTAAACGGCGCTTTATAAATTATCATTTTATTATTATATCTTCCGCCACATCGATACATCTAGTCATGCATACTGACTTGTTTTTCAACTTATTTCTTAATTTGAATAATTTAATCGTGCCACATTTCCATCCGCATTCCAAATCTCTTCTGCGCTATTTTTTATTTCGTTCGTCCTTCATTTTTATTGACATATCTAGTACAATGAGATTAAATAAAAATTTACTATAAACAAAAATGAAGACGGACCTAACATAAATTTACAAAACATAATTTACAATTAAAACTTTGGTTACCATACGCTATTTTTTTATACAATACATACAACGTACTATTTTTTATACATTATGTATTTTTATACAATTAACTACGTATGATTTCCTTACCTTTACACTTTGTACTATTATAATTATGGAAAATAAAAACTATTTGATGAATATTAATTTTTCATTGTTACACGTGATATCACATCTTTAACATCAATTAGTATGGAAAACGTTGCAAACGCAAGAAAAATATTACTTTTAATAAACAGTTAAATCTTTATAATATAAATATCTCTAATTATAATTGTTAAAATACAAAGCACTATAAATATATTTTTTATCGTAAATCAGTGATTCAAAGTAAAATACAAAGCTGGTGTTTCACGTACCTTTATAACAGAGTATCTAAACCTTTTTGAGCCGTGACCCCGATTAGTAAAATAACATATACACATAGCAATAAAATATTTTTTTTATTTTTTATAATACAAAATACATTACTTATATTGGTTACAACATTGAATCTTATTATTGTGAACCTAGACTTTGAAGAAGTTTAAGCTCATCAAATTTTGGTATTTCATTAGATACTCGTAGACTGCAATTTAGATCATCTTCAAGCTTCAGGCTGTTTTGCCAAATAGTGTTATTGTTGAAAATATTTCGCAACACGCTAAACTGTCCACCGATCCTATTTTGGTTAGCAACCCATAGGTTGAGAAACTATACTCCAAGGGTATATTGAAAAGTGACAAAAAATATCTCACCTTTATATCTAAAATGGTGGATTTTATTATTTATTTGTGTTTGTTTTGAAAATAATGAATCGCTAAGGATTTATCCAATTTAACTAAAAAAAACACTTCTTTTTTTTTAATTTTGCGAGATAACTACTGAGACACAAATTAATTAATAAAATAGACTTATTTTAGCTTACGTATATTCGATTTAGCATTTATTCATTGAATAATAAATTAAAAAATACTGTTGTAAATAATCAAAGTATTCTTAAGGCTTTTCGTTTAGATGATTGTTTTAACTTTCAACATTTCTAAAAGTTTCCAAGTATCTCTTTCTTTATTTTTTTGCAAAGCGAATCCTAAATAATTTATAGATATAATGAAAATATTTTTATCAGACATGATACACGGTATTTCTCTAAGTAGGTTAGAATATTTCGTTAAACTAAGTGAAATTTAGAAATTGTCATTATTTTCAGAAACGCTTTTTTTATTATTATAAACCTTACACTTATGTGCCCTCTTTTCATAAAAAAACTCTATTACATACCACGTTTTTCATACTTTGTTTTGACCAACTCATTATCTAAGGTGCAGTTTAGTGTCCTGATAATATATTCGGTCAAATACAAATTGTGTTATTAATTTTTTTAAATCTTCGAATTATTGAAAAATAACTTAATAGAAACATCGTTTGGTGTCTCAAAATGAACACATGTGTCAATATAGAATATGAAACACGAAGAATATATTATATTTTCTATTTTTTAACGCCTTTAAAGAGAGTTTGCTTTGGTAAACGGCGCTATATAAATTGCCTTTTTTTCTTATTATGTAAAACCACTAATGACATCTTCATATTTACTAGCTATACAAAGCAAATGTTAAGGTTTTATTTATAATACTATCCTATATAACAGATTATATTCATGATCCATTATCTAGGATAGACTTAAGAATATCTAAGCACTGTCTTTATGGTTTACTTAAAATGTCACGTAATATTATGGATGATGTAAATCTGAAGCCTAAATAAACTCGTGAGTATTTCACACCATTTCTTTACATTCACATAAAAGCATTCTACTTTTTTAGCTTATTTCATCAATAGCGTTTTTTTACATATTTTCATATATTTACCTACTTCCAGATAAATCATAGATTATAAAAATAAATAAATAAATCAAATATCATACCAAAACTTTAATTGAATTAAAAAATCTACAGAAAAGAAACGTTCAATCTTTCTTAACTTAAATAAGAGGAAAACACTTTTTTAAATTCGTTTTAAAGACAGCTCAAAAGAAAATATGCGAAAAAAACTTAAATGATGAAATGGGAAATCGGCCACTTACAATGCATTCATATATTCTTGCTTTGAGCACAAAATAACATATAAAAGCATATTTTATATGTCGTCAATTACTTAAGTGTGACATTTAATGACATCAGAAAATCATTTTGTATTGTATATAAATGTTGCCTGGTGAAAAACTTATTATTTTTAGCAAATACGTTTTCACAAATTGGAAAAACAATTGTTTATTTTTGGCCAAATTCATATTCAATCTTATTCTAGAACACGGATCTTCAACCTACTCTTTCGATGGCGTTGTCTATTTTCAACACCCAATAATTATATAAACATATTAAGAAATACCATCTTATGAAACACATTTGTATTTGAGTCTATAGAATAAACTATAGCCCTCCAAACTGAATAATTATAAATCCACATTGCAGGTGTATTTGTACGTATTTTATGTTCACTTTAATCGTATAATAATTCCTGAACTGCAAATTGAGCGTAAGTTTCAAAATAATTTGACATATAAAAACATATTTCTACAGTAAAAATAAAAGTCTTTAAGCAAAAATTGTTTATAATCCACAAAATCATCAGTCTGTTAGAAATAAATTATCAATAAAATTTCCATATTATGATTTGTTTTATTTTATTCTCTCTGAATCATTTTTTACGTTGAAATTTTCCTTGAGTTTATAAGGTTATAATTTTTTTATTATTATTTTATTAAAATCTAATATACTCGTATTTAAAATAAGACACAGTTGACAAAATAAAAATTAAACTCGAGGCTAGTGGTGATTCTTGTTCCGTGTATTTTTTTTTTTCATTTAGTGCTTTCCTTTTTTTAACTGTTTGATAAGAATTAGCTATTTTAATTCTATATAACTAAAAGTGACATTTATAAATTTTTGGTATGTTTAAATTTATTTTTTATTAAAATTAATGAGCCTCAAAGCCTTACTTTAAATATATGGGGGGTTTGCCATTTACCAACGTTTTGTAGTTTTGACGACGTTTTAAAAACATTACAACTTTCCAAATCAGGACTTCGCTAGCAACTTTACATGATCTCATATAAACATAGTTTACACAATTGAAAATAATAAAGAACATTTTCATTTGTTGATTTATTAAATTCGTTAATTGAGAAATATATATTATAAAATAAAGTCTTCCTGAAATTTGACCGGAAAACTTATTATTAACATAACACTAACAATAAATTCAAAACACATTACTCATACAAGAAATAATATGTTAAAAAAACTGTTATATAACAGTTAATCGATGCTTTCACGTCAAATTTCGTCATTTTAAAATCGAAAGTTTAAGTGTCAACATCCAATTTCAAATGTTCCATAGATCACTCACGGCCACCGCATACCGACTCGTCTTTAAAGGTTTATAAGCAGAGCCGGGGTTTGCTGTAGAAATTTATAAAATATTTACTTTACAAAAATTGTATAAATTATTTTGAGGAATTCGGTAAGTACGTGTTTTGAAAGCACATAGTACAAATTCTTAGATTTAGAAACTAAATCTGTATGTCAAATATTGGAAGAAAATATTTTACAATACTGAATAATATTTATCAAAATAGGTTACAAGAAATAGTCATAAAGAATTTTGCAAGAATACATCTAGTTAATATAATAACTGAAAAATAATGACTTCTTCTCCCTGGCTCCATCCCAACTCACTGTCTGCGAAGACTGTTGGGGTCAGCTCTCCTCGTCCTCAGGTTGTATGCTCTTCTGTCTCGGACTACGTCCCCCAGGCCGTGCCTCTGCATCAGGTATCTTTTTGCACCACCCATGAATTCTTTGGTCTTCCTCTGGTTGTTTTTCGAGGAAGATCCATGGAGACTGAAAAATAATGACTATGATACGCTTAATTTGTCAGATGTTTAAAAGTGTATATCGACTTTTTTTAGCCTTTCTTGTAACCCAATGTATATCGACTTTTTTTAGCCTTTCTTATAAAAGTGCTCCAACAATTGTTAAAAGCTCCAATCATCACCAACTACAAGATGGTCGTATTGTACGAGTATTATTAGATTATCATCTTGTGTTCAAATTTCTAAATAGTCTGGTGCCGCATGACTATGTAGGTTCTTTAAGAAAATATTTTTTATGACATATCTACATTTTTTTAATTTTCTTCGCAAACTATTTTATTTCATCCTACCAGAAATGCGTAAAACTGTCTACGTTGTTTTTTTTTCTTTTTCAAAAAACATAGACCAATAATGTATATCTTTCATATTTCACTCAAAACAATTGTTAAGATGACTACTTAAGAAAAAAAACTTATTATACACTGTGCAATAAATTATTTAAATAAACTTGTGACAAATGCGTTAGGGATAAGTTCAAATAAAATATATGAAGTTGCAATACCAACCCTTTTCTATAGCAGAAGATTTTGATTTTTAAAATTAAATTCTAAATAATATTTTGGCGCGATCTTTCTTTATACGCCCATCGCATTGCTCTCGCAGATTATAACTAAACCAGCCCAACTTCAAATCGTTTCTAACTGAAGAGTTATGTATTATGATGCGAAGTCGTTTTCCGGCCCAGACATTTTTACATAATCACACACACGTAAGTAGGAAGTGTTATTTGGGCACGTGTGCATTTATTTTTATGACTTGAATACATATAAATTAATGTTTAGCATTGCAATTCAACTCAATGGGATTTCAAACAATGTTTAACTAGTACATATATCTTACTTTTTGTTGGTTTTTAAATATTTATTTCTATTTTTCACTTTTTCATTGATGCATCGGATGATTATTGAGATTTTTAAAAAAATTTATTGAATATTTTCAATGCATTTTTTTCTTCTGTTTTACCAATTATCTGGAAATTCCTTTCCTTATATGACTGCCAATATGAGGCAGTGGTATTTAATAAAGTTTCTGACCTCATTCTATCTGACTTATATCAGTTGCACTTATCTGCTGTATTTTATAAATTATAAAATAAACCACTTTAAAATAATATTTAATAGCAAAAAAGCGCTGTAGAAGTAATTTATTATTTTTATTAACTCTTAAGTCTTAATTTGTTTTATTTCAAGTGATTTTTTATTTTTAATCCCTTAAACACATCCGAACTAATGATTTGTACGCATTGAAACGCGTGGCCGGAAAAATGCCTTTAATTTCGTTCAACTTTTATTAGGTTTTGAAACACTTGAGTTGGCATGTAGCTCGCGGTTCACTATCGCAAATATTAGCAATACTACCAAGTACTAAGAGGCAAAAACACTAAGCATACGTCTATCGCTGGTTACGATTGTTACCAAACAAACGCTTTTACTAAACTAGGATTCTTATATTTTTTTTAGTTACCATAGGGAATCGAACCCAAAACTCCCGGGTAGAAGTAGGCGTCTTACGAACTAAACCAAAGGGGTTGTCATTATAGAATGAATTAAATTGAATTAGTCCTATTTTGTTGTTACATTTCCATTGTCTACTTTACACATATGTGTTTGATTTCTTTTTTACACATCCAAGTGCTTAGCATTGTAAAATGTCAACTCTTTGTAAAATCTCGTTTATATTTACGAGTATAATGTCTATTTTAAACTGTCACCATGTAAGCTATTTATTTTCGATATTTTCTCATCGCTTGTACATTTTATGAAAGCAGAAACTTTTATTCTTTGAAGTAATTTTTTTTCGTTTATTTTTGTCTATCGAGCTTTACAGTAGCAAATCACTCGTTTGTTGTTTACAGTAAGTACATCATGGTAAAAAGAATCTTTAACCGGCCTGTAATATTTTATAAGATCTTATATTAAAAAAAGGTCAATTCTTTCTTTATTTAGATAGCATTGAATTAAAAATCATCGTTTGGTGGCCTGATAAGATACATGTATTTCAGCCTTGAGATTAAGGGTTAAATTCCCTTTGGTATCTTGATTTTTCAAAAATGAGTTCAATTCTGTTTTTCACGTTCTTAATACCTTTCTGCTTGATTGAAAATATTGCAACATGGCAATAAACTCTCCAGGTTTACTGTTTACGATGAAATTATAATATCATGCAAGTATCTTACAAATTATGTTATGGTGATTATTAATAATATTTATTTAACATTATTTATTTAACACCGTTCGAAAGATTTTTATGCGCCTAACTTTCATATTTAAAGTGCATCCCAATATGCGAACGCATATTGTTAAATGCAAAAAATACCTCGCCAGCCCGGAAGAAATATAAAATATACGGTAGTCTGGCAAGCCACCTTGATCGTGACTCCAGTGCATTGCACTCGGGCTGTCGTGCATTAACTCACTTAATCGCATTATTCGTGTTGTTTATTCTATCAATTAGCGCTGCTTTATTTCCTATTTCTTCAAATGTAATTCAATTCATAAACAAATCTAGTTTAGTCCCACAACCTCCTGACCAAATCGTTCAGCACAAGACAGTATATTTGGTGTGTTAGTCTTCCCGAGCAGAAAAATATGAGTTCGTATCACACCTTCAGAAATATTTATTATTAAGTATTTTCTCATAAATTAATCCAGTTTTAACTTACATGTATCTTGTCTTCTTAGAACAATAATTCAAAATGTTTCTTCATTCTACTTACTATATAAATTATTTCAACGATAGGTCTAACACAACCTCATAACGCTTGTCAAATTTCATCTTCATAAAACACAATTCAAGGAATCTTCATAAATCACATCCTTATATTTGCACCATAAAATTTTACATTTTAATTTCATTCTAAATGTTTCTTTCTTTATTTTAAGTGTAAAACGTTGATTTTTTGTCATTTTTTAAAATTATTCGTGTTTTAAACTAACATACTCGTAAATGTAAACAATACAATCACTTTTTACGGAAAAAAAAAACGTAAATTTTATTTCAAATGGGAGTTACAATAATTCGTTATAACTATTGAAATGCAATATATCTTTAAAAATTTAAACAAATTTTGAAAGAAAAAGATCATTGGAACCAGATCTTAAGATAACAGTTGGGATTTTTTTGTGGATTTCGCAAGACGATAGAAATTCATTGACTATGTGCTGACAATTATTTTGTTGAAGCAATATTTCTTCAAATGGAAAGGGATTAATATCTAAAAACAAGCCAAATTTTATAAATTAAGAAAGCGAGTTTGTACAAAAATGGTTTTTCAAGAGCAATAAAATTACTTCAAATATAAAGATGAAAAAAATCAATGGTTTTCGATTTGATAAATTTATTTAATGGGGATAAAATAAACTGTAAGTTAAGTCTTACATTGTTAGGCAGTAAATGATTAAGTGTTTATTTAAAATACTAGTTTTAAATCAATAGGCTGTAATTTAAATCCAGGAAATACAATTAACAAAACCGAACTTGCTTGCATTTATAATTTCTACCTTTATTTATTAATCCATTTAAATTGACATTATTTATAAAGTCCTTCAGAGTTTTCCGCCTTTTATGTTCTCAGAACAGTCTTAAAACATTTCGTAAAAGAATGGATAAGGTCGACCACTTGAAATATTCATTGGAATTGATTAGAAATTCCTCAAATCAGGCAGAAAGTGATGCATATGTTTCATATATAATATAATGCAAATCTTGTATTCATTCCACTTAACTGGTTTGATTAAATCTTCGAAAACGTACACGTTTGTAAATAAATACATACCACCAGCGGCGGCTGGTCTGGAGGCGCGCTGGTGCGCTGAACTGGAGAAATAATTAGCAATAATTAAATTATATACTCGCAACATGACTTCCAAAAATGTCAAATATTTGTATAGATTAAATACTCGTATGTATAAGAATACTGACAAATAGTACAATTTTTATTTATGTGAAAATTTAAAAAAAAATAAAGTAAAATTTTAAAAATATTCCTTTCAAATTGACCGGCCAAGTTTGCCAATACTACCGGAGCGATCTCCAATACGCACCGGACGGAAACGCAAATTATATAGGGCAGACAGAGACATACAGTAAACCGTGAGACAGCGATATTTCATATTCGCTCAGCGTCTCGAGATGCGTTGGTGCTCAGCGCACCTCGGGACCAGCGGCCGCTGAATTATCACGCCATATCCCTTCTGAGGTAGGTTTGGAAAAAAATCTTCATATCTAGCTAACCACAAAAATAGTATTTTTCTGATCCGCACTTAAATAAATCGTCATACGTGCTCATCTATTTCTCATTTTCTTTTCCATGGGTCAAAATTTCTCCAAATATATTATTTCATTTTTTCCTCAGCCTACCTCTTCATCACACACCATTCATGCATCGTATTTCAGAATTTAATTGCAAAATATTGATTATATTTAACACAGAGTATATTGAAATTATCCAATGTTTCTCAAAATCTTGTTTAATTTATAAAATCAAGACTGTTATTTTTTATTTGTACGTATCTGTATTCCCCTTTCACATTGATAAGAGTGACGCCCGCCCGTTTAATGCAGTACGGGCTGTCAACTTTTGGACCACCCCGAATTATGTTGGTGACTTGTATTTTTTTTTTTACGATTCTTAGAAATTGGTTTTAACTATTTTATTTTTTTACATAATCTTGTTGTATATGAACCTCTTCCAACTGTTGTTATTTTTTTGTTATTATAGTTGTTATAAAGTATTGTACCGTTTATTAATAAATAAATAAATAGTTTCCAAATATTTAATTCCATATTTTTCTCACCAAGATATTTCATCTCGTTCAATCAACAGAGCTCAAATCAGGTTGTTAAAGACTCACGACTTCGTGTCCAATCGGAACCAACTCAAATCAGGTGGATATGGCGTCACATGACGTAACTCTGGCCGAATTCCCCGTTACAGTACAGCATGGCCGAGGCCACTTTCTCCACTATTGTGTCACTTACTTTCCAAGACTTGAACCAGCTCTTACAGCTATCTGTTACGCCGCATCTTTTTACATTCGTGACGTGTGACGCTAACGGGCAATCGAGAAAAAGAATGACGATCATTATCTTCTCGGATAACGTTTCCTGACTTCTGGTGTCTTGGTGGTTTATTAATTCTGCTGCAGATTCAGTCTGATTATTAGTATTGCATTCTTAAAAAACCCTTAAAAAAATGTCTTCTTTCAAAGTAAATTACATTTGTTTTTAAGATCTTATGAAGAAAATACAATATATTTGTACATTAGTTTTGTAACCAGTTTATGAAACATGAAATGTTTTTAACCAGTTTATGAAACATGAAATGTTTTTAACCGGTTTATGAAACATGAAATGTTTTTAACCAGTTCATGAAACAAGATATGTTTTTAGTTCATCGGAAATTCAAATAATTTATTTTAACAATTTTTACTAACGGAAAACATTTACTTAATTTATAAAATGGAAACACAAATTTGAAATAATTTAGACGAAATTCCCTCTAAACTTTTAACGATCGTGCAATAATATTGATTTGTGCATTGAGTGTTTAAAGATTGTTTGTTTTATCAAACACTGTTTATTTCACTTTTTGTAATGATATAACCCTACCGGTTTCAAGGATTTCGTCTCATCATCAGGGGAGCTCAAACAAGACATCAATTTTGTTTGTGCTCCTCTGATGATGAGGTGAAAACCTTGAAACCGGTATGGTTATACCGTTACAAAAAGTGGAATAAAAAGTGTTTGATGAAACAAATTACAATGTATTTAAACCTTCACAACGTTGATACCTTAACTTTAAATAAAATATGTTTAAAGATTGGCAAAATAAGGCACCAGTGCAAACTTCAGCGAGAGTTGGAAGTGCAAAATGTAGAAGAATACCAATGATTTAATAATGAAATTTTGAATGAAAGAAAAATCAGATTCAGAGAATTGGATGTTGAGGGGGTGAGAAATATCCAAACCATACATTATTAATTATATCTCGTATTTCCAACAGGAAGGCACACAAATCGCCCTACTATTCCCATCAATCAGCTCTTGCCCTGAGAATTTAGTTCCAATATTCGGACAAGATAGCACTTGTTGTGAGTCATATAGGATTTTAATGACATAATATAAAACGCCAATTAGATAATTATAATATTCACAGTCCTTAAACATTATTGTATAGTCTCACCTATGTAGACGAGTAGTTGATGGGAAATTTTCGGTCAATACTACTAAACAACCATTATTTATATTTTTTTGCACAATGTTTCGTTTCTCAAACTTCAAAATTGTTATTCAAATGGTTTCCGTACACCTAAATCAAAAACACAGGAAGTCAAACATTTGCCTCGTGAACAAGCAATATTAAGCCATATTTCTTCACTCCCAATTAAGTCTTCAACCACGCGTATAGTAATTTCAAAACCGCTCGACAATAAAGCAACAAAAGCATGCCTCGTCTTTGCCCATTCAGAACACAGAACCAATTCACACAAACCTCATTTAAAGAAATAAATTCATCGCTGAAAAATTGTTCATTAAATGAAATTCGGTACATCGAATATATAAAAAGATGAATGTTAAATAATACAAGAATTTGTTTACAAATCGTACTAAAAAATAAAAATAGATATACGTTAAGCAGTTTATTTAAAACCATCTATGAAAAATAAAAACAACAGACAGTATTTACAATATGGAAATAACGGATAAAAATTCTCTGTGATTCTTAAATTATTTCTGTTATGTCTTCGAACCGAATTGTATATATTTTAACAATTTTCCTTACAGGACCCAGGTTCTTACATTTATTTTTGTTTCTTCTTTATGGACTGAAATCTCTTCACAGTGTGGAAAAATGGGACATGTCTATATAAATTAAATTCAGAAAGATAGAAAAGGGAATATATTTAAAAAAAAGAGAGAAAAAGAGATACAAGACATGTATATATGTGACAGAAGAAAAATATCTGAAATCTATGTCTAAATCAATACGGGCATGGCGAAATAGTGATTATGACAAATTTTCAACTGTCAATTCTAAACATTTTATAAAATGAATCCATCTTTTTTTTACAATTCACTTGAAGCGTAACCTCGTTAATTGAAGTTCCGTCGTCCGGAGTAGTATCAGTGTAACAAGAGGTGTGCTCAAGTCATTTCTCACTCCGTTTACTGCAGAATGATACTCGTACAATAAATAGCATTGTCTGCGTCCGTAAACTTGACATTTGCACACAGTGTGACCATTTCATGCTCAATGATTGTCTGCTTATCACCAGACTGAAAGAGCTCTTTTCCCCACCTTCACTTTCCATCTTCGCCTTGAACATATTTTTTGTCATATTATTTAAGATAGTCATTCATGCACGTACTGAGCTACAATAAGTTAATACCATGGACCATTGAAGAATAATTGGTGTATTATTTCTGAAGTCTTCATTTTTATATAATGGAGCGATACTTGAATATACAACAATTTCGACTACCAAGCTGTAAAATAATAACAGTTTAGTTTTATTTTATGTAACCTTCATTTTTCATTCGCATGATACCCTCCAAAATATCTGAACTGGTGTATAGAATTTATTCAAAAGTGTGGCCGTGAGACAATATTGTCTTCAACTCCATTAATCAAGCCTTCAGGTTTAAAACTATTGGGATAAAGAAAGAATTTGTGGTTCATGATCGCAATAATTATTTTTGACTATGGACCATTGAAGAATAATTGGTGTATTATATGTCGACAGTCTAACTCGAAACCCCGTGTGCAGATCAAGTGCTGTACTTACTAAGCCTCGTAAGTCATCGTACCCTAACTTCTAATTATGTTAATATATAAATTGTTTAAGACAATGGTGTTTTTTTAGTATGTGTGTGGTATTTAGCTTTATCTACTATTTAACTCTATCGGCATTACATTAATATATTTTCCATACAATACGACTAGTCACGATTAAAAACTGGTCAAAACAACCATATTTATTTAGCCTGTGTTTATTTTTTCGCATTATTTTTGCTTTTTCAGATATAACTATCGAGCTATACTAAATTAACAATAAGTTAAGAAAAATAGTTACAAACAACGTCCTCAATTTGTCCACGTCTTTCCAGTAACAGGAAATAGAGATCACCCTATCATTAACATCAATCAAGTCTTGCCCAGAGGAAGAAGCCCCTGTGTTCAGACAAGTTAAGATATGTTGGGAATCATGTATGGTCCTTCAATTATATTTGACGTTCACTCACGAAACCCAATATTTACATGTTTGCTTTCCATCTAGTTAACCCTACTAGCAGTCTATTCATGGTTCTCCAAGTGGGACAAGGCAATGCCATTTTTTAGAGAGCTCCATCCAGTCATCAAATGTTTTTTTTTATCCTCTTCAGATAACGCGCTTTATTGATAGGAATTGTCAGCTTTTGCGCGCTCTTCGTGAAACTTTATCTTATACTGTAAAATATAGATTTTTAACAGTCTTGACAATTTATATTTGTAAACACCAAACTATATTCAAGTTGAAAAACTGACCAAAAACAGTTTTTTAATCAACTTAGCTACAATAATTAAGTCATAGAGCATATAATTAATTATATAAAAAATGATCAAACTGCGAACGTGCCTATGTATGAAATAAAATGAACCCAAAACTTCGTGGCGAGCGATGACATAAACGTGTATAACGCTTCACAGAGAACATACGAAACATGTCTCTAAGTGGGTCAGTTATATAAAAAATAAATATATGAACAAACAAAAAGATACCATTATGTGTTTCATGTACACTTCGATCCTCCAGATCCGCTAAACAACATTACTTATTCTGATCACGTATCATGCACACTCAACAGCCTACTCGAGAGACATTGTACCTTTAATGCATTTTAAAATACGTATTTGTGAATGACCTTAGCACAATCTGTCATTTGGTAACTCTGAAAGACGCTTTCAGTTAAAATTTTCACTTCATTACAATTGCAAAAAGGTTTTATAATTTTGACACTTGCAGAACATCATTTACAGTACTCTTTGTTTTTCAACAAGAACATTTCTTTCAAGTCTAGAAAGGACAAGATAATTATTTCAAAGAAAGATGAAAATGTTGCTAAATGCATGCTTCAAACCAAGTATTTTAACTTTTACTCAAATTATTAGCGATAGTTTTTTTATGAATATTTAACATGAGTTTTTAATATAAAAAAATCAAGTTCGCGGTCGTGGTCTAATGGTTAGCATTTATACTAAACAAACGGCGACCCGGATTAGATTCTTGAAGAATTTACTCCAGAATGATTTTACTCATATGCAATTTTACGTTTAAGTTTCTAGTTTTCTATAGTTTATATGCTGTTTATAACTGTTTTGAAATATACAAAAATAGCGCTATTTAAAATAATGTTTAACCTCCTTAGCGTCGGATCTTGGGGTTTGATATGCCGAGACGATGTGCTTGCTGAATGTTAATAACTTGCACCCAATTAACACAGTGTCCATCCACATAATGGCTAACAATCATGTCCAGTCACGAGGGATAGTCTATCCAAAACTTAACAAGTTCCAAAATAAAAACGGATATTAAATAGACTCTTTTAAACTTCTCTTGAACTCATTTAAATCATATTTTAAGAATATATTTCTTCAAATCAATTCTCACTGTACAAATTATCTCACAAATATTTATTTAAAATAAATAAATCAAATGATTGTTGTACCGTTAAACATCAAGTTATTTTCCAATCAATATAACATTATCTTTAATTATTTATATTATCTTAAAATATATTCATTTTTTTAGATGTATTCTATTGTATTTGTAATCAATCGCTAGCATAGTGTCATTTTTATAATAAAATAAATTTTAAATAATTAGGCTAACCCATCAAAATAATATCAGTAATGTTTTTTTAACATTGCAACGTAGCATCATTTATTGGTACAAATATCCCTTAAATTGACAAATTAATGAAGAAATTTTATTATTTTTATTTGGAAATCAAAAATATACTCAGATATTTTACAGTCTAGTTGAGCTTTGGTCGTAAAATTGCATAATTTTAATATGACAGCCATGATGCTAAATTATCAAAAGCAATTAATATATTAGAAGTACCTCGAGGTTAAACTGCATAAGATTTCTTACAGAAAAGCTTTCAAATATTTCCATTTAAGCAAATAATTAAAGTTTTATAAATAATAATAAGTCAATAAATATAAATAATACATTCCACACATATCTTTTGTTTATTCACATTCTCATGTAACTCATGGATTTTGTATACAGTAATTTAAAACTATAAGAAATGATACTATTATACATTTTATCTTGAATTTTCGTCCATTATCGAGTGACATTTTTGATATAAAATGTCTAATAAAAGAATTGATAAGAGTTTAAAAAATTCTTATAAAAAGTTTGTTTGAATTACTATAAAAAGATTCCCAAGCTGTAACAGGATGTGATAAACGTATTTCAACTTGAATAAACTTCGAATTAAACTTGACACGTTATCGACAAATAATTGACACGTTCTTGAGACTCGAAGTTTATAATAAAAAAGTTTTATTAGTTTATAACTCAATTAAATATATTTGGTTTTCTCAGACGATTATATGGTGATGATATCGAATATTTTAATGTAATATCTTTGTTAAAAATGCATTTGATCACGGGGCACAGAAAAATATTTCCATTTTCAAAAAAATATCAAACTTGCTGAATTCAAACAGCTGTTAAAAGTGAACAAAAATTTCGAGTGATGTCAGATTTTGCGGTAGTAATAAAAATATTCACACTATCGATAGCAATAATTACCGGCAAGTACTTTTTTCGAGGCTGTGAATTTTCATCGTATTTTTTTCATGATAACTTTTATATTTGATGTACCCTTCTTGATAGATTTATTGTGGTTATGATAATTAACGATTATCTTATTTCAACAATTTTCTAATTGCTTGTCTGTATTTCGCGTAGACCTCAACTTCCTGAGCATTCTTGAAGTAAGTGATTTATCACTGTCTTGAGCAGATAGATCTGTCCAAGAGATTGAAAATAGACTACGACCCCGCACGTTATCAACTCTTCCTTGTACAACGAGTCAACGTGGTTAATGTTTCGCAGAAAGTTCATTTGAACAGTTGACGTTACATATATAATATATACACGTAATCACGAATTAGATTTCATAACATGTTAGCGTTAAGTCTTTCAGAAGTTACCTCGAATCGAACAAAACTTTTGACCAGCAAGACGCGGTCGCTCTTTCAAGTCTGCAGCGGTAGCGGCACCTCAACATGATGAGGCAACAGACCTCGCCTGCAGCCAAGACTCAGCCACTTTGGTCACTTGCATAATTTCAACAAATTATCGTCACCGGACGCAATAATGGTCGAAGCAATAGGTTGTTGGGTGATTAATCGACCAAGATGTCAATTGTCTTACAAAAGAAATAGTTTTCTGTATTATTAAAAAAAATAAAGATTAAATATAGATTATTATTACTTAAGGATTTCTTTTATTAACATGTTGATTTCAATTAATATATGGCGACATTCTTAATAGATTTAAGTCAATATTAGATACCACCTCCAAACTTTCAATAATTTTCTTCTCAAAATTAATTTATTGAACTTGATTTTTAATGTTTGATACTGAAAGTTGATAGAACCTCTTTGACAATTAGTTCAACAATGATTAAGAAGAAAACTAATATATTAATTTGTAAAACTTAAATTGTATGAGCAATTGCTGAATTAATAAAACATTTTAATAAACATTATGGAAAATGAAAATAATGCGATTAAATGAAGAGGTTTTTACAAAATAATTTATCACATAAAATATTGATTTCCTCGTTTTATTTAAATATTCCTTGATATTTTGTTCCATTTCAAACCCGTTATATTTGTCATTCAACATATTTGTCGTGTCTGTCGGCCGGCTTCTATCATCGAAAATTCTCATTTTACTAATATATATATTCTATTCAATAAAAAAATCGTTAAAAAATAAGTAAACAGTTGAAGAATCTCTGCAACCCGTCAACGTCGATCTGCAAATGAAGTGTGATACCGTCGAAAGTGGTGTCAGTCAATCGATAATAAGTAATAACGCATAACAACCGAACCGATACAAGTTTGAGTGGGTAGCCACCTCCTTGAGATCTAGATCGGGTTTCCGATTCATCGACTTGTGCAAAAGCATTCGTTTTGCAACATTTATTCATCGATAAATGTTACTAAGTACACTCTAGATAACGGCGTATTTTCCTTAAACAATTCTACTGAGAGTTGCACTGTGCGAGACTGCGTTAATATTTTTATTTACTTTTATTAAGCACTTGCGATATAAACTTGTTTATCACTAAGAGAAGTATAGGGTGGGTTAAATCGATATTAATTTGATAAATGGATTTGTTGGAGGAAAAAAATGTTCTTTGTATTCAAATTCATAAAGTATTCAATTACTTCTAATAATCACACAATTCTTGCAGAATTTTAGCCTCTAAAACAATGCATCTACGTCTTGGAAAATCTTGACTCCTTTTCTCTCAACCTTCCCTTTCGCCCAGTATTATATAGATATAGCTCTGTCTGAATCTACCTAAGAATAGTGTTAATTTTTGACTCATGTACCATTTTGGAAGCTCGGTCACCATACATGCTAATCAATTTACCCTGGTTGTATTTGTGAGATAGGGATGACAAGATAAGGTTCATATTTCCAGTAGCTTTTTTGTTTTCAAATTCTTTCTATAAGACCAGATTTGGAGCCAGGAGTATTTTCTACAGTTATATTTGCTGAAACATAATCTGAAACCAAAACTTTCCTTGTTATTTAGGGTATTTTTCATGACTGTAAATTAGAAAATAAACAATGATTTTCCATTTAACTCATAAAACTAGTAATAGATTCTATTAGCAAGTTTCAATCATGATGGTCTAACATAGATGCAAAAATAATAGGGTATGGGAGAGATTGGGAGACACGCTAAAAACGGTATGTTGAGGATAAAAGATGTACGCTCAATGTATAATATCTTACAAAATCGAAAAATCTAGTGACAGTTAAATTTCACTTTGTTTTTTCATAATTGTTTAAGTATTATTGTAACACACATATATTTTGTACAATACAACCTGACGGTCTTATGTATATATTAGGGCATGTGCCAGTATTTTTTTAAATTTTAAACTCTATTATATTGTATTTTTTCTATCTTTTCCTTTGTTTATTTATTTATTTAACACTTTTATTGCAATATAATCTGGCGGGCTTATTGCCATGAGTCGCTTCTTAAAGCATGCCAAGGACGGAGCGAGTCTTATATTGGTTTGTAACCGATTCCAGAATCTCACTGCATGGACAGTAAAGGACGACGTAAAGAAAGAGAAGCGGTGAACTGGAAAGGCCAATAAACAATATCTGTTTGAGCGTAGCGCTAATCCATGATTGGAAAGACGCTGAAAATTTTCGGCGAGATAAGAGTGCGGCGGGACAGTTAAGGATATTATAGAAAAGAGACAGTACGAGTATGTGAATTTGGCGTCTATTTCTAACATTCAATCAGTTCAATGCCTTCTGGTATATAACTTCATATGATCGTCCTTTCGTAGGTTGAAAATGAATCTTAGACACACATTTTGAAGACTCTGTAATTTGTCCAGCTGTTCCTCTGTAACATACGTTCGCATAGTCGAGAATCGGAAAGAGCAGAGATTGTACGAGTAAAATTTTGGTTTTAGTTGGTAGGAATTTTTTGCAACACTTTAAGGGAATGAAGGCTGAATAAGATCCTTCGGCTTACCTCATTTATTTGATCTCGCCATGAGAGAGTGTTATCTATTAGCACTCCTAGGTTTTTAACAGTTTTATGTAATGGTATGATAGAGCCATCAAATAATATTGGAGGAAGTAGGTCAGTGTTGAATTTACCGAGAAGCTGAGGGCTGCCAATGAGGATCGCTTGAGACTTCTTAGGATTTATGAGTAAGCCATGCTTCCCAGTCCACTCCAAGATCGATTAGTTATTATGTACGTAGAGATAATTTTAAATATGTATACTATAAAATATTTAAAACAATTAATTTGGTTGGCTAGATGAAATTACTATTTCTTATTACACCCACCGAATCGTTTATTGTATAGTTATTGTGTGGGTTTAAAATGTGACAAAAAAAGTAAGCCTTCACTAAGATTTTTTCAATATTTTAATTATCTTCAATCAAATTATACGGAAATTAAGATATATACATATTATGTGCTTTCATACTCGTGTTCTGATTTCACATTATATTTAGAATAAAAAGTATTTATGACAGTAAACCCTAAGTCCTAAAACAGCTTAAAAATTGAACACTGGAAATAAAAAGTCCCTTTTAATTATATCTTATATTTAGAATTAAATCGGAAATATGGGTACTTATAACATTTAATTTAATAAGGTCAATTAAATTTTATTTACAAGTTACAAATTTTTATTTTGTTTTTTTATAACCTTTTAATGTGAAACAATAAAATTGAAGTGCCCTTTTAATAAATCGGTTTAACATTTTATTGTGAAATAGTTAGATTTATGGTTTTAACGCAACTCAAGATTTCAACACGGAGATTTATGGGTTTGACAGCTAAAGGTCTCCATCCTGCAACTCGTGGTGTCACATTTTGTCTCACAATCCAATACCTAAGTGTTACTTTTGTCAAGAAGTACTAATGAGTTCTTTAACGACTCGTTTAAGAAAATAACTGGCGAATTTGTCAGCAATTAAAATAGGCAATAGATTTATTAGTATTTTTGCTTAATGTTTTCAAGACTTGTATATTACAAGCATTCTCTCTGTAAAACGGTAGTAATCTCCTTGATTTGAAAGAGTATATGATAGTGTCGAGCCGTGACTTCTCTATAGAACCTCTTAGAGGAGATTCAAAAAGGATTTGAATGCCGATTACGTTTTTCAACGTGAAACAAGAATGTTGGAAGAAATATCAAAGCATAAGAAATTTTAAACAGTGTCACTGAATAAACTGAATGAATTCATCGAAGATCTTTGCTTTAGTTTTATGAAACTCTATATGAGAATATTTAATAATAAATCATTTCGTTATTTAATTAGTTACATTAACCCCCGCGAAACATGTTTGTCCCTCTTATCTCAAAGATCTATCGAAATTATCCCTGTTTGTTACGAGAGCAATACTTAGGTCCAACTAGTGCATGTTTCATTGAAAATGCGTGTAGTCTATTGACCCAAAAGACTATTTTTAATGAGAGGTGAAGATGTTTGCGTACTTTGTTTTTTTATTACTGTTTCCTTTTCGCTAATGGCTTAGAAATATAAAAACAAAAATATTGATATAAGGATATACAAAACGAAACGTGCAATTGGTTAGTTTGTTGGATCCTGAATATACCATCTGGTTAGCAATATCATGTCTCATAATATTACTTTTGACTATATAATGTCCGGTTAGTAAATATATAATTTATTAATTCAAAAGAGATAAAAGTAAGAGCTGTATTTTTTACAATCTCTAGAGCTTTAAACAATATTCAAAATTAGAATATTCTTAATAATCATATTTTATTTAATGTGTCAATTTGAATTATGCCACCCGGTACACGTATGCAAAAGCGGGTTATGTAACTGTAACAATCATTCAGCAGCAACACCCGCTGTCTGCAGCTTCCAAGAGACCAGCTCAGCTGTTTGCAGACCTCACTTTCTATCTGCGACGTGGCATAATCAATTAATATTACATTATTTTATCAACTTCACATACAAATCTTACATTGACAATTTTTTCTTAAAATTGGGTATTGAATTTGGTAAACAATAAATGTTATAATTTCATAAACAATTACTCAATTGTTTTAAATCACACAGTCTTCTATGGATAAAGTGAGGAACATATGGAAAAGCAGAAACATTACTTGGCATGCAAAATTAAAACTTATAAGAACATGAAATTTCCCAATTTTTCTATATGATGTTAAAAAAATTGAACGCAAGAAGATAGATGCATTGGAGGTGTGATGTTGGCGAATTACGTTCTGTTAAAAAGATAAGAAAATTAATAAATTCTGAAAGAACTTCAAATTGATAAGCTTCAATTATGCAACTGTGAATCATTAGGTACTTCGATTATTTTATCTGACGGGAAGATACAATGGAAAAGAAATTGATCCAAGGGAAAATAGAAGGATCTCAGAACAGACCTGCTAATAAAATAAAATGCAGCCAACAGCTCACACCAATTGCAGGAAATTTTCTCACACGATCAAGTCCAATGATCGACTACTCTGTAAAGAGCATAAATAATAAGACGAAGAAACAAGAGCTGTAAAAAGCTCCAGTTCTATTATAAAACAGTTGTTTTTCTCACACATACCAAAGTTACTTGCCTACTGTAATGGTTTTTAACCCAAAGATTCGATTAATGGAGCCGGATACAAAATTGTCTCCCGGCCATCCTATTATCACGTTAGCGTGTATGTTAATAAATACTATTGTGAGATAAACCTTTTTTACATTTTTTATACAGATCTTTTTTTATACTTGATGTATAGAATCTTTAACGTTGAATGGTCAACATTATAAAATGGAAAGAAACGAAAATCTGAGAAGTCGTAAAGAGAGAAATACTTTTTCATATTTGGATACGATAACTAACAAGTCTTTTTCGCGTTTCATTGAAAATTTTACACAAACTATTAAATATTTACCAAATGTTACGGCATTAACTTTGTGGTATTCCGTATGAGAATACTTAATATTAAATTACTTTGTTATCCTTTAATTACCACAACACATGATTCTACCTTATTTATCTAGCCTCTCTTCAAAGTGTTACGAGAGCAATGTTTAGGTCTAACTGGTGGCATATCTCATAGGAAATGTTAGTGGTTTATTTGACTAAGTGGAAACATTTTAATAAGCGATATTTTTTGCATTATTTAGTTATATTTTTGCATAAGTAATCTATTATTAAATATTATATCTAATGTTAGGTTCAACTATTATTTATCAACACTGCCACTTGTTACTTGTATTTGATTTTTTTTGGATTTGAATCATTAATATACACATTTATAAATATTCAAATATTTTTAATGGACATTCCGGTTAACATGTGTCATTTGATCTTCAATAATAATTTTGTTCATTTTCAAAACCATAAAATTTTACGATTATATCCAGATTTTCAAGGTGTAACAGCTCTGGAAGGCTAACAACATTTTAGTCAATAATTCTCGCGTTGTTAATCTCACCGTTAACTTTAAATTTCATAATTAATTTTAATACAACCTTTTCATTTCAAGACCATATTTTATCATCGTATCAGAAAAGTGTTCAAATCTGGTTTTCACATACAAGTGTTTTAATTTTAAAGCAATAATACATTTGTCCCGTGAATAACGAAAAATGAATTCAAAACAAAATTTATAACTAATGAATATTTATCAAGAAATTATTTTGTTATTCTACTTATTACATTAACCCCTGCTACACGTGTTTCGAACTCCTGTTCCGAGGTTTTCTTCAAACTGAATTACTCAGTTTTGTTACTAGAGCAGTGCTTATGTCAGACTGGTGGCAAGCTACATCGGTAGTGTGTACAGACTATTGACTCAATGGAAAAATGTCATTCCACCTTAAGAGAGTCTCTGGATATGAGATAGAAACACGTTGAGCGGGAATTAATGTAATTAGTGGATTAACAAAGTAATTTATTGTTAAATACTTTAATATAGAGATCACATAGTTAAAACTGAAACCTTTGATAAATTGATAATTAACATCTGTTCACTTTTGAATTACTTTTTTCAAGTATGATTTGATTTGGTTTTTCGGGTATAATATCCCATATATATTTTTGCCATACTATCTTTGTTATATTTTATATTTTTTTTAATTATGACTTGTGTTGCATTATACCTTTCTGCAAACAGACTGAAAAATAATATTTGTTATTATTAATATTATTCAATATTTTTTTCTGTATTTATAAAAAACAAACTCAACATTTTTTTACTGTCTTAAAAGCATCTGGTGGTTTGATAAAGTTTGATTATGCATGACAATTATTTTTGCTAATCTGCAATATCTCCCAACCAACCTTCACGCTTTCGTTACACGTTAAAAGAGCAAAAAAGGGTTTCAGTTAATTTTAAAGATCAACCTTCATGGTTGAAATTAACCAGTATTCATTGAAATTTAAATAAAATAGACCAAATTTCAAAACAGTCACATTGCCCCACCAGACAACTATGAAATGCGTTATTTTATGGTCGGATTAAAATTCGTGTTATTTTTTGTGTGATTGAAAAATTACAAATAATATACACACCTCATAGAACTTTTCACGGTTCATAGACTGAAACATATTTGTAAATGAATTGTTTTTTATCATATTTATGAAATAAACTTGTTATATTTGTTCCTTGAACTTAGCTGAGGAAAAACATTCCGTTAATAATTATTTTGTAGGGGAGCGTATTATCAACTTTTGTAACTAAAGTCATGATATTAGATTGTTCCAAAAGTAATGGCCGATTTTATCTTCTAATTCAAATATTACGGAAGTTTAAATAAACTTTATTAATTAAATTAAGAGCTTCATTAATTAAAGTACGAGCCCTTTGATTCTAAGCATTTGATCCAACGAATTACAAACATGTATACGCATGTAGAATAAAATTTATACTGATGAGAATCTAAGAATTCTTTCAAGGCATTTTCTGCTGCTTCTCTGGCATTGACTTTTTCCAAATAGTTATCGAAGTGCTTGAAAACGTGAAAATCGGTTAGCGATCGGTCGGGTGAGTAAGGCGGTTGAGGTAATGTTTCGTAATCTAAGACGTAATATTTTTTAATTGATATCAATATAATTGAGAAATTAAGCATTACAGTTTTGAAACAGCAACGAAGAGACATTTTTTTATCATCATTAAGTTCAACTTTTTCACCATTCTAATTTACTTTAAATGTACAGAAATTGTTGAAGCATCAACTACCAAATTCTTCTGCCATTTCTCATAACATTTATTGTGTGTTTTCTTTCAATAACGCTTCCAATTTTTCGTTTTCAATATTGGATAATCCAGAAAGTAGTTTCGTATTTTTTATAGATGTTATGACACATTTTTCGTTGCTTACTTATCAAAGATTTCGACTTTAATTTTTATATCTCCTTATTCCAATATTTGATTATAAATACACATATATACATACATGTCATCATGCCGTATCTCTTACGTAGTAGTTAGAGAGAACATGAATATTCATTTTCAAATTCTTCACTTGATTTACTACCAACGATTTATCTAAGAAATTCGTGTTATTTTATGCTCTGATATTCCATCGGTAAGTTTTCTTTCGTAATATTTTGAAGCACTCGCCCTAGACGTAACTATTTGGTTCAAGGCAAGAACTTAAATAAAAGATGGTAAAGTTGGTACACTTTAACATACGAGTATTTCGTAATTGCTTGTGGTGTTAAGAATACCTTATTATCTCACAGATCACATTTGCATCAATCTAAATTAAGAAATTTGAGCCCTTATTTATAGACTTACTTCACAACTCTTAGAAGAACTGACATCTGTTGAATTCGTAATCAAAGTCTTGAATCACCTTGACTTTTAAGCTGTTTCTATGACGTTGATCAATCAAACTACGTTAGGTTTTAAATATTACATCAGTTATATTAAAAACAACCATAATTATAAATAACGACCCATAACCCTTTTTTATCGTTTTTATAATTTCTTTTTCGTGAAGTTTTGACACCAGTGAAATTAATATGTATAATTGGATAACCGTGTTGTTTTATGATTTTGACAAATTTAATCAATCAAACAAGGTCTAATCTCTAGAAAAATATTTTTCTTCATTAACATGAGCATATCTAAAAAAACTGACATAAAAAAGTATTTTTTTATTTATTTCAAATATCGAATAAACTACATTAATCTTGTTGTATAAAAATATCAAGACAATTTTATTTTATCATGGTAAAAATCGGTCTTAAAAAATGTTCCATTGAAGTCCATGAAAATGGCTGGATGTTTCCTTTATAATCCCAAAACAGCTAAAATACGGATTCAGTGTTTTATTTTTACTAAAGTCCATATCATATTATTTTTTAATAAATTCCATATCAGTTTATATTTATAACAATTTCTTTTTAATACGTATTTTTTACACTAGCATATCGTTTTGTTATAATTTTCATGAAAAATACTCTGGAATGCAATTTTAGGGATATTTTTTCGTGTAAAGTCCTTCAGTAAAGTCCATGTTTTCTTAAAGACTATTTAAAAGATTTTTTTTAAATAAAATTTACTTTTTCCTTGCAAAATGAGAAGGGGGTGTAAGAGTTGTATAAAAAAAGTTTAAAAAATCAAATTGATAAAATATATAAAGGTTTTTTTTCAACTTTTATACAAATGTTTTAGTTTTTTTTTCTGTATTTTAATAAATAAACAATTAATATATCAAAAGAGATAAAAACCTGTATTTATTTAGATAGTTTAAAAAACTCAAGTAAGATGTACTTTAATCATTGTTTTTAATCTTTGATGGTTCTACTATATGCAATTATATCGATGGAATATTAAAATTCTAAAAAAAAAGCTGACATTCTTGTTCGTTTTATTTAACTGCGTCAGAATTAAATTAATTTTTGATATACATTAGTTTCCCTGATATTAAACTACGTTACCATTGAATTGAGTTATGATACTCTTATTTTTATTACTTATTCTGATAATTGGTAATGGATTTTGATCGCCAAGTATAAATATAATACCTCAAGGATATTCATAATCAGCCTCATTGAAATTATCAACCTACCCCATTACAGTATTAGCATTACTCACACTAATAAAGTTTACAGTTCATTAATTTTATCCAGGTTTTATATAAGATGTTCTTCCACCAAATTTATTTTATAATATTGATAAGCGGCCGTTTTAAACTTAAGTAAAATGATTATATTCGTATGATAAATCTTCGCTATACAAGGCATGTATATGTTTTTTGGTATTAAAACTGAAGTTATCAAAATCGGCAACCTCCATGGTATATTTGGTAAGACGTCGGTCTTTCTACCCTTAGATTCCGGGTTCGATTCTCATCGTAACTTTTTTTTTTAAATATTCCAGTCTAGTTTTCACTTGAGTTCTCTTTAACATCTTTCTAGTTGATTGAAACATTGCCACATAGTAATAAGCCTACCTGGTTGTACTGTATACAACAAAAGTGCAATACAACACAATAAAATATGTAAACTTTACAGAAAAAAATTGGTTTTAATCACTTTAATCCTAATTTATCTCGGATATGCACATGATTATCTTCTTTATTTGTTTACCCATTTTTATGAAATAAAAATAAACTATGGCATATTTTTTATGACCTCCGTTACATTATTACTTGTCTACTTGTAGTAGTATTTCAATTACGTACGATGGCAAAACTCGAGCTACATATATACTACAGTGGTTCTTAACCCGGAGACTTGATTATTGGAACCAATGACTAAGGTTCTTTTTATTATTTTTTAAAAAGGATTCTTCTCTGGTTTTCACAAAAGGTCTCCATAACGCCTTTCTGATTAACTGGTAGAGATGCCACATGACAATAAACCCACCAGATTGTACTATATACAACGGAAGTGTAATATTATAACATTCATTGTAATTAGGTTATATATATTTCATATCGATTATTTATTTTTTATTTATTATTTTATTTTATTATTACACATGACAAGAAATATACACAATTTGAGAAAAACAACACATAATTTGATTTGGACATACAATTTTAATGGATCTGGGTTTGTTGCCTTTCATTTGTCGTATCCCCAGTAAACTAGGTTTTTGCCTGTATCTCACTGAGGATATTTAGCATGAAAAAAATAAATCGATACTTCTTTCCGATTTTTGATTACACAGAAACAAAACCCCGTTGCACGCTCTCATCAACCTGACAGTGACACTCAACTACAATTGGAAACATCTTGCGAAATTCAACTCCTCACACATCATCACTCCAGAAAGACCAAAAATATTCATCCCACACTATACCGCACACAATCACAAATCTCACATAAATCCCTTCCACTCGTCATTCATCCTGAAAGCCCAAGTACTCAAAATCCTGTCGCAATAACAACCACGCTCCGATCGACTGTCTAAATGGTTTTCCTACCTTTACCTTTATTGAAGTCGGCACGCCATTTTATGTAATGGCAGCCAAATAAGCATATTGCCTTTGGACAAAAGAAGTTTTAACTGTAGGGATGGTGAACATTTCATTAGTTGCCATGCGTGTCATGTGTGTCTGCTGAGTCTGCATCTTCCCCTCCTCTCGATGGTAGTGCCAGAGAATGGATTTGAGATTATAATTTGTATATTTTATTTCAAGATATTTAGATTTCAAATAGCATATCATAATCATCAGCGTTATTAATTATTTGTGACTCCCGTCTATTATACTTTATTGTTTATTACTGCAATCAGTTTTATTTCAAAAGTGTTACAAAAATTCATAAAATGTTTTAAACTTAATTTAAATGCTCTAAAGGTAATGTTTTTTATATAAATAATACAATGATACACTTTTTTTAAAATACAGTTGAAAAAACTCGTTTGTCCTTACTCATTGACATTAATGAATAATTACAAATTGACAAAAAAATCTTAGTTGACATGGATTTATGTAGGCCTTGTCAATCTTAGTTGACATGGATTTATGTAGGCCTTGTCAATTTTAAGATAAGGTGACATAAACATATTTTCTTTCCTTTTCATTCTTAAATACTTGAAACGCTTTTTTATAATCATTATCTTTTTTGCTTACGAAATAAACGGAAACGTTATGAATATATGTAATGCTATATATGAACACATATAGAGAACCTATGCAATTACTAGTAACGAGTATTAAACTATTATGTTATTGATAATTTGTCAACTGATACAAGGGATGATTCTACACCCCTCTTGGCCTATATGGGGAGACGTCTGTCTATCATCCTGGAGGCTGCAGTTTTCATTGTAATAATAATAAAAAGATAATTTAAATTACGCTGTTTAGAGATCAAACTCTCCTTAAGAGAGTTGTATTCGGAAATTAAGCCGAATATTTTTGAAATATTAATAATGATGACCTCCGTGGCCTGGTGGTAAGTCACTTGTCTGCCGATCTGGAAGTTGCGGGTTCGATCCCCGCTGGAACCTAGATTTTTTTAAATAGGATTCCAGTCTGGTTTACACTTAGGGCGTATTTCTAACGTATTTCTGGTTGGTTGGAAGAGATTGCCACATGGCAATAAACTCGCCAGGTTAAAAAAAAAAATAATAATATTACAAAAAATAAAACAGTATCTGAATGCAGATGAGACAAATTTTATGAAATTGAATATAGCGCTATTCACTTTTTTATAGTATCTTTGGAAGCGTTCTGGATGTATTGAAGAGCCTGGCCGGGAGATAATATTGTTTCGTCCCCAGTAAGCGAGCCTTCGGATTTAGAAACTCAGGAGTAGGTACGGAATTTGCAGTTGGTCATTAGACGTATTGGCAACACTACCGCTCAGCACGTACGAGTAAAAAGTATGAGTAGAAATTAAAAAATCACGTCTGAAGTTTAGAAAAGCGTGGCCGGGAGACAATATTATTTCAACCCCAGTAAGCGAGCTTTCGAGTTTCGAACGTCTGGAGTAGATACGAAACTCGCAATTGGTCATTAAACGTGTTGGCAACACTACCGCTCAGCACATGCGAGTAAAAAGTATGAGTAGAAATTAACAAATCAAGTCTGACAGATTAGAAGAGTGTGGCCGGGAGACAATATTATTTTTTATCCCCAGTAAGCGAGCCTTCGAGTTTAGAACGTCTGGAGTAGACACGAAACTCGCAATCGGTCATTAAAAGTGTTGGTAACACTACCGCTCAGCACGTGCGAGTAAAAAAAGATTAGCAGAAATTAACAAACCACGTCTAACAGCTTTTCCGTTTCCGTTGGGATTCCGATTGATATTGATTTTTTTTAAAAAGGGTCCAATCTGGTTTTCACTTGAGGCTTTTGCAACATCTTTCTGGTTTATTTCAAGAGATTTTCACATAGCACCCACCAGGTTTTTCTGTATACAACGAAAATGTAATACAATATAATACAGGTTTCACTTCCTCCAAATGAAGAAAATGTATCACTGTTCGCATTTCTTCACAGTTGCATCTAAAATGTAACACAATATAATACAGGTTTCACTTCCTCTAAATAATGAAAATGTATCACTGTTCGCATTTCTTCACAGTTGCATCTAAAATGTAATACAATATAATACAGGTTTCAATTCCTCTAAATGATGAAAATGTATCACTGTTCGCATTTATTCACAGTTGCATCTAAATTTACTTAAAATAACAATTAAAGAAATCTAAACAATAAATCATCTTTCTGAGAGCATAAAAAATACTTTTTTAAAGATTAAAAGAATACATGAAGTAAAATATGTGAGAAGATGTATAGATGTTTAAAGGCAAAGAAAGCACTATGTTTTCTCTGCGTACTCCAATATGGAAATTGCACAAATGTATAAATTTATTTAGTTACGAAAAACGTTAACAATGTTAAAAACGCTAACGAAAAACTTTCCTATCACGTCATACTTCCTTTGTCTTCTCCACATTCATACATATTCTCATACACCTCCTTCTGTTTCCCTTACTCTTTACCTTTCCTTCTTTCAAAATTGAATTCACTTGGTAAAGTCAAACTTTTCTCTATCGTTCTCTACCACAACTTCTACTTATACTTGCATAGTACTTTTGTCAGTCTTTCGTCACTCTTCAATCTAGACCGGCTCAAAGTGCTCTCTTTCATAACTTAACACTTCAATAACTAGCTCACATTTATCCTTAATAATCGCAGTTCTCATTCTGTCATATTGTAGATCGATTAAATAATATTCTTCTCAGTGCAAACATTTCCACTTTTTCGCGATTTACTCTCCTCCTTTTATGAATTTTACATGTCCATGTTTCACTCCCATACATCAGTGTTGGCACTAATGTGGTGTTTTAAACCATCATTTTAACAGGTCTTGATATAGCTAGGGTCAAATAAATGTATTTTAGTCCCCCGTTGACTGTCTCCTATTGGAACTGAAAAACAAAGAATTTATAAAAAATTCAATTTAAAAAAAAATTGCTAATACATTAAAAAAATATTCCGTCAACATTGGTCATGTTTCTTTATTTAATCTTTTAGATGTTACAACTTATGCACACATTTTGTTTTTGAATGTTCAAATAACGTTCACTTGTTTCAAAATATTTAGCAACTAGGTAAATTCTAATGTTAACTTAGATAATACTAATAAACAGGTGGTCCTAAAAAATGTATACATTTTTACACCGTGCCATTTACTTTAATTTGCCACAGGAATTGTACCATATCACACATTTATGACGAGTTTAAAGATAAGGAGAACTTTTATTTCCTGCACAATGGCGTACCTCCCCATTAGCATCGTGATGTGAGGACATATCTTGATGAAAATTTACCGATAGATTTGATGCAGAGGTAGCATTGAATACCGTCCGCGCTCCTCAGACTTCACACTAATAATTATTTTTGATTTTAGCACAAAACCGGCAACAGTTAATTAATTAAGAACAACTATTCAAAGAAAATGCGCCCAAATACCCAAATAAATAAATCGTGATGTTATGGACAAGAGAATCATTAATTTGAGCGTTTGTGATTACTGAAAAAATATCTTTGTCTGTTTTCTTTAATTTGGAGTTTTAGTCTACGATATATTCTTCTGAATTTATAATCATTAAAAGTGGTTATTCATTTTAGGACCCACTGTATGTATAAAACTGTGTTTGTTAATTAGGCAAGTGGTAACGGAGATTATGTAACCTCGATGATTATTTACTTCCTAAAAAGGCAACTAAACTTCAAACCACTTAGTTATACCAACAAATTTAAAGAATGCAGGGCTATTTTTTTAATACTCATATATCCAGGATATACATAACCATTGTCAACATCTTGGCTCAATGAATTTATATTATATTACACTCTCGTAGTATACAGTGTATATAATATATATATATATATATATATATATATATATATATATATATATATATATATATATATATATATATATATATATACAATATATATATATATATATATATATATATATATATATATATATATATATATATATATATATATATATATATATATATATATATATATATATATATATATATATATATATATATATATATATATATATATATATATATATATATATATATATATATATATATATATATATATATATATATATATATATATATAAGGCGAGCTTTTTGATAAGTGACAAAGTTACAACCAACAACAAATATGTTTAAGAAGCCTTATTAAATCAAGACTAAGACCTTTTTTTTTTATTAAATTGGAACCAAGGAAATCGAGCTCCCCACAAGTTAGAAGGCAGGCGTCTTACCAACACAGCTGCGAAGATCTTTAGTGATTATTACATTTTTTTAATATTACTTTTTTAATGATTAAAGTTTTTTTTTCTTTTTGAATTAATCTTCTAATTTTTCACCTGGCAATTAACACAAATCTTATTAACTCTGGTCTGGTTGGCTGGAAGAAATTGCCGTTTGACAATAAACTCACAATTTATACACTTTACAATAAATTGTTTAAATACATAAATAAGTTTTATTTGTTTTACATGACAAGTATATATTATGTAATATGTATGTACTCGTATATATGGTATACGAAAGAGCAAGTAATGTCAAGGAAACACTTGAATTCTATAGATCTGGGTGTGTGACCTGTTGGTGGCCGTGATCTCAATAAACTAGGATTTTAACTGTACAGTACCCGGTGGTAAGTAATACACATCGGGCTTAAAAAGAAACTGTCGTCCATAATCGGTTGACTTCGGCTTTGTAGAGTGTCGTCTCTGTCGCACAATGCGCTACGCTTACGTTTGACGAAGACTGACAAATCGCGACGGAACACGTGTATGAATGACAGACGACGCTCCACAAAGCCGAAGTTAGCCGATTATGGCCGACAGTCTCTTTCTTAAGCCCGATGTGTATTATTTACCGCCGGGTACTGTATCTTACTTGAGGACGTATGAACATTAAAAAATGAGTAGTTACTTTTGATCGATTATTATTTGTTATTATTTAACTCCTTTGTTAAAAATTTGTATTAACTTGAAAAGTTGTGAGACCTAGTCATCAATGTGTACCGCGGGAATGAAATATTGGCGTACTTAAAAAAGTAACAGCCTCTCCTACAATACAAGTTAATTCGTAATAATCAATTATAAAAACCACAAACTAAATAGTGATTTGATTATTGTACAGTAAGTGGTCAAAGTCAAAATAAGAATACCTTATGACAGTTAATGATTTGATTATTGTATAGTAAGCAAGGTCAAAGTCAAAATAAGAATACGTTATGACAGTTAATGATTTAGTATTGACTAATATCAATATCTACATACCAAAATTCTTGATATACTAATTATGGATGCAAAATTCAATTAGATGCATCAATCGTTGTTGCAGCTCTTTAATCACCTTAAGAAAGTTCAACCCATTATTTATTCAACCCGTTATTTAGTTCATTCAAGTTATTTTGGTGAAAATTTGATTCAGTTTTATTTATTTCACTGAAACCGAATGCTCATTTAACCCTTATTACGTTTTAAAACTTAATAGAGCGGAAATATGGACGCTGCGAAAAAAGCAAAGAGATATGTTGCATATTTTCGAGATGTGATATTTGCGCCAAACCTTGTGGACTACAAAACGCGTCAATGGGTTGATCCTGCATGATTTACAGGAAATGCTGTTAACAATATGAGAATACTGTCGTATTTCGGACATGTCGCTAGAGGATTTAAAGACAATTTGGAGAAGCTGGTAGTTACTAGAAGTGTTGAAGGGCGGTGAGCAGTTTTCTGCAAGATAAATAGAACAAATAAAAGGGATGATTGGTTCTTCATTGGGTGCTGCACTCATCGTCATTTCAGGCAGGAGTGGAAGTGAAGCATCGAATATCTGTTCATTCAACAGAGAACTACGATATAATCAGACATGAGCAACACGGTCATAATTAAATATATATTAAAATTAATCTTCAACTTATCCTACTGGAGGAGTATCTTTATTGTTCTTTTTATTTTATAATAAACACTACTGATTCCCATCTGGGGATTCGGGTTCGATTCCCGATGTTACCCGAAAAAAAGGTCCTTTTTGACTAAAAGAGTTCTTATGACAACAAAACTAACACGTATTAGACTTGTGCGAGTGTTCTTACATCTTATTGTGCAACATGGTATTATCAAGACATGCCTTTACCAGTGGTTCTAATCCCAAAGTCTCAATTAATGGAACCGAAGACAATATTACTCCCGACCACGCTTTTCAATATGTCGGTATCACTAACTAGGTTATGTTGAAGGTTACCTTACGAATAAATCAAATGTATTATGATAACCTGTTAGGACAATATCCATGACCTAGTTGGTAAAAAATTTGTCCTGCAGCCCGGAAGTTGCAGGTTTGATTCTCGTCGGTACTCGAAATTGTCTTAGAATTATTTTAAATTTTGGCCATCTGAATATATTTCAGGTTATTGAAAGAAATTGCCACATGGCAAAAAAGTCCGCCAAATTATAATTATTAAAATATAATACTACCATATACTCGTAGATTACCTCGGAGTTCCACTTCCATCGCTTCTAAACAAACCAGCTTGTTTTTTTTTACTTATTTTCGCTACTTTTTAATAGTTCTACTGTCCTTTACGTGGCAAATTCAATTTAGTTAATGTCGTATATTTTCCACCTCTAATGAATGTTGCATTTCTAATTTATACGAAGAACTTTTCTACTTATAGATTGTTAACATTTTTTTTAATCAGTTGACGGTTTAAATGTAAAAATACATTTTTCCAAATAAATTTCATTTATCATATTGACTCTTTTATAATAGCATATTGGTTTTAACAGCAAATTTTAACGAACTGAATACTTTTTAAGGAAAACTACTACAAAAATAACATTTAAATATTACCTTGAGTTCTTACTTCAAGGAAAATGATACTTATAACTTGCATATAAAGATATGTAGTATAATATAATAATACATGCATAACACAATAGAAACACGTTATATAACCAAGTGAGAGAAAACCGACCACAAGATGCGAATGATACGGGCGTGTAGGTCAAATGTCAAATTACCTCTGGCCATGACTGTGTTCCTCTGTATACGTTTTTTGCAACACCTTGCAATCTGTCGGTGCACTCGAGTACGTTGAACTTCTATGAAAGTCATTATAGTTTAGAAAAAAATGGCCTTTGAGTTCGTGTTTCCTATTCATTTCATTTCGTTATAATAAAAATAATGTCATGTACTCTTTTGGATGTGCTCTCTTTTTAATTTTATTAAACGGAATATGAGGAGATGAATATTATCTTTGTTGTCCCTCATTACTGAGGGCCGTGATTTATGGAGGTTGCGACAATACGTCTTTACTTCTTTCAGTTACTTGCTGTTTCCCAGTCAATTCCTTTATATGGTTACTTTATCTTGCTGGTTCTCCGTCTCTGCATCTTCTTCCTGGCACGAGTTCGAAGAACCATGGCACATACTCCGAAAGTATATCGAGGACAGTTATATTTAAACGCCAAAATACGCCGAAAGTATATTGAGGGCAGTTACATTTAACACCTGGAGTATGAACGCTCCTTCTGGACATCCTTGGGATTTTCAAAATCATCGCATCTCATTGAAAATTCACAGTGTAAGCCCAGTTACAAACTCGCTCAAGAAAAGATAGCCTATTAGATTTTCCAGTTCACCACTCTTCATTTGACTGTCCATGACGTTAGGTGCGAGAACTAGTAGTCAACTTATTTAAGTCTCTTATTTACTCTAACGTTAATACGAGTATGTTTCAAACAGCGACTCGAAAAGCCCTTCAGTGATATGCCGTGTTTCTTGATTCTCCCACTAGCCTTCTTTCTAATATCCCTTCATATCTCCTAGTCACATATAACATTATTATATTTAAACCTTCAAATAATTCCTATTCTTCTGATTTCAGTTTTTGAGCTATTTCTTTTATCTTTTCATTCTCTTGTGTAAATAATTAACTTAAAACTGGAAACAAATTGGCTAACAATTTTCTGGTTAGTTGAAAAAATTATCCTTTGGTAACTCCGCCAAAAAGTTATATTTTATAATAAAATATTTGTTTTAATTGCTTTGCCATGTCTGGTTCTTAGACGATTAAACTTAGCTTTTTGGTTGATGAAAACTAAACTCATTTGATTGGATCTATCGATATCGATTTAATTGAATTTGTTGAACTTTTTAACGAAAGCAAGATTTTTGACTAACATAACATATTTTATAAATTTTTCTCAGTTCGGTTTGAATTTCGCTGAGCTAGAACTTTATAATTATTGAAACATTTCATCAAAGAACTTCAAGTATTCAGGCCTCTTGCAAGAACTAAGAACGTGATATACGAGTATAACTTACCATACAAAGTAAATTAATTACCTTTCTTACGTACATCAACGTATCAAAGTTGAAGGTGGTTTTAGTGTCGATTGAACGTCATTAGATAAAACCAACCCAACCCACAAACACTTGTTTATTTGAAATATGGAAAATCTCTGTATGTATAAAAATATTAAGACGGCCTCCGTGGCCTAGTTGGTAAGACGCCTGTCTCTCAGCCCGGAGGTTGCAGGTTCAAATCCCGCTGGAACCCAGATTTTTTTGAAAAAGGATTCCAGTTTTTACCAAAGGCTACTTAAATATATTTCTGGTATACAACGAAAGTGTAATATAATACAATTCAATTGAGTCAATTATTCATTATTTACAAACTATCGAGAACTTCCTCGTAGAGGGGCAGTAAAGAGTGGACAAACCATGTGATCCTCATGGGAGACCATAGACTACCAGAGTTTTTACTGTATGGAAAATTACTGGACAGAAAAAGATTGAATGCCAGAGAAAGGGATATAAGAATTGACTTCGCGAATAGTAGAACTTGTGTGCGATGCTTGATGGCTGGGAACAGGTAGTTCTGGATCGTGAGAGGGGAAAAGATGTTGGTTCTCTGACTTATGGTACTACAACTGCCAGACGAAAACGTAATTACCTGAGAGCTGAGAACATGTGGTGGTGTGACAGGGCAGCTCTGCGAATATTCAAGTGTGAGAGTGTGTGCTACAGGCATTAAGATGTTCTTCCACAAGAAGTCTCATATCAGACGGGGAACAATTTCACAATTATGATGGAATGTTGACGACAAACAACGACCTGTAGTTAAATTATGTCTTCCTTTTTATCTTTACCATAAAAAGCGAAAATTTTTCCTCAATCATATCAGAACAGGTTAACTATGAACAATTTGAGTTAGGTTCTTTTTACATGATTACGTTCATTTGAAAAGCTATTGACACTTAAAATTAATAAAAAAACCTTTGTGTGGAAGTCTTCCAAAAAAACTCCTTTCCAAGTAAAATACAAAGAAACCCAACTTGTTGTTTTATACCGCATGACCTTTGCTACGCTTTTTTATTTTTCTATTGTGGTACTTACTGAGAAAATTTCTGTATAAAGACACGTTTCAGATGTTGGTTGAAACAAATACAATCAGTATTATACCAAGAATTGACGTAATTTCTTGTTTTTGTGCGAAATAAATTTAGTTGGAAATAAGTTAGATAATATCCTAATCCGTTTTTTTTTCTGTGTCTTTATTTTGGAATATAGCTTTTGAGGTACGATTGATATTTAAATTAGTTTTAGAATCTAATAAAGCGCAGGTTTTGGGTTCAATTCCAAACTAATTCGCTTATAGGCCAGTTTTGCTCGTAGAATTTATTTCAATCAAGTTATTGAGTTTATGTAGCTTAATAGTTAATGTTTATTAATTGTAACTATGTTATTCAGTAACAAAACATAGCGCTTTATAAACTAGCCGATAGTCTTGCAACTTAATCATCGAAACTTCAGGATTGTTTCTTTATTTAGTTTAAAAAAAATATGATGTAACGTTATATCCGAGAACTTGTGATTTTATTTCTTCTTTCTTCTCCAATACTTAATTCATAATTTAACATACAAAAGGCACAAAGAACGAAAAACCCAGATGGTCTCAGCTTATTTAATGCTTTTTTGGGATTTCCTCGAAAATTTTAAATCCTTTGCTTGAATAAATTATTTTAACTGTTTATTAATTTGGTTTGATCTTTCTATGTATTTATTGAAGTACAACACCTTACATACAACAAACCTATACACACAAAGAGGCTATCCGTCCAAAAGATAACTGACCATTGTTCTGAATCGCAAGAATAAATATATAACTTTTTTTTTCATTTTAGATATTTGCTCTAAGTTTAAATTGATTGCCAAAATGATTTAACTTGGCGTTACAGAAGTTAAATTATTTTTGTCTATAAGGATAAAATGAAAGTTTATTAAAATCATTGAGTTTATGATGTTTAATGGTCACATTAAAATATTAAGCCATATTAACATACATATTACCATATTTTCAGTTTCAACCCACATTTTACCTCTTCTGAAATAATTGTAATTGAGGAAATAAATATATCCCCACTTTATAATAGCTAGTATGGAACAAAACACCTTGAAAGACGTATCATAGAATCCCCATTTGATAGGCTAGATATATTAGCACATTATTGATCTATCAATTTTAGATATTTCAAACAAGCGAAAAAATGTATTTTTGTGTAGTCATTTTCACTAATTCTATTTTTTTGCTTTCTATATTGCTCCATACGTTGATATGTTTATCCATCACATTTTTTAAAAGGCATCTATCCTGATTTGTTTTAAAAATGTTTATGTATTATTTTTGGTTTTATAATTATTACTGGGATATGTAAAGGGGCACTTACATATTGATTATCTTATAAACCAATAAAGGTCTTAACAAAAAATAAGTTCAAAATTATACCCCATTTTACATGCACTTAAAATAACACATCTACATTGGCTTATTGAATTAATACACAGATATTAATACATAATATACCAACATAAAAATTATTTTAGTATCAAACATTATAAAGTAAGTTGTTTTGAAATAAAACAGCGCAAATAATTTTCAATAATCGATTGCAAAAAGATGACAGTCAACAGTCTTCATATTGTGACGCAAAGTGCTTGTCAAGTGTTAGTTCCAAGATTAGCATGGACTAGTATCAAAATTAAAAACATCACCAAAATAAGTGACGCTTTGAGTTTCTGAAAAGGTGTAAAATGTCTCTTTACAGAATCATCGTATTTTAAATTTCGTCAATCCTTTAAATTATTTGAGAGAAATCTATTGTCGGACTCTCTCGCTGCAATCTGGGTTAACTTTATGAAATCTATTATAAATAAATAATCTAAAGCTTTGTGCAATAACCTTTTCTGTTTTGATTAATCTCAATAGAAATACGCGAATTGAAGTGCATTATATTAATGAACGATATAAGGAGATCGATTTTCATATTAAATCAAATTTGTATATATGCAAATAGGGAAACTCCAACTTTTGTTTATAATACTATCAACGAATTTGTTATCAAGTATTATAAAAGCATACATTTATCGGAAATAGTATTATAAAAGCATACATGTATATAAAATCACTCATGGTTGTATGAACAAAAAAATGTTACGTGAACTTAACGCAAATAAGTGGTTTTAATCTACATTAATTTTGCAGTCATTATTGATTTAAAAAAATACTTTCATGTCTCTAATGTTAAGCTTATTTTTTTTAAGTGTAAAATGTGAAATGGCCGAATTAAATACATATTTGGTTGAAAAGAAATGATTTATTGAACTGTAACTAGATGTTGGTATATTACAACTATTCGAAACATTCTCAACATTTCTTATCAAAAGAAATTCGCTAAAAAATCTAATGGGCTTATTAATATTCTATTTTTAATTGATTTCGCGCTCAATTTTTGTGTCCCAACATTTTATGTATCTATGTTACTTTCACTTCGCGTTATTGAAGTAAAACAAACGATCAATAAATACTCACTTCATTTTTAATACAACCTCTAATGTCATTCTAGTATTTAAATTTACCGTTTGTAGTTTTCGTAATATACCAAACGAAATTATAGACGATTTATCTAATTTTAACACACACTGGTTTACTTTGACCTGACCGAAAAACCAATTTCTATTGAATTAGAAACAGATTTATTAACATTTTATTTTAACCTTTGATTTCATCGTAAATCTTAAAAAAACGTAGTGAAAAATGATACGTCTTCTTAATTCATTTGCATTCACATTTAGTTAAATTAAATCAAAATTATGTAATGTTTGTTTCTAAATAGGTTACCTTTCAATCTCACGTTCAATTTTAAAGATCAATGGGGAAATAATATTTTTAACACAGAATACAGTTAGGATATGTAAGAATGTATACTTCAATCCTTTTTATAGGTGCACTGATATATATGTATTTATCTGTTAATAACAGTGTGTTTGAATCCCAAATTTGAACACTCCTGAAGAGAGTCTACTCTCTTAATGGCGCCATGCAAATTGTCCTTTTTATTATTATTATTTTAACACCCACATGTTTATACATCTGAGGTATTTGTTACTTTGAAGTTATTTCTTCTAATGAAAGTTTCGTTTCATCATTATCTTTTGTCTCGACCATTAGAGAATCAAACCTAAGTATAACACATCGATCAATAAGTCCCGGAACTAACCAACAGATGGCGCCTCTAATAACAAGTCCAAATGTTCCGTGTCAAACTTTATGACATTCCGACATTGTGTCATTGAGTTACACTACTTTTGCTATTTTCAAAACAATGGAAAAAATCGAATTTCGTGTGTTGATAAAACATTGCTTTTTAATGGGGAAAAATACCGTTCAAACTCAGCGATGGCTTGAAAAGTGTTATCCGGGCTCTGCTCCGTCGAAAACAACCATTTGTTGGTGGTATGCTGATTTCAAACGCGGTCGTACATACACAAATGATGCTGAACGCTCTGGTCGTCCAAATGAAGCTGTTACACCAGAAAACATTAAAAAAAACTCAAAATCGTGATGGAACATCGCAAAGTAAAGTTGCGTGAGATAGCTGACATCCTAAATATATAATTTGGTAGTGTTTACACTATTTTGCATGAATATGTTTTGCATGTTTACAATATTTGGTCATGAAAAAGCTTTTTTCGAAATGGGTGCCGCGTTTGCTCACAATGGAACAGAAACAACAACGCATCGATGATTCAGAGCGCTGTTTGGCACTGTTGACGCGAAATAAACAAAAGCTTTTGCATCGGTATGTGACAATGGATGAAACTTGGATCCACCACTATACTTCGGAATCAAATCGGCAGTCAGCTGAGTGGAGATCAGCCGGTGAAAGTCGTCCGAAGCGACCAAAAACCTAACAGTCGGCCGGGAAAGTTATGGCCTCCGTATTTTGGGATGCCCATGGTATAATATTCATCGATCCCCTTGAAAAGGGAAAAACCATCAATATGCTAGCGAATATTACATAGCGTTATTGGAGCGTTTGAAGGCAGAAATTGCAAAAAAACGGCCCCATATGAAGAAGAAAAAAGTTCTCTTTCATCAGGACAATGCACCGTGTCACAAGTCGATGGTAACGATGGCCAAATCGCATGAGTTGAACTTTGAAATGCTTCCGCACCCGCCGTATTCTCCAGATTTGGCCCCCAGCGACTATTGGCTGTTCGCAGACCTCAAAAAGATGCTTCAGGGAAAAAGATTTGGCTCCAACGAAGAAGTGATTGCCGAAACTAACGCCAATTTTGAAACCAAAAATAAATCGTTCTACACGGCTGGCATAGAAAAGTTAGGAAAGCGTTGGAATGAATGTATCGCTCTTGAAGGAGACTATGTTGATGAAAAAAGAAGAATTTTGACAAACAACTGTTGTTTTAGTAGTTAGTCCCGGGACTTATAGATCGATGTGTTATAAGACGTAATAACATGCATACGACCTTTTGTATTCTTAAATTTGACGATACGCAAGCAATTTTTAATGTATTTTCCTCAATAGTTAAATATATATCGAGTACTCGAGAAAATAATCCATGGTCTAGTTGGTAAGACATGTGTCCATCCGGAGTTGGCGAGTTTGATTCCTGCTGGTCTTTTGAAAAAAAGTGCATCAGTCTGGTTTTGACTATAATGTCTATTGCATCCTTGCCATAAACTATTTACAAAAAACCGCTCTCAACATCTTTCTGATCGGATTTTTTAAATTTCCACATGACAATAAACTTACCAGGTTGAACCGTATGTATCAAAAGCATAATAAATTACATTAATATATAAAAGAATTAACTGTGAGATATATTTCACCCCCATTAAAAATAAATAGGCAAATATTTTTCTAGATATCCCTTTATAAAAATTGTCATTATGTGAAATGTAAACTGCTTTAGGTAATAATATTGAAATGTATTTTTTAAATCATCATTTAGTTTTCAAATTATATTTGTAAAACTCTCAAGTTGAAGAATTCCTTACTTCTTTATTTTTATATTTTTTATATCAAATATATTGTGGGTTTTTTCCATGACTTACTTCTAGAATAAAATAAATAAAACATTTTTGTAACTTTTTTCTTATTCTTACATAAGTTAATATTACTAAATACTTGGAAAGGTCACATTCGCATAAGCAATTCAATTTGAACTGTCACATATCTAGATAAAATACGATTTGAGCGTGAAACTATTTAATTTATTATTTTGTTACTTAACATTATCTTATAATAAATATAAATTAAAAAGGCTTATACCTGGCGCTGGATTATAATTTTGATAAAAAGTTATTTTTTAAACAATTAAAATATTTATTGATATAATCAGATTTTTTTTTCAAATTACAGTATTCCAGTTGGTAAATGTGTTTTAATAACCGAGCAAGTTGTATTTTAAATACCTTGGAGTGAGTATTAATAGCATTAATGACTTGTATAATTTAAAGTATAGATGAAAAAAAACTTAGGAAATATCATAATACTTAAAATGTAGCATATAGAGAAATAAGTATATGGAAATATAAAGTAAAGTGAGGATATATAAAAGATGTGTTAGACCTGTATTAAAATATTATATTGAAACTAGATCTGGACAAAATCGAATGCACTCTTTAGAACATCAAAAATAAAGGTCTTGCGATGTACTGTACAATTAGCAAAACGCTCTGAAATAAAATAAAAAGAATGTGCGAAACCGAAGATATTGTAAACAGGCAAAGAATGCATTATTGATATAATCAAAGAATGGATAAGATTGGGATTATCGGTATAATTTCTCATGGTTACCTCATAGGAAGCCATCCCAAAAAAGTTAGGATAACTTGCAGTACACGTCTTAGGAATAACGGAGAAAAACCAGATCAAGAATCTACTGCATAAAAAAGAAGAGCAATTAAGAAATAATATATTTTTTTAAATAATGGTTTTTTAGTACAACGAATGTCTGCATTGTTTTTTGAAATATTTTTCAAGTTCTTATAAACACTGAAGGTTGAATTATCAAACAACGTGGAAATCAGTTATACTTACGTCCGTGTGTAACATTAGGTGTTGTCATAGTTACGGTTTAATAGTTATTATTTTATTAATTAATATCATACTTTGAATATTTTTAATCTCGTAATATTATTTGACAACTTTTACTTCTTGATATGATTATAAAACATAAAATAATAATTGCAAATAATATATTCATCAATAAGATATGACTTTACTGTTGATCAGTAAAATTAAAACACTAAAACGCGAAAGCAGTTTACAATGAGTAAGAATGATTCTTCTTAACGCTTTATTATTAGATTCACATATCAGTCTCATTTCGTTTCTTTCAAATTCTGCATTATCAAAGATTTCCTGTTTATTTCGGAAGCGGATTTACCTCATCAATTTGTTGAAAAATAACATTAAAATATAAGTTTTTATTGTTTATGTAAGACAAAAATTTAATTAAAAGTATTACAGGCTTGTTATTATGGATCAAAATTATATGATAGCTGCAGATGATAAAAGAATGAGACGATCGCGTCATTTACAACGAACAAGCGAGACTCGAGAGAAGCAGCAATATGGCAATAACATGAAGCAGGACAAAGACAAAGACGGCGTCATATTGAAAAAAAAAACTTACTTCAGTCATTATTGACAGGTTATTTCTAGAAATATATTATTATTATGAGATAAAGAGTTGGTGAATATCGCCGTGGTGTTTTCTATTACGATAATTACAACAAGTCGTGATGCGTCGTTTTTCCATCTCTTTACATTATAATTAGGGAAAAATCAAAACAAGAGATCAGATCAAGTAATTGACCAACAAAAAAACTTGGTCTATTGGGCATTCCCACCTAAGCCGGATCTAAAGAAAAACATTATTTCCGTCAGCAATCTGAGGTGTTGCTAGTTTTTCTGAAGCAACCAGAGTTGATTACACTGATCCCTCTCTTTACGCAACCTCTTCTAACGGAATTTCTCCATTAAGAAATCGGAAAACAGGCTCATGATACACTTTACCGTAAAAAATCGAATTACCAAGTTTAAAAAGAATTGTGTTGATCTAGACATTTTTTAATTTTTTTTTAAAGGTCAAATAACCGTTTTGATACAATTCAATATTGACATTTAAGCAGTGATATACAATAGATGAAGACAGCATTAGACGAAACCCAACACAATAAAAAGTGAACCCATATAATTTACTTAATTGATCCTGACAAGAACAACTTTTCAATTTGACTTTTGTAAGTTGTCAAAGACATGTGAAAGTCCATACAATACCCATATTGATTACTCAGTAAGTGTAATGTTATTATTGCATTAATTATTATTTTTTTACTAAAGGAAAAAAGCAAAGGAAAATAAGTTGATGGCATAACTAATTCTGATTATCAAAATTATCACAAAACATCGTCACTGTTTGTTTAAGAATGTTGTCATATTGTATTGCATTATATTACACTTCCGTTCTATACAGATCATCTTGGCCAACTTTTTGCCATGTGGCAATCTCTTTCAACCGACCAGATAGATGTTAAAATTGATTTAAGTGGAAATATGATAGGAACATTTTTTTAAAATCTGAATTCTAATGGAAATCGTTTTTGCAATACCTAGATTGAAAGACAAATGTTGTAACAACTAGGCAACGGAGGTCGTCACTTTATAAATAATCTCTTTAAACTAATTTTCTCTACTCTTGGCATTTTAGAAATTCTGACAATTTTTCCTATTTTACGATGTATATTTTGCATATATTTACGAGTGATCCCACCCGAAAAAATGTTTGGATCCATAGTACCATGGTTGCTGCTAATTATTTTTATAACTCTTGCATAACAAGACTGCACAGATTGGGCAATCAATATGGGAATTATATGGATTTTCGTGTGATTTTGACTACTTACAGGAGTACAGTGAAGAAGCTGTTCATTGCTCGATGTATCGATTGGATTGTATAGATTTGTTTTGTTGTATTATTTCGTCTTATACAAGTTTTTTTTTTATTGTACGAGTATAACATTGCTTACATGTAAATGTGCAATTTTATTCGTAGTTATTTTTTTAGTCTTTGGTATCAAAAAAGTAATTTAAGCGTGGAAATTAAATAAAAACAAGTATAAATACATATAACTCATGTGTATATTATAATTATTTTGGATAATTTATCATGAATTAACATTTTCATCAAAGCGAGGTTTTAGTGCTTTGGTAGTTTTACTGAGGCAATTTGAGTCAAGTAGTGTCAATTTAATCAAAGAAATCCGAAGCTAATTTGGCAACAGTTCTCTTTTCAAGTGTGTCTGGCGCGAGGTCCGTTTTTTTGCGAATTTGTCGTCACCAACCGTTGTATTGATTAAGAATAATGCCTATTCATAACAACATTTACTGTCTATATTTCGCATTTATCTGATATTGTTATAACATTTTTTTATTATTATTTAAAAAGTTGTTTTCGAAGAAAGTGAATTTTATTATATGACAATCTGTGTATATTGCCACACGCCTAGTTTTCTGCTTTGAATTAAAAATCAACTGTGCTCTTGGTGCTAATTTTATTTATATATATTTAAGTGAAAAAACAGCTATACAAAAGTTTTCCGTGCTTAGTTTCTTAATCAATAGGTTTTCGAGATTACCACATGGCAATAAACTGACCAGGTTATAATGGTAATACTGTATATAATGGTAATATACCGGGTGCCAGGAAACTACCCGGTACCCGACACACCCTGCAATATTTTCAGTACTCGCAAATTACCTGGATTGCTGAGATCCGGTACCGGATATTGGGTCCCGTGAAGCTTTAAAAAAGGATTATAAGTGAATGAAAATAAATTACACAAAATTTATTATAGAAATAATAATTTTTCTGCGTTTCGCTGAAATATTATAGTTTATTCCTTCTCCCTTCGTAGATAATACCCGCCTCGCTGAGCATTATGCTGCTAGGAGATGGTGATTGTCTAGCCAATTTTGATAGTTTTTAATAAATAAATATCTGTTTTTTTACCAACTTCCCGGGTAACCGAGTACCCAGCTAGGTAAATTTCCTGGATACTCAATACCTGGTACCCGGTACATCCCTGGTATATAACGAAAGAAAGCGTTATAGATTACAATAATGTAAAAAAGGATCAACTGTGAGATTTTTCACCAACTTAAAAAATAAATGGGTAAATAATTTTCGCCATATCCCTTTATAAAGATTATCGTTATATGAATTACAAAATTGCCATAGATAATAATACTGAAATTTATTTTTAAATAACGATTTAGTTTTTTTTAAATCAATTTGTAAAATTATAAAATTGAAGAATTCCTGACTTCTGTATGGATGTAGAAGAGACGAAGGATGTGTATCGATCGAAAAGTCTGGTGTTTTGCCCTCTGCTTACCCAAACAGAAAAATGGAATGATGGTTTATACGTGTCTCATTATAATTCTTCATTTCATATCATTTTCGAAATCTGTGGTATCGTATATATTCCTAGTAATTGATTTTTAAAATTTTGGTCTACAGTCAAAGGTTCACGCAGTACAAATATTGTGTATATAATAAAGGCCCGAATAAATATGCAAACGGTTTATTTGCTTCTTTTATTAACTAATGAACTTTCATTCATTTTCATCTAATGTGTTTTTCATCAATTCTGTCAATTGCAAATTAATAAATTTGTCATCGACTCAAAGATGCTGTCTTTAAAAAATGATCAAATATAAATTTTATTTAAATATATTTAAAAAAACAAAAAAATCAGCATTTTCTATATTTCTAAATATACATAATAACATATGCCAAACGTGTCAAAACTTTGATTGTTATTTTCAGTTATCAGAAATCTATTAATGGCCACATAAAATGTATAAAATATTTGACTGGATTCCTTCTTGAAAGCGAGTTTCTCAAAAACTAACTACCTTCGGGTTGACCGTGCGCTGATAGTAGCATGACCACGATATGACAGTATGCTTCAAAGAAAAAATACTATGTGTCAAATCAGGTTGTTAGGTTGACTGCCTGTAGCTTTTTGGGTATTAACCAATCAATGTATAAAGTAATCATGAATGAAGATATTTATAAATAATGCGGATTATAAGAAGTTGCAGTGCTTAAAATTAAGAAAGGAGTACTGGGATGGTTCGACCACGCAGAAGGAATAAAAGATAAAAGATTTACAAAAAATATATATACGGGTACCATAGAAAGTACGAGAAGTTTGTAAAAGCCTAGGAAAACGTGTCATGATCAATTTCTAAAACAGGGAAAAGTGAAAAGTCTTTGATATCGGAGAGTATGCATCGCGAAGTATATTGAAGTCACAGAAATGACAGATATATGCCAGGATAGAATGAAGTGAAGTATGTTCTCTCTACGCACTTTATAAGTGACATGGTGTAATGGTTATGATGATTAATCACGCAAAAAGAGAATCCAGTCTTGCTATATTTTTTATAACTATTCCAATCATTAATCACATGTCAAATGAGAATCCAGTATTACTTTACTTTTGATAACCAGTCCTATGACTAATTACATGACAAGGGAGAATCCTGTCTTATTATTGTATATTATTTATAACTATTCCAATCACTAATCACTCTGATAATAATCGTTTACATATCGATTTAAATACAACATGGATATTGCACTATGACGCCCTTCTCTAGTATCGTCGGTCCGGCTCAATATCCTCCCAGATATCCAAACCCTGGAACACTTTTGCATCTTTCATTTTACTATGCTTCTTGTTCCATCTGCGTTCCCTCGGATAGTTATCTTTGAATCGCAAAGTTACTAAAAATAAAAATATATGACTATAATAAACAACAATACCTAGTAGATGACCTTTGTTAATTGTACAAATTGGTGAATCATTTTATAAAAGACAAAAAAGGAAAGCGTTAATATAAAAATAATGCTTTGGTCTCGCTGCACTTGCACTCTTTTCGTGTCATTTTTTCCACGTCAATTATAGTTTGTCGATGCAACATCGCTTTTAAGTTTTTTCTATCGCATTCGTTTCAGGTTTCTTAAAAGGTTAAAAAAAAGATGAGCATCGACAAAAAGTTAAGCAACCGTTTTTTTTTAATTTCTAACAAAATTTAATTTATTTACATGACAACAGTAAGAAAATTTCGCTTTAAATCACCATTACTAATTTCTTTTTATCTAGATTAAACTCAACTATCTTTTAGATTCAATTGGAGTTGGCTGTCAATTACATCTTCTTCAATATTTTCAATTTCTAGTGTTGTGGGTATTACACATTATATACGACAAAACCTTATTTTTATTTTATTTTTCACAGTATTTTATACGATGATTACCAACATCTGTTGTCTGCTCCAGGAGCGAAGATCTCCCTCAGTACTCGCCTCTCTTTTCTGTCCTGGGAGTGTCATCTTCCTGTACGTTTGATGTCTCGTGAATACTATTGGAGCATCTTGTACATATACATATGATCCTTCATTCTTGCAACGTGCTTCCACTTTGTTTCATTTACCTTTTCTTTAAAATCATACTATTTTCAGAATTCTGAAATACCCTAATAAGAATATGTTACAAAATGTATGGGTCCTGTTACCAAAAATCACCCTTGAATATTTTAATATAGCATCTTTCCACTATGTATTGTACGAGTATAATGCTTATCATTTTGTTTTGGGTCCATTTTTCTATAGGTAGATAAATATATTGAGTTGAATAATATTATATTCACTGTGAATTATATCGTTCTCGATATCTTTAGAAGTGTTGCTGCTGACCTAAAAATAATAAATATCGTTCTCGATATCTTTAGAAGTGTTGCTGCTGACCTAGAAAGAATAAATATCGTTCTCGATATCTTTAGAAGTGTTGCTGCTGACCTAGAAAGAATAAATATCGTTCTCGATATCTTTAGAAGTGTTGCTGCTGACCTAGAAAGAATAAATATCGTTCTCGATATCTTTAGAAGTGTTGCTGCTGACCTAAAAATAATAAATATCGTTCTCGATATCTTTAGAAGTGTTGCTGCTGACCTAGAAAGAATAAATATCGTTCTCGATATCTTTAGAAGTGTTGCTGCTGACCTAGAAAGAATAAATATCGTTCTCGATATCTTTAGAAGTGTTGCTGCTGACCTAGAAAGAATAAATATCGTTCTCGATATCTTTAGAAGTGTTGCTGCTGACCTAAAAATAATAAATATCGTTCTCGATATCTTTAGAAGTGTTGCTGCTGACCTAGAAAGAATAAATATCGTTCTCGATATCTTTAGAAGTGTTGCTGCTGACCTAGAAAGAATAAATATCGTTCTCGATATCTTTAGAAGTGTTGCTGCTGACCTAGAAAGAATAAATATCGTTCTCGATATCTTTAGAAGTGTTGCTGCTGACCTAAAAATAATAAATATCGTTCTCGATATCTTTAGAAGTGTTGCTGCTGACCTAGAAAGAATAAATATCGTTCTCGATATCTTTAGAAGTGTTGCTGCTGACCTAGAAAGAATAAATATCGTTCTCGATATCTTTAGAAGTGTTGCTGCTGACCTAGAAAGAATAAATATCGTTCTCGATATCTTTAGAAGTGTTGCTGCTGACCTAAAAATAATAAATATCGTTCTCGATATCTTTAGAAGTGTTGCTGCTGACCTAAAAATAATAAATATCGTTCTCGATATCTTTAGAAGTGTTGCTGCTGACCTAGAAAGAATAAATATCGTTCTCGATATCTTTAGAAGTGTTGCTGCTGACCTAGAAAGAATAAATATCGTTCTCGATATCTTTAGAAGTGTTGCTGCTGACCTAAAAATAATAAATATCGTTCTCGATATCTTTAGAAGTGTTGCTGCTGACCTAGAAAGAATAAATATCGTTCTCGATATCTTTAGAAGTGTTGCTGCTGACCTAGAAAGAATAAATATCGTTCTCGATATCTTTAGAAGTGTTGCTGCTGACCTAGAAAGAATAAATATCGTTCTCGATATCTTTAGAAGTGTTGCTGCTGACCTAAAAATAATAAATATCGTTCTCGATATCTTTAGAAGTGTTGCTGCTGACCTAGAAAGAATAAATATCGTTCTCGATATCTTTAGAAGTGTTGCTGCTGACCTAGAAAGAATAAATATCGTTCTCGATATCTTTAGAAGTGTTGCTGCTGACCTAGAAAGAATAAATATCGTTCTCGATATCTTTAGAAGTGTTGCTGCTGACCTAAAAATAATAAATATCGTTCTCGATATCTTTAGAAGTGTTGCTGCTGACCTAGAAAGAATAAATATCGTTCTCGATATCTTTAGAAGTGTTGCTGCTGACCTAGAAAGAATAAATATCGTTCTCGATATCTTTAGAAGTGTTGCTGCTGACCTAGAAAGAATAAATATCGTTCTCGATATCTTTAGAAGTGTTGCTGCTGACCTAGAAAGAATAAATATCGTTCTCGATATCTTTAGAAGTGTTGCTGCTGACCTAGAAAGAATAAATATCGTTCTCGATATCTTTAGAATGGTTGATGCTGACCTAGAAAGAATAAATAAAGTTCAGAACCCAAGATCACCAACCAGCAATATTGATATTGAAATACAGGAATAGTTTCATGAAGAGTGCGAAAGAATTGACGATTCATTTGGGTACGCGTTCTCTGATATGTAAAGTAAACACATCTGACGACTGGATATAGCTCTCAGAAAAGATGGCGCCAGGAAACCATATTCTTTGGCTTACTTGGAGAGTCCTGAATAGACTCCGAGGGTAACTAGATGCAAGGGGAACATGCAGATATTGGATTTCTAGAACGAAAGTACTATTGAGAGTGATTGTTAAAGCTATAATGAACTCATAACACATGATTGTTAAAGCTATAATGAACTCATACTCATAACTTGTCAAAATATCGAGACTACATGTTCGGGGCAAAACTTGATGATGCGAATTATAGGGTACTGGAATCTGCACAGGAAACACGTTGAATAATTAACAATCGATGGCCCGAACATTGAAATAAAATGTTTTCGTTCCGATTTTGACATTATCACTATCTACTACTAATGGAAACATGCACATTTGTATGTGGTGAAAAAATGTGACAATGATTAAATAGCAATGCATGACCAGAAAATGTAGGTATGGTACAGTAAATTCCCAATTACTTCTCTCCAGTTTTCAGTTTATAACCTAATTTACAAAATTGATTATACCATAGATGCTTATAACTTTAAATGAACTCTTTCGCACATTTGATTTCCGCACAATAATTACCATAATTGGCCAAGGTTGTTGGAACGGTTGTCTTAGTGGAAAATTCTTATCTAATTATTAAAGTCGTTATTTCAACCAAACAAGTTGACACTCGTTATTTCAGAATTAACAAGAATATAATGGCTGTTACTTATACAAAAATATATCAACAGAATTTTGCTAGTGAGGGGAAATACAGTAAACAGTTATTCACTGTGCGCATTATGAAAGTTGCATCCCTTGACTTATGAAAGTTGCATCCCTTGACCTATGAAAGTTGCATCCCTTGACACATGTCGCTAAATCCTGACTAAGAATGATGCATCTCGTCTAAGGACTATAAAAAGCAGAACAAAACAGGACATCCCATACGTGATACTACAAAACCACTTGCCAAGTTTCACTTGTTTGTTGCAACCTCTAACCAGAATATGAAAAAACTTTATACTTGAAATAATTTTAACTGTTAAATTAACGACCTTCGTGGCCTAGTTGATAAGACACTTGTGTTTCCGCACGAGGGTTGCGGGTTCTATTCTCGTTGGAGCCTAGTTTATATCTAAATTTCAGACTAGTTTTTACTTAAGGCCTCTTTAACATAGGTACTATATTTCTGATTCATTGGAAAATATACTACATGGCAATAAGTTCGCCAGGTTGTACTGTATACAAAAAAAGTGTAATAATAATAAAACAAAACAATATATTACCGGAAATACTAGAAAAGGATACACCAAACTGTTTCTTTCTAAAAGAATGAAACATTTCGTTGTTTTCGTCAAAATGTCGTTTGACATATCTTATTAAGATATAAAAAGAATAAATAACTCTTTTTAAACATTTAAACAGTGTATTTCTGTAAAATTAGGAAGTAATGAATATTAATTGTTATTTAAATCAATATTTTGGAGTTTCTAGAAAATTTTGGTTTTCAAAATAATATTACGTCAACATCTCCATTCGTTAAGTCGTGAGACAGTTGAGATTTTTTTTCCAATCGCATTCACGTTTCGTCGGGTTTCCTAAAGTGACGTGAAACATTTCCGTTTAACTTTTCAGGCATCGGTCATGCGTTCATTAAACATAGAACTAAACAAAACATTTCCGTTTAACTTTTCAGGCATCGGTCATGCGTTTATTAAACATATAACCAAACAAAACATTTCCTTTTAACTTTTCAGGCATCGGTCATGCGTTCATTAAACATAGAACTAAACAAAACATTTCCGTTTAACATTTCAGGCATCGGTCATGCGTTTATTAAACATATAACCAAACAAAACATTTCCTTTTAACTTTTCAGGCATCGGTCATGCGTTCATTAAACATATAACTAAACAAAACATTTCCGTTTAACTTTTCAGGCATCGGTCATGCGTTCATTAAACATGTAACTAAACAAAACATTTCCGTTTAACTTTTCAGGCATCGGTCATGCGTTCATTAAACATATAACTAAACAAAACATTTCCTTTTAACTTTTCAGGCATCGGTCATGCGTTCATTAAACATATAACTAAACAAAACATTTCCTTTTAACTTTTCAGGCATCGGTCATGCGTTCATTAAACATATAACTAAACGAAACAAAAATCATGTGAATATCATTTCATATTCAGAAATTTCCATTTAAGACGCATTTAATAAAAGCGATAATTATTTTAACATAATTATTTAGTAAAACATCGTTATTTTCGATAAAATATCAGGCCATAATTTTAATGAAGCAGTAGTTTTAAGCTTATTGGCTTGTGCAAATATTTGAGAATTTGTATAAGTAAGGTCAACACATAAATTCCTTAGATTCATGTAGATTTACGAAATAAATATTTGCTGATAACTTATTTATATTGACGACAATTTACAACAAAATTCACTACTGCCAACTTATAGTATCCTAAATAAATATATGGAATTAAACCCAACTTTTATTTATCTATTTTATTTTACATTTAATACAAGTTATTCCATATTACATCAAATAAAATTAAAAATACAAGAAAAAAAATTTAATAATAAAAGTCTAAAAATCATAATAACAGGAACAATGTTACTTATGCTTCTCTGTGAAGTGGTTGAGCTAAACCTACAAAATTTATTGAAGAGTTCAATTCTCAATTTATCCATCGCGATATGGAAGATATTAATAATGGAAAATTAATTCAACAATGTCATCCCGTGTGCGAATGGTAACGCTTGTAATTGATCAGTTTGTAAACACGGCAACAAAAACAATCTCAATACACGATGGTGTAAATAATTTTCAAGTACATGAAAAAATGTCAATCAACAAGGGATTCGTTATTTTTCTTGTTAATAATTTTTATATGTGCTTCTTCTTTCTTCTTTTTCAATTCTCAATGCAGAACTTCGTGGTATTCTGCTATGTCTCAAACTCAGCGCACCACCTGTGTCCATCCCTTGCGGTCCAGGATCATGATTTATATGTAAAAACATTTTAAAATGTTTGTTCAAAACTTAAGTCGATTTGAAAGAATTCTCATACTTGCCATTATCTAATTTTTTTTTCTAAAAAAATTATGAGATTTATAAACATTCTTCAGCTTCTGAAAACCGAGCAAAAAAGATGTTAGTAATATTTAGGGAGCGTAGTTTAGGACTGATTTCAAATCAGAAGGCTTATGCTCCGTCCTTTCCTAAACTGTTTTACCCTTCCGAGTATAAGTTTAGGAACCCGTATTTCTTACACCCTCTGTACATAGCAAGCTTGTCTAATTATTAACAATACAAGACAAAAAATGATAACTGATTTTCAATTCAGATATGAACGTGTGTTTTCGTAAACTAATTAATTTAATTTGTTCATAACGCTATAAACATTTCCAGTATTAAAACACACAAAACAAGTTTCGTTCAGCCATTGATATTACACAAGATTATTGCTGCAAAAAGCTGAGCAAACGACAAATAGGTTAGTAACGTGCAGCGAAACTGAAACCGCGACATCAAAAATAAATTTGCAATAATGCATAATGAATGGAAGTTTTTCCAAGTATTTAATTGTTGCAACAAGTTATAAAATGGTAGAAATTTGTCATAACTTTTGATTTCCTATTATATATTCGAAGCTAGTCTCATATTTTTGAACAACAGTATGTTACAATCGAAAATTGTCGAACATTTTCATATTCCAACAAATGTGTAAAGGCATGCGTGACATAAAAATGTAAAAATAAATATAAATCAATAAAATAAATTCAAATAAGAATTCCCTTCTTGTGACAATAATCATTTATCTAGTCGCTGATTGCGTTCTCCAACGATGCAGCATATATTGTTGACTTGCAATAACTCTAAATGATGAGTTGTCAATTTGAATTATACGAGTATATTCATGTATTCTTCATATACTATACGTTGTCTCAGAAGTACATCGAAACCTGGCAGATGACTCTGAACAAACATTTCTAAAGCACTACAATATATTGGCAGTCGAAATACGATATTTTACATTTGTCTCTCACGCATCCTCGTATCTAACCATAATTGTCTATGATTCCAAATCTTTAATAGGCTCTGATGCCTTAATTCCAACATCATTGCATAATAGAATTGATTACTGGAAACATACATTTTTGGAAGGTGCCGTTCGCTTACATCGGCTGGGTCATCGGATTATAAACTGTCTTGCTGAGACGAATCGAACTAATGGACTCTGTTATATCATCGGTTTTTTTTTCGAGTAGCTGCTCATACCGTATGAAATACTGTGTGAATTTACGAATACTCGTATAATATCAGAAATTTCTAAAGTCTTATGACCTGAAGACTTCAAGAGGACTCCATTAAATAATCTTCAATCAAATGTAATTGCTCTAGAATTGACTTTATCTACTAAGCCATGGAGGTTGTCAACATTAACACTGATCTGGTAGGTAGAGAGAACATAGCGCCAGACTTTCCTATCTTGACACACATATTTCATATTTTCCACATCCATACACATTATCACATAGCTCCTACGAGATGTCTTACTTCTTAAATTTCATTCTTTTAAAATATCATTCACTTGATCCAAACGTCATTTTTTGTTTTTTTTCTGCCACGTATACCACGCACATTTGCACTTTATAGTTGTTTTCTTAATCTTTCTTCGTTCATTCGTTCCATGTACCCAAACCATATCAGAATCTTCTTCATCTTACTCGACACATCAGCCTTAAGTTCACATTCATCCTTCATCACTTCATTTTGTATTACGTCATACATTGTCACTCCAGGTATCGCTTCGCCTTACGATATTTTCATCTCTCATTATACTAAAAAAAAATTTTTTACATATTCAGTGTCATTATCCACGCTGCATTGCCTTCAATTGAATTCCCAAGAAAGTAAAACACAACATTATTCATTGCATAATTTTTCATTTGACGTTGTAAAACGCTTCGTAGATCGCGCTTAAAAAATTTGGTGGTATACAGAAACGGACTGGCCTGACTAAATTAAAATATAATCAGTTGAATCCAACATATCAAATATTTCGCCTCTTCGTCTGATTCTTGACATAAAACATGTATTTATGTACTACTTGGATGTGTAGAAGTGAAACGCGAACGTAGAAAAAGATTGAAAAGAGCCCAATAAATGTTATTAAATGGATACACTTAGAATAACACATGGGGTGACAATGTATGACAGAATACGCAATGAAGTGATTAAAGATCAATGTGAACTTAAAACTGATGTGACAAGTAAGATGAAGAAGATGATTCCAAAATGATTTAGGCACGCGAAACGAATGAATGAGGAAAGACTAACAAAACAAATGTTAGTGGTAGACGTGGTAGAGGAAGACCAATAAAAGTATGTTTGGATCAAGTGAATAATTATTGGAAGAGATTGCCGCCTGGCAATAAGCCCGCCAGATTGTATTTGCAATAAAAGTGTTAAATAAATAAATAATATTTTAAAATAAGGAGATGTGAGAAGTAAGAGAGATCGTAGGAGTTATGTGAGAATGTATATGAATGGGGAAAAGACGAAATATGCATGTCAAGATAGGAAAGTCTGGCACTCTGCCCTCTCTGCCTACCCCAGCAGGAAAACGGCATGATGTTTTGAATGTATAAACACTTTTTGATACTCAAATATTTATTACTTAAGGGGTTTTTATCGGTTCAGAATATATGTTAGCTTTGAAAAATATACACTGCCCGTGGTGTTGGGGTGGCATCAGTAGCCAACTACTACTAGCGTCTCCATAATATTTTCATACTCATAAAGGAGGGCTAATCAAATGTAGTATATTTTGTTTTCTTTATGATTTGTTTTTTAATTTGAAACTACGCTAGCTCGATCCGCCACTGGTGGCATATGAAATAGAGAACGCTCTCTTCTGAAATAATGGATAGCAAATAATGTATACAAACCGCGTAACACTCATCGATGAAAGTTCTGGTTGACATTTACGTAACTTGCCATCGTGGTGTCGATTTCTGCGGAGACATTGCGGAGTTCCGCTGTGTGATCAGGGCTGGCTTTAAATGGGTTCTTATAGTGCTCTGAAAGTGGCTTCGGATTTTCACTGGCCGCACGTTTCTATTTACCAAAACATTGTCTCTGTTATATCGTAGACATCATATTTAAATCTATCCTCGGTGATGAACATATTTTGATCAGTTTTTAATAAAAAATTAATGTATCCTTTATGCGTAAAAATATTAAATTAGTACAATATGTGTTTTATAATTTAAGTCTTTTAAAAAATAATTCCTTACAAGACATACAAAATGGTGTTATGATTCCTCGTTTCAAAACATGAGGACTGGAAAGCTTTTACATATGAACTCAACTCACATTTTACATCTTCTGAGATAAGTGAGAAAACATTCAGTTGGCATGTAATATTTGCTAGTATGGAACAACTATTTTTCTAAACGGAATTTAATCGTGAAACCCCCCCTACAACTGACTTGATTTTTTTTGTACATACAGTAATCGACCAATCTTTCCAAAAAGTAACAGCATCAAATTTCTTGGTGTCTCTCTTGATAATAAACTCTCCTTCGATAGACAAATAGGTTATATGGTTTCTTCGGGTTTATATAGTCTTAGAGAGCTAAAACTAAGTTGATGTCTTCCAACAAATAAAAACTCTTATCGATTGATGTATTGTCTCACATCAGGATTATTGCAATACCAAGTGCATACACTACACTCCACCTAAAGTCAAATGTGTTACTATCACATATCGGAGGACTTACAAAGTTTCTTTGTAGTTCGTCTTCTCTTAATAAGCTTTCTACGGTTGTCTTACCAAATATGTTTTTTTTAAATATATGCAGATGCGAGGAAGTACCTAATCTTTTGGCCACAACTACTACATTCCTATCCTTACACTCAACTTCTATATATTTATTTTGTAATATTTTAATAATAGTGCGTTCAAGTCCCGAGTTAGCCCTTGAGGAGAGTTTTCCTTTAAACGACGCTATATAAATTGCCATTTTATTATTATGATTAATCATATACGGCAGGCTTATATTTTGAAATTTATTTTAAGAAAGTGATAAATTACCAACTATAAAAAACTCGAATGATTAAATATGCACCCAGTAACCAAACTATGTAACCGGACCAGTTTCCGATGACAATGGCTGGTGACATTGAATTCCAGACAAAAAGGAGAGTACCAAACGCCATCTTACGGAAGAACTGTTCAAACGTGTTTGCTGAAAATACCCGCGACCCATCTTCAAGATTTATATTAACAAGGGTTAGGTTTTCTGTACAAATCCAATAGAATTTCTATTTATGCCTTGTTTCTGTTGGACATATGTTCAATTATATAATTAGTGAGTTATATATTATTGGTATTTGAGTTTGAGCGTTGCATCCAGTTTCACTTCTGTACTAAGTCACTATCAACACACTAATTTTATTTTCAATTCATAAATAAAAACTATAAAAGTACCATTCCTCTAACAGTTAATATTAACATACGAACTTTATTTTATAACTGCCCAATTAACGGCTTCAATATCACGATTGATGATGACTAATAGTCATTTGGTCCGATTTTCTGACATGTGACGTAACAGTTCGTCGCCAATCGAATATTGGCCCGGATTCTAAGACCCACGACTTAACGATCCTCCGTGGATGTTGCGCAACAGTGAAAGTAGGTTCCCCAATCAATACCATTAACGACTCGGTCATCCTCGACACTTCTCTTCTTGCCGAGCCTGTATTTAAGATCATATCCGACCACTGCATAATGTTGCTCGATTAGTTTTTACTCAAAAATTATTAACGACTTCTTCATGCGTGTGTTATGAAATAACGGATGGAATCTGTGATGCAATATGCTGTAATAATCCTCGTTCTTGTTTATCTGAGAAACGGAAAGTGTGTGACTGATGCTCATAAGATAATTAGAATTTATTATAGTTTAAGTTCGTATAATTGGAATTTATTATAGTTTAAGTTAGTATAATTGGAATTTATTATAGTTTAAGTTAGTATAATTGGAATTTATTATTAGTTTACGTCTGATAATTATTATCACTTGGTCGCTAACTAGAGGCAGTGATAAATTACATGAGGGTTTTTCTTAACCAGCCTCATCGGATTTATCATACTTCATTATTATTTATTTATATGGTAATTTATTTATTAATTGGTCAACAATACAATGTAATTTATAACATTATTCAAATAAATAAGTAACAAGTGCTTCATTCATTACAAAAGAAACAATATTATTGAAAAAAACAGTAGCATTTAACCTAAATTAAATGACACATAAGAATGCAAATACACACGTAAACATTCTAACAATAACTCAATAATATACGAGTATATAGTTATTAATACTGGACCGTCTTAAGGCGGGCAGCTCACACTGTACAAAACCGGGCGTCACTCTTGACATTCATATGGAAAGAAAAATATAAAAGTATGGAAACAAAATTTTAAAAATCAACCCAATAATCAACTTAATACTCTAGATATCTGTCTAAAAACAAAAGGCAGTTTTACTAATCCGGTACTACACATACTTCATACGTGTCCAAAATAAAAGGTCCCAGTATGATTAAAACGTTCGTACATTACATACATGCCATGACGCCGATTCCCGTTGAGGTAGGTAGAGAGAAAATAACGCAAGACGTTCCTATCGTAACACACATCTTTCCCCTCTCCTACATCCATACACCTTCTCATAAAACTCCTACGATTTCTCTAACTTTTTACATTTATTTTATTTGTAATAGTATACACTTGAATCAACCGTACTTTCCTTGGTCTTACTTCCAATTACATTTAAACTGTATATTTGTTTTGTTAATATTTCATCATTCATTCGTTCTACATGTCCAAACCATCTCAGAATACTCTTAAGGATTTAGTCTGGTAGCAAAAATACTTTATTATTGACTGGCCTTAATAACAGTTTATGTTCCTTACGTATTAGCAATTCAAGAAATCAGAATAATATTTTTTCAAGGATGACCTCGCAATGTCCTGTTTTTATTTGACATTAGCACGATATGTAAATTGTTCAACAAATATGAAAATAAATAAAACAGCAATATGTAATTATAGATATATTCTGCGCCCGGGGCATTACAAAAATGTGACCTCTGTGTACAAGTTTTGTGTAAGGATAGGAAGATAGTGGCTACGGCCATTAGATTAGAAACTTCCTCGCATCTGCATATGTTTAGAAAAACATATTTGATAAGCAAACCGCAAAAAAATTTATCAAGGGAAGACGAACTATAAAGAGATCTTCTGACAAATCAACACATTCGTCTTTAGATGGAGGGTAGTGTATATGTGCAGTATTTATACATCATCATAAATTTCGATTTATTTTCAAATTCCTAAAACTGCACACATAACTAACACTTTGAGGCAAACCTGTTTTTTTAGTATCCTCGAAAATCGAAACAAAAATCTCACGTAGAATAAACGTATCATACCAAATAGGACAGAAATAGTTTTTATTCGTTCGTATGGTACACTTCAGCATACCCGAACTGGGAATTCAGGCATATTGAAAAACGCGGCTGGGAAACAATGTTGCTTTCAGCCCCAATAATCAAGTTTAGAACCACTGGAATAGGGACGCAACTCACGGTTGTAATCACAAGGCTAATGATACCTCACTCGTAAAAAGGTAAAAGGTCCCACTTCTAATTCATGGGAGTATCTTAACCACATGAATTATTTTTTACCAAACCTGGACCCGTTTTTTTTTTATATCATACACATGTTTAGTTTGGGTATCACCGGAAATCCAATCTGATAGATTCCCAAGTGGAAAATAAATCATCTCACAAACTACCATATACCTTAAAGGTCGAAAAAGATCTTATACTTTATAGAATCCATTTACGAACTTGGGTTAAAAAAGTACATGTAGGTAGCGTGTATACTATATATTCTATAGACATGGGTTAAAATGATATAACCTTAGTTTCATGACCTCAATTCTTCTTCCAATTATGACCAATTTACAAGCCTAAAATCATTAACCGTGTCATATCGTGTTTGAAAAAAAATACCGAAGATATAACGATCCTCATCTGAAGACAAATGATAAGCAAATGACACCCCAGATTAAATACTAATGACTTACCTATAACCAATTGAGTTGGTGTAAGTCAAATTTGACTAAATCCACTTGTATAAAAAAACTAAAACATTTTGATGTTGTTTTAAAGCGATTTTTCTTCATTATGTTAGATCAATAATATTTTATATTTGAAATTAAGTTACAAAATTCTTAGCTTTTGTAATTATTTTAAGCTCAAAATAGATTTTAACTTTATCATTGTAAAACGTTTTCCTCCCCTTTCATAATGTTTAAATTCATTTGTGGTTTTGTTTTCAAAATTTACATGCAAAGTCAGACCAATCTATGTATATAAAGTTTTTTTAGACAAATCTATGGAAAAAATCCAAGAATGTTAAGGTGAATCAACATAAAAAAAACGAGTCAATCAAGACATACCTGTATTTCAGTAACCATAAAAATATTCGTTTTTATCCGTTTGGTATCCGATGGATTAAGCCAAATTTGATTTACACCACCGCATTTGTGCATTGTTGAAGTGCATCTCTGCAGATTGCGTGACAACTGCGTGTATACGTGTTTTGAGCATAATTATCGTAATTTTCGCAGTAATTAACTCCTTCGCTAATAACGCGAAATTATTAAACCTCCTTTGAATACTTAACAAGTACTTCTGCTTATAATATAAATAATTTCTACTTTGATCTTGTGCCTACGATAGCATCACATGAATAATTATTGAATTGTGGTTTTAATGTTAACATTTTTATAATTTGCTTTTAATTTTTACTAATTAACATTAGATATACGTTTCAAAAATCGCGTGCAATATTTCAATTATTTATTTATTAATAAAATAAACGACACTTGAATATCTTTAGATGATGCTGTACAATTTCAAAACAAAAGATAATGGATCAACATGTTTAAAAACACAACTAACAATTCAGGCTACATATACGGAGTGGGGTGTCTTTCAAAATATTATGCGTAACCGATGGGTCGATCATCGACCCCAACTGGTGTATTGGAAAAAACCCACGGGGCCGATCATCGGCCTCAAAGTATTCATACAAGTTTTTATGTTGAATATATATTATTTTTATGTTGAATATATATGGACCCTCAAAGTTGGTAGTATGAACCGACTGGAAACATTCGAAATGTGGATGCACTGGAGAATGCTACGGATACATACCCTGGACGGATATAGTCAGCAACGCGAGGGTTCTTCAAAGAGCCAAAGTTGATAGAGAGTTGCTGACTAATATTAAAATCCGAAAGGTGTCCTATTTGGGTCATGTACTTAAAGGAGCAAAATGCAAATTACTGCACCTGATCATCCAAGGCAAAATAGAAGGGCGTAGAGGTGTTAGCGTACGTGACGCACATACGTGATTGGACTGGCATAAGGAGCGTTGGGGATCTTTTTCGGGCTGCCGGGGACAAATATGTCTACTCTCAGGTGATATTCAACGTTGGGGGGACCTGGCATGACACTGGGAAGAAGAATATATATTGTTTTTAACTTTGAGAATAATTTACTCGTACTTTTAAAAGTATACATTTAAAACTAAATATTAACTGAGATAAAAAATAAAATATAAACTACTGTTTTTTTATTCCAAAATATGCTGGTATTGAAAGGGTTAAACTATTAATGTACTTACAGTACAACACGTAAAGTAAAAATAATTTATTATAATAAATTCAATAAACAATACAAAGCTTGAGTGGGAATAAATAAAATATTGGTATAAAAATTTCTGAAGGGCGACAAAAATACAAGGGCAAATTAAGAAAAAAAAATTAAGATAGAATAACCACTTTCCCAATCAACCCCGAATGTTGATACTCAACAACATATACGTTAAAAATATTCACCAAACCAGATACATATGATAGTTACCCAATTGTTGCATGCTCACGTTTGAGGAATTATTATGGATAATACAATTAATTAATACAATATTAATACAACTTGCAACTATCGTTACCAAATTACTATTAACGTATTAGAATTGTAAAAGGCTCGATATGTTTCTAGCAGGACTATAAACTAATTTGAGATGACACATCGGAGATATCGACGAAACATCGAATCGAATATAACACATCGATCAATAAGTCCCGGGACTAAGTACTAAGACAACACTCGTTTGCCAAAATTCTTCTTTTTTCATCAACATGAATAAAGTCTGTTCCATTGTGAGCAAACGCGGCACCCATTTCGAAAAAAGCTTTTTCATGACCAAATAAATGTTCATGCAAAATAGTGTAAAACTACCAGATGATATCTTCAGGATGTCAGCTATCTCACGCAACTTTACTTTGCGATTTTCCATCACGATTTTGAGGATTTTTTTATGTTTTCTGGTGTAACCGCCTCATTTGGACGACCAGAGCGTTCAGCATCATTTGTGTCTGTATGACAACGTTTGAAATCAGCAGACCACCGACAAATGAGACAAGACCACGACACAGACCACCGACATTTTGACTGAGCAGAACCCGGATAACACTTTTCAAACCATCGCTGAGTTTGAACGGTATTTTTCCCCATTAAAAAGCAATGTTTTATCAACACACGAAATTCGGTTTTTTCCATTGTTTTGTAAATAGCAAAAGTAGCGTCACTCAAACCACTGTAACTCAATGACACAATGTCGCGAGACTTCGCCTTCTTTGCGAGAGTTTAAGCAAATAGATGTAATCAATTTATGTAATTATGGTACTGGTGACCATATTATAGACTTTTTCTACTATCGGTCAATATTTATAATGTTTTCTTTTAATATTATATGATATTAATAAAATAACAATTTGAATAATGCCGTTTGGAAAACAGACTCTACTCAAAGGCGCTGAGGAATCGAACTCATTACCGTATTGGCCCGACTATAGGGCAACCCTGATTATAAAGCGACACCTATTTTTTTAACTGCTTTTTGGAGAAAAAACATTTCCCTCACCATTATAATATTATGAAAAATAAAACTCGAATATAAGGCGATCCCCCTATTTACGTGTCGCCTTTTTAAATAAAAACCTGGCCTTATAATCGGGCTAATACGGTATTATTGAAAGATTAAAAATATTGCAAAAAATTAAAGAAGTTGAACATTAGACTATGAAGATGGCAGTTTGTGATGTGAACATTTTTAAAAGCATTGCCGGAAAACAATAATATCCCGTTAATCGAGTATTTTTTTTTATAAGAAAGCACATAGCGTGTTATTCGTCCTAGTACTTATTTGTTACACTACCGCAGATTGAATATATTTATTAAACTCATTCATAAATTCAAAACCAAATTGGAACTCTTTTTTTTTGTAGGGTTTTATCTTAAATCGATCTTATAGTAGAAGACCTACACCTTAGCAGCTAGACTACGGAGGTACACAACTTTTGTATGCAATCAACCAACAAATTTAAAGCTTTTAAAAATACTGTCACTCGATTGGTTCCAACTCCAAACTGTTAAATCAATCAAATACTCGCATGACGTCACATACAATTCTGCAACCCATGTATAGTAATCCCCTCTTATCCACGGTGGATACGTTCCAAGACCACCAATGGCTACTTGAAACCGTTGATAGAACGGAACCTTATACATCCTATATTTTTTTCCTGTGCATACAAACATATAATAAAGTTCAACAACTTAAACTAAAAATAAAATACTTAAAAAAAAGTTATTTTAATGGTATCTCTCTTTTTTCAAAATGTCTTATTATACTGTATTCACCTCATCATCTTCTTTTGATTATATGATACTCGTATATGAAGTTAGAGCACGATAACGTAGTTTTTGGGCTATTATTGGCTTTTTGACAACAAATTGGAATTTTCCATTTAGTATTTACGAACCAGGATTAACCGCGGATAAATAAAACCGCGGAAAGCAGCGAAACCACGGATAGCAGCGAAACCACGGATACTGTACAGTGAAGCACTCATAAATGTGTTTCGCTCCTTCCTTCCTACCTCGTTTTTTCGAGCTCTTGGATCGAAAAATTATATTTTACTACGTCGGTTTTAAAAAAATCATTTGCATGGATGTTTTTTTTTTCTAGTTAAACGTCTTCGATATAATGTAGCGATATTTTTACTCTTATTAATTTGGTTAAAAATCTGATTAAGTATGAGTTGCTTTTTGCTACGTAAATATACTATTTAATATAATTACTGACAGCACTTTTGTATGGGCGTTCGCATAATAATCATTATATAACATGATATATACATTTTGTACCTCGTCTGGCGGTTTTTCTTGAAAATTGTATGAAATTCGTTTCAAAATGTAGAAAAAAAAACTTTTTTACTTATGAATACCGAATATATTTGTAATCTACAAACACACGCGCCTTTTTTATATTTTCTTCTACACTATAAACATACATACTTGTACACACACAGAGTAACTAAAGTTGTATAATGGAGAGGGACAAAATATATCTACGTGAATAAATTACATTCTCTCAAACATAACATTTAAGGGGTTGAGCAACGATTGTCTATCTCTTTCAAATATACCATAGATAGATATTCATTTTTTAAATACCTCTCCATAATGAATTCCAAAGTAGAATGACATCTTTTTTACTCTGTACATATACTCGTACACACACACAAATCATAGTATGAAGTAATTTAGCTACTGAATGCATTTCATTGAAATTTTTCGTATTTTTTTTTTTAGATATATCAAAATGAGTCAAGGTAGCGCGTTGCTGAGATTAGCGTTGGTGGTGGCCCTTAGTGTCTACTGTACAGCCCTGCCGGTGCCCGAGGCCAACCCTAACCTCGCGGAGGACCTGGACTCGCGGCCTGAGATCATCGAGATCATCGCCCCCGCACAGACGGCACAGGTAAATCCTAGTTTTCATATATTTTCTCTTACAAGCTACTATTTTTTACTAGATTTTTTTGTCACCGCTATCGTAAGTATTATTGTAAAGAGTCTTTCAAATTGAGCGATTTTTTAAATTCTATTTTTTTTATTCTTGAATAAAACACACAATTTGCTTTGATTTCAAAAAAACGTTTTATTGGTCGTTGAAGTATAATGTATGACATGTAAACACAAAAAACAATATCCGCCAAATGTTTACCTCTTGCAGCTCCACAGGTGTCCACTCTTTTGTCAAAATTTTCGATGACATTTTGGCATAATTGCGGTTCTAACTCACCAATAACGTGAATTATTTCGTCCTTCAGCTCAGGAATTGATCGGGGGCCATTCTTATAAACCTGGCTTTTCACGTGACCCCAGAGAAAATAGTCCAACGGGGTCAGATCACATGATCTTGGTGGCCAATTAACATCACCGTTTCCAGAGATTACAATGCATAAAATTATTCTCAATTTGAACGCGTTGTTGTATTGTATATGACTCCATTTTTATAAATGTCATGCATTATACTTCTAAAATGTTACAAAACCCAGGTAAGTTCGCGACGCCATCTGTTTTTTATCCAAGAATTAAAAAAACCACTTAATTTCAAAGACGCTTTAGTAAAGAATTTACTTTTATAATGCCATTTAGTGAGATATTTCACCACAATGACTTATTGATTTATCTAAGGTTCTACTCAATCGAGAATCAAACGCAATAGTAAAATTAAGCTATTATACGAAAAGTATACCTTGAGTGGAAGTTATTGGAGAAGAAAGCCGAGGAAAGTATGGATGAATAAAATGAATAAATAATACTTTTAGCATTCAAGAAACCAAAGAAAGTATATATGAAAATGTATGAACTTGAGGAGGTAAAATATGAATGTCATGATAAAAAAATCTAGTGTTTAGTCCTCTTTGCTTACCATGACAGGTAAAAGGCGTGATGATGTGTCTGAGTATAAATTCTGAGTAAAAGAGTCCAAAATAACTATTAAAACTAATTTTGAAAAGCTTACAAATATGTCTTCATCCAGAAACAGCTGTTTTTCAACAATATATGATACCAGCAATATTTTTATTCTTCTTGAATAATAGCCGTAAACTCCTATATATGAAGGAGCATACGCCAGTGTCAAGTGATGTCTACTTCATAAGATCTCATTAGTTCTATTCACATGGGCGACATTCGCACGGGCGAATGCACTCGAACTGATAATGATATACAGCTCTTTTATGTGGACAGTTAAACCACGGATAAATGATATTTAGAGCAATGGAACAAGCAATTTATAAATTTCCCTCTGAGATAGAAAAATAAACCAATTAGTGTTTAGAAAAGCAATCACCTCAAGGATTCGACACCATTTAAAATTTATCAACCCCTTTTTAGGCACCTACCACTCTCTAGATGATTTTTTTACATTATCATATTTGCTTAGGCGTAAAATGTGAACATGGAAAAGACTGGAAGGAGTGAATGAATGAAGAAAGAAAAACTAAAAAAAACAAATATACAATGCAAATATTAATGATCAAGCGAATGATATTTTGAAAGAAATGTAATGTTGACACCCGATTTGGTGCTATGCGGATTGTCCGCCTTCGGACGGCCCCGTATTGTGTTGGTGACTCATATCGTTGATTTTTTGCATTATTATGAGTATGTATTGTATTTAATTAAGTTCTTATGTATGGTATTGTTTCATTTTTTTATTGCGCGTGTTTATTTGCATTCATTTTTATTGTACATACTTGTTTTGAAGTAATTTTTTTTATATTCTGTCTTTTGTAATATAGGAAGTACTCACTACTTTTTTTTATTATTGTTGTTATAAGGTACATTGTACAATTAATAAATAAAAAGTCAGAGGCATCGTAGGAGTTGTATGAAAAGGTATATAGATAGATGTAGAAGAGGTAAAAGATGTGTATCTTGATAGGAAAATATTCATAACTGTTTGTTGCCTCTTTTGGATTATTTAAAACATAAAAACCATTTTAGAATATTTATCCTTAGATTCTTTTAACATAAATTATATTTAATTTACTCGTATTTCCAATGTTTTTTTTTCTGGTACAGGAAACATTAGACTCATTGAACTTGGGCGACCCCAACTCAGAACAGAGCGAGAGAAACAAGAGGACAATAGGAATTCTTCGGCAGCTCTTCCCAAATCTTTCTCAGGTAACAATAACTTAATTTTTTTCATATATTCTCATTTAAAAAACCTTATTTCTAAATTTCTTTTCAAATGTTAGTTCAATGTTGTGGTCAGGTAATATGTGTTATTTTCAATGTTATTATTCGTATTATATATTTCTACAATATTCAGGAATAATAAATATTTGGGATATAAAATCACTCTGATCTGTACACATAGTAAATATAATTTATACATGTTGTAATTATTTTTTTGAGAACCATTAGGAATCTAACTAAAAACTTCTAAGAAGAAAATCGGGTTATTCCATATGAAATCATCACCATTTAAACATAAATTCTATCTTACCCCTTCTAATTTTTGGTTAATAATTTGGGCCTATGGAGTACACCAATGTCAAATTTATAAATAATGAATTAACAAATTGACAAAAAAATTTGATAAAAATATTTTTTGCTATACAGAACAGGTACAAACTAAACCAAAAATCAAGAAAATCTAAAGAGGTAAAAGTTGAAAAGTATACGTTGAGTTGACACAGAATAACTCAATTATTCTATTAACTTAGCCAAAAAGGCTAACAACTTATTAAATATAACCAATTATTGGTATTCCTGCTCAACACGCAGGCTTTTTTGTCTGAATTTATCAAATCCTGGTATTTTGTAACTACCTACCACAACTTCTTAGAGTGATATTTGGGTAAACAGCATTAAGAAATTGCGTGACATATACTCCTAGATTTATTTTTAACTAAAATAATTGGAATTCATTTTATTATCGTTTTATTTGCCACAGATCAATAAAATATATCCTTAGTTTGCATTGTATTGCCATTATCACATCTCAAAACTTATGAACAATAAATTAATTGAACGTCATACTATTTCTAACCGTAATTACAATATATGTCAAAGAAATAATGTATAATCCTAGATTGACAGGATTTGCAGTATTTATTTTGATATTTTACATTTATAGCATGAACTTCATATTTGAAATAATTCTATAAATTTTTTTTTCATGATGTAAACACCATAAATATGCCTGTATATAAATATTGCAATTAACTTAAACTCACCTCCATTTAATTTAAATGAATATTAATTGCGCCTGGTTATTAGAAAATAATAAATGGTCAATGGCTTATCTTAAACTAATTTTTGCTAGATTAAGTACTTTGATCTCATTCTGCCAATAAACTATTTTATTACCTTTTCAAAACTCTTTGAAGAGGCGGTTGACCTTCTTAACCATTTACCACTAAGCCTTGAGTTAACCCAGATACTGAATTGAAATGTTCATTATTTGCATCCTGACCACAACTCAAAACTTAATGTCTGTCTCACAGATTTCCTTCCCACACTACAGTGTAAAATATTATATTTGTAAAGAACAAAATATAATTCATAAATAATTTAATTACCTATCCATTTAAACCCTCTTTATAATTATACTACAGTAATTTTGACAAAATAGGTAATAAAAGTTAGATAAGCAATCTGAGGTATGATCCATATTTCTTGATTTACTATCGTCGTATCAAAATTATGTTTGAATAATTTTAACAGAAAACCTTTAATATGTCCTATTTGCTGGATTTATATTATAAACCAAATAATAAAGCTAAGGAATGAAGATAAAAGTTTCTGAAAAAATATATTCAATTTCTTTTAAAAATATTTTCATTATTTGAAATATGATCAAGTACTTAGTCAGTTTTCTATATGTAACTACTATTGTACTTGAAATATTGTTAACTTTGTCAAAAAAAGCTATGTAGTTATATTTATGTAATTCTTAAATAAACCCCAATATTTTTTTAATAAATGCTTCTCAAAAATATAACACTTTTGAACTAACCTGAAAAAATATCATACTTAAAAGACAGTCTAAAATTCAATAAATATGACTTTTTGTTAAGACATAAATTGTCATGAATCCAATCAAAATGGCTTTATACATTACATAAAGCATTGTTATTTCATAAAATTTCCTTTGGATTTTTTTTTTATAAAATTTAAACATAAAGATAAGTTTTTTTCAGGTTGCTCTGTAAATATTGGATGTTGTACATAAAGGAAAGAATATTAAAGATTTCAGATAATATTTTATGTAGTCTTCGCTTTCAAAATGTAAAATATAATTGTTTTCTAGATAATAGATCAAAAAGTACAGCAGATAGTGAGCTACCTATTCCGAACTGTGGGAAGGTCACTGCTGGCAGGAGCACTAGGAGGAGGGAATAGCGGAAGCTCTTCTGGATCTTCCTCATCGTCTGATGACAAAGTCTCAATATCACTTCCTACATTTAATGATGATGATAGTGAGGAAGAAGATGAAGACGATGATGATAAGAGCTCAGAAAAGAGCGCTGAATTAAACAATCGCTTCGGCGGAGATGATGAAGATTCATCGGCAGCTAATGAGGTGCAAGCAAATAATCTTGAAGGTTCTGAACAATCATCATCAGACATCAGCACAGCCATTCCATCAGCGCCAATAGAATCTAATCCATCAGAATCAATCTCATCTGAGGCCACTCTGACGGATTCTGTCTCTTCTTCATCTGATCCTGATTTCTCTTCTTTAGTTTCTTCCTCTGTTGATACATTATCTACCTCTAGCTCTACATCCAATGAAGCAATCACATCTATTGTCCCGGACACTTCCATTAGCACAATATCTCCGGTAATTTCACAACTCTTCCTGTTGCTCTACTGACGCTCTTCTAAGACATTATCGATAACTTCGGCACTTGTGACAGCCGAAGATGAACGGTAATGGAAGGACAATTTCCATATTTATTTTTGACTTACATACTGACTGACAGATGCTAAAAGGAGAGGTTTATTTATCTCAATTTTAGTTATTACCGCGACAATGAGACATGACAGGGCAGAGCCGTAAAAGTACAAAATGACGGGTACGAGGATCTGTGCCGGGTAATTTTAATGTCAAGCGAAAATCCAAAGGACTGGAACGCCAGCTGCAATTCATCATGTTTTTCTACTTTAACTAATCAATCATTTATATTTTATTATTAATTTTCATTTTATTTGTAAAAAGAAAATGTCATTTCCCAGCCATTCTTTCTTTCATTTATTTTACTTATCTACATTGAAATCCTTATATTATTGTTTTTTTACTTTTATATTACTAGCCTTTTGATATTTGACTATTGATCCTTAACAAAGAAGAAAACACTAATATATGATATATATAATTTAATTTTAACAATAATATGAATTTTAACTAACAAAAAAATACTTTTCCATTAGTTACAAATTTAAACTTATATTTTTTATGTCTTACATCACTAAAATTATCTTCACCTAAGAAACACATATTTTATCACATACTTATATTTTCCTCTGTTCAATCAAGTTTTCTTTCTAAAAATTAAACTTCAGAAACAAACATGAATTCTTTCCTCATGAAAATACTTTTCATTCAATAACTTAAAACTCATCAATGTTTCAACCATCCAAACACAACTATCACAATCATTTAGATTAAATAAAAATTATTGAAACAAATCAAACTCAACTCGAAGATTAATGATTTTATTGATTGGGGATTTTTAAGCATGTTTATTAAAAATGCTTTAGTGCTTTTAAAAGTATGCCTATTATATAGTCTAAAAAATAATGAATCTAAGGATTAATATAACTCTTTTACATATTTTAATTTGGCAATAATTTTACTTATTTTATTACAATTGTTTTAGATTTTTTAAAGTCTATTCCAAATTCAATGGGAAGAACATTTTCGCAAAAAGGAATCAAAACACATAGAAAAATTAAGGAGTAGTTCATCATCTATGTTTGATTATTTTCCAGGCAACAGCTGCTGTGAACGGAGATGATGAAAACCAGTTGGGGGCAGAGTCTCAGCAATCAGAAGTGAGAGTCCAGTTCACAGATCCCGACGGAGACAAGAAGGCTGAAGACAAGAGCTCAGATGTTGATCCGGACCAAGAAGGTGCAGCGTCTGACAGTGAACTTTCCCTCGATGATGTTGATGCTTCAGATGAAAATAGAAACAAAAGGTATTGTATGGATCGCAAACATATTTCGCATAGGCATCCCCTTTTTGATTATTCCAAGAATAAATAACCTAAAGAAAACATCTTTCAAAGAGCTCGACTTTTGTTTTATTTTCACTTTTTTTTAACATTTTCAAATTGAGCTATTTTTTTTCATAAATTTTCAGATATTTCATTATCTAATTTAGCAACTCAAGAACTAAACAGTTATAGCATATCAACAAAAATAATTTTTAAGTACTTAAAATCCTCGATTATTGTTCATTCTTACTGAAAATAGTGGTTTTTCTGTTTTAAATTGACCAGTAAAATAATAAAAAGATAATTTCCAAACATTTATACGAGTATTTGTATTGCATTTTCTAAACCAAGTTCACAATTTATGTGCCTAATTTTGTGTAATTATTATATTTTTTCTATATTGTGACTCGTTTTTTTCCTCCTTATTTATTTAAGGTGTCATTTTTTACTCACCATTGGGGTGTGTGTTTATGTATTTTTAGTCAACTGTTGGTTTCTTTCAATATTTTTACGTGTGTTTTCATAACTTCATACATATTTATCATATCAAAATAAAACTCGATACAAGTTGATAAATGCACTTTAGACAATGCATTTCATCATATTATATTTAACATTTTACATCATACCTCTTCTTTCTGGTCTTTCGGAAATTCTAAAAAAATAGAACAGTTTCATAAGATTTTACTAAATATAATAAAATTAAATCTTCGCTTGTCATCCTGCGGACAGATTATGAGTTTATTTCCTGACGGTGATTTAACTCTTTCAATCAAATATTTCACATTTACAATTTAAAAACATCTTTTTGATTTTTATAAGAGATAGTTAGGAAAAAAATTCAAGCGGTTAAATGCATGTCAAATTGGATTTCACACATGACGAATTCAATACAATACAAAGCTCCTGATAATTTTGATAGAGATCCAATGGAGAGCAGTCTATATGGCAAAGGTAACGTTAAAAACTGGAAGTGTTGAAAATATTCCAGATTCTTGAGTTTCGGTTTCGGCGACAGCAGTGCCGCAGCCAGCGGCGGCTCTGGAGGTGGATCTGGAAATTTCTTGTTTGACATCATCAGGGTAAATATATGCAGTGCTCTGCCAACATTATCTAGAATAAATACCTCTATACAAGCCATATGATATTCTTTTCTGAAATTAGAATTATCTCAAGTAAACAATAATATCAAGTGGGGTTATAACGAGATCAAGATAATTACATGATAAAAATTATGATAGTGAAACTAAGTTCAAATGAAAGTTTTATAACAGCATTAATTTTATCATTATAGCTCATGGCAACATTTCATATATAAAGTTGACATATTAATATTACAATAAAAGTGAAAATTTCATAATGTAAGGAAAAATGATTATGCCACTGGCAATAAGGACTATTGTATCCTTGCCATAAACTACAATATTTAAAAAAAAGGAGTTGACATTTCGGGTGGCATTGTGCCTATTGGAAGGATAGGTAAACATTTTCAATGGAGTTTTGAAGATCCTTTTTTCATGCTACGTGGGTGATTTTTGTTTTCATAGAAGTATCATCTGTGTCTCCTCACTGAATGGCGTTATTTTTAGTACATGAAGAAGTAATTTGGTAGGATAGGCCAAAATTTGTGGAGATGTTGTTTTTCCCACCAAGAGGGCTCATGGCCATTGTACAGAAAGAAGTAAATTCTTTATAATGGGAGAAAAATATGAAACTGGCCACAAGGATTATATTTCCATGCCATAAATTGTTTTTAAATATATAAAATATCCTTGTCATAAAATATTATGAAAAAAATCTTGATATGTCAAATCAAATGGTTCAATTGCCTGCCTGGATCCATTTTGACCATTTGTTGATCATTCTAAAATTCAGTCAGATTAATAAGTAAAATGACTTATCCATAGCTATTAATCAGAGAATTGAAGCAAAAAGAAGATATTAGATGGAATTCCATTTTCATGTCTCGAGTAGGCAGTAATCCAGCAATAGGCAAGAATGCAATCAAGTGGAAACTTACCTTCAGTTCAAATCCCACACTGTGCTACTTCCCTGAAACAGCACTGATATTTTTGCCACATAATTTTCGGAGTTATTTAAATAATGACACAACATAAAACTTCCTAATGAAAAGCTTCAGCAGATTAAACTTGCCACTCATCTTGGAAGTTGAATTTCCTTGGCATTAAAACTTTGGGTTTGATGCGTAAAGACTGTGTACTTATTGATATGCAACAGCTTGTGCACAAAAAATCAATATATGCCCAAGTGTCTTCCATCCACAGTATTACAAATTACAATCATACTATATCATATAGATATAATAGATTATCCTGTGTTATGAGTATAATAGAATACCTATGACTTCAGTCATATCTTTTTTTATGTATATTCTCAATCCATAATTTCTTTTTATACAGCAATTCAATAAATGTGAGGATCAGAGATTTAGAAAAAAAATTATAAATAAAATTCCATGATTTTTTTGATCTCAATATAATCAAGTTTGATCATTGTTACATTTATCTTAAAAAGAAAAGGAAAATAGAAAAGCATGTTAATAAATGAAAAAAATCCACTAAACCAGAAAAAAATATCGAAATGAAGATAAGTGGCTATTTAACACTGTGATTTAATTTTATACTTGTGAATTTGGAGACATGTTAAAAATACTTTTTAATAAGGACTAAGTATTTATTAGGTATACGACTCTGGAATAATCTTTTAACTTTCTCATTTCCTAAAATATCTTCCAACTGTGTTGACTATCACACAAACTTTTCTTTCTGTCTACTGCTAGCACTGACAGACTAATACCTAACCATTCTTTTTCCTAATCTAATCTCTTAACACATACCATTGCTTCATTTCGTGACTAAATTCCATTATTTGACTTCCTGTAACAACTTTTGAGAAAGTCTGTGGAGAGTCAAAGATGTGCTTTACCATTATAAAACTTTGCTTTAATGTTTTTTAAATAAGGTTTTTAAGATGCATTTGAATCAAACCCATTTTTTAAATATTTCATTGTTTTAAAAAAACATTAAAAATACATCTATTCTCATAATATATATCTAAATATTCCCTTAAAATTGATTTGCTTCAGACAGGATTATATTATATTACTTCAGTAACTAAGCATCTGTATGAATATATGTGTGTGTGGATTATTTTAAATTTAAAACAAGGGAAAGACAACATATCATTCATTTAATCATCAAAAATATTATATTTTTTATTCATTTTTCAATCATCTTGCTTAGTATCTTTCAATTCATACTAAGCATGAAAATAGTAAATATCATATACAGTAATCCCTCCATTTACGTGGGTAATAAGTTCCAAGAAAACAGGGTGTAAATAAAATCTGAATAAATGGAACGATTGAATGCTATGCAAAAAAGATAATCTTTTGCATGTGTATATTTCATTCTTAGTTTAAAAAAATTTATAACATTTTTTAATACGTCTATATAAGTGATTACTGATTCTAATAAAATGCACATTTTGATGAAAATGATGCAATTTATTTAAACGAAGGAAAAAATTACATAAGTTGCAATTTGACATACATATTCAAAATCACTCTCCCTGGATGAATCATCCATTGTTACTATGTCGCTCGTACGATTATACGAGTATATAAAAATATTGATTTAAAAGATAAATCATTACTAAATAGATGTAACATACATTTAAAACTTTAAAACTGCGTTAATGTGAATTAGCGTAAATGGAGACTGCAGAAATGGAGGGATTACTGTAATTAAATTATATACCATTTATTGATCAATAATTTTGTTTTTATCACAGTATATATGGGACTAGTATGAGCATAAAGAAAGATATCTTTAATATTTTTTTAGTCTTTTGAAAAACGATCTAAGGGGCAAAAAATTTAATTTATACATGTTAACACTCCCAATTGGAACAAACTTCAAACGGAAGAAAAAGGTGAAACATCCCAGATGATTTTTAACTTATTTCTTAAAATATTGCCCACACCGTAACATCAACAGTAGATGTGAAGTGATATTAATACTGATCATGGGAATAATAGAATATAAAAAATTGTGAGTTATGTTTATGATTTACATTACATAACTCTTAAAGAAACTAATCTACAATATTGCAATATGAAGAAACCTACCATTAATACACATGTATTTAAATGTTAAAAGTTAAAGGACGTTTAGACTGCATTTTAGGAAAATATAAAAGGTTACGAAAAAGTTCAATAATACAACTTAAATGTAAACACTGAATGTTAAATGTAAACGCTGAAAGATACAAAAAAATTAAGAGAAACAAATAAAATATAAACATTGAATTATCAATGAAATCCATTGATTTTGTTTGTTTTTAAATAAATCAAGTGTATAACGGAATGTATAAAAGTTAATGTTAGTCTTTCACTTGGCGTAATAGTGAGTTCTACCATCTTATAATACTTTCACTTGGCGTAATAGTGAGTTCTACCATCTTATAATACTTTCACTTGGCGTAATAGTGAGTTCTACCATCTTATAATACTTTTTGAGTATTAATAATGTGTACAGGTTCATTTACATAAATATGTTATTGAAATGACATGGAATGTTGTCAATTGGACCAGTTTAGTTATTCTTAAGACATAGATGTGTTGAAAATTAATTGGGTTAAGTGTTTGCTGAATATGATCTTGAAATTATTCATATGAAACGATACCAAGTAGAGAGACATGCTTGCAATTGAATGGTTTGATTGTTTGCCAAATGAGATATTGAACAGTGTACTCTTGAATGTAACACTTAAGACACAGATGTGCTTCAAACAAAATGTTTGCTGCGAGGGATTTTGAATTTAAGTACTTTGGAAAGTGTGTAAATTTGTCAAGTGGACCAGTGAGATGTACCTCAGACAGGCAAGTGTTTGAATTGTTGTCGGAGTGTTGACACGGTGGGTTATTACGCAGCGGCCAGCGGAGAGCATGGCCCGTGCGGCAGGGCAGGCCTTCAGGATCCTCACAGGCACGGACTCCATCGGACTTGGCATCACGGCCACTCACACAGCCGTACGTGACATCCCCAACCTTAACAACGCCACCAAGGTCTAGCTCCCGCTGCTCTACTCTATCACTCTCACTTTACTTTCCCCTCTCTTATCTGTTGCCTCAACACGTACCGTCGATTGCAGAACATTGCTTATTAGTTCATGTACAAAGTATATTGTCCTATAGTTTAAATGCATGCATATTAATCTTATTTTATAGGTTCAAATTTCATCGGTACTACCCAACGTACGGTGGACAAAAAAAACTTTTTGAGATATACATGTATAAAACTTGGATTATTTTATTTGTTTAAAGAAAGTAGAAGAAATGAAAAATCATAGTGTATTCGTGCAGTATGTATAAATTCATCGGTTTGGTACGCTTCAACATTTCTTTGGCCCCAATAATATAAAATTAAGCTTTAGAACTATTGGACTAGGCATGTTATTTAGAATATATTAAGATTGCCCTTCCAAATAACATAAGAAAAATAATGGTTATATCCATTATCACGGATATTGGAAAATAAATAGAAAATAACTCTTTGAATATTTATATACTACTTTCTGAAGTGCTAATTTAAATCTATATGTTTTTCTTTCAATCTGATCATGATTCACCCTTTTTAATATCAGAATATTTATATAAAAAATACACATTGCTTCAAATAAACCTAAAATCTTTATATTGACACTATTAAAATACTTAAAAAACATATGGGTATTGTGTTAGAAAGATATGTTTTTTTAATATATCATTAAAATGTTTGACAAATATATAAAAACAATCATACGTGCATCATGATACATAATTGTTTAGGAAAGAAATAGTGTTCTGCATTACACACAAATACCTCCACCAAGTATCTTAGATCCCTCTTGCACTGTAGCTATTGCTGTAGTTAATTTAAAGTATTTTGATATTAAATTTACTTTTGAATTACAAATATCTAATTAACAATTGTCTTCATTTACACAGAACAAGCGGAATTAAACAAAAAAAAACAAGTTCTGGACATTGCATAACATGAAATGAAACTTATTTTCCTCAATACAAACTCAAAATTCACCGAAAAGACAAAATAAATTGCTAATAATTCAGTATTTAATCTGGTGAAATCAAAGTTAATTTTATGTACTCGTATAAATATTCATAATAAATATTATGATTATATAATAAAACTGCAGTTTTAAAATCACATTTTGAACAATATTAGAGGTTGAAAAGAAATATAATTTTTAACATTTCTATTTCTTTATTAAAAAATAATAACAAGTATTTTAATCTATATATGAAAAATGTATTGAAAGACGTATGAAACTAACATCCAAATAATACGTTATCGCCAATAATAACTTCTTTTGTAAGCGCATTTACTAGAAAAATACTAATTTAGAATTCTGCATGCTTATAATAAGAATTTAGGGTATCCGTTTCAACCCTTTTTTATTTTTCTTTTTCCGTTAATCCTAGCTTTTCCTACTCGTAATAGCCATATACTGAGCTTACTTAATCCTGACTTTGTACAATACTTGGACATATCACATAGTTACCACTGTAATTTGGACATTAAACCATTTTAGACTTGACTTGTAATTTGTACTCATTCTTTGTAGTTTGGAGATATTTCATATAACTGATTTTATTTAAATGCATTTTTACAGGGAATGTCATCTAGTCACCATTGGTAATTAACTAGTGCTAGTTAACTTAGCAAATACTTTTCATTTATTTTTCTGTAGTTTGGTAACTGTTTTCAGTGTTTTTATACCATTTATAATTTTATTGTTATTTTCAGTGCGTTTTTTTTTTATTTCATCAGTTTATAATAACAACCACAAAATAACAAAATTAATAAATACAAATAAATAATAAATTTGAAATAGCTCTTCATTACAATTGAAATGATAAAACTGTTTCATTGGTCGAAATTAAATGAAGATCACTCTAATTAGTTAGTAAATATATTTTTAGAAAAGTAAATATATTTTGTTCAAGTATTTCCTTGATTCAAAAAATATACTTTAAAAATAGTAACGCATTTGAGTCTTAAAGGCCCCAATTAAAGAGAAAGTAATAAATTATCTCACTGTTGAGTCGCAAATTGATTATAAAACTGCATAGCAATTAGAGTTGTTGGTAGTCCACGAAAAGTAGTAATAATAATTTTCTCAGATGATCAACAACAATCAAAGTTTTTTCCCAAAGATAAATTATTGTCTTACCGTTACTTGTTGATGGTACTCAACCCCAGATAAATTCATTTATATATTTTAATTTAAAATTTGTATTCATTAGAAATAAAAACAATTTTAGCTGGTTGCCGGTTCAGGAGGCACTGAACAATCCGACGAGGCCCAAAACGCTCCGGTCGATGGTGATGTAGGAAAGGGAGATGGACTCACAGAGGGTATCCCCGGCCCTGTGACAAGACTCTTCATCATTGCCAACCGCGGCATCAGCAACCTCATCCAAGACCTCATTCTCAGGCTGGCGCAGACCTCCGAGAGGATAGTCAACTTCAAGGCTCGACTCATTACATCTATCATTTAAATTATTTTTAGTTCATTTATTTTTCATTCAAGTGAAGTTGGTTCTTAATATACATCTGTTTTGTCATTATGTCAAAGTACTCATATACTCGTATTGAAGCTTATGCTTTACCCTTTACAATCCAAGTATTTTTAATTGATACGAGTATCAATCAATCACTGGAAGCAACGTTGATAAAAAACATGACATACTATCTTCGCAATTGGGATGCCTGAGAGTTTTGTGATAAAATCAAAATATGCCACTTCCACGCTCTAGGGTGCATAGGGTTAAGACTGAAAAAATCCAAAACCATTACAGTAATACAACAGTATATGATTTGAGGATTGAGTTTTTATCAAAGATATGTTTGTCATTTATCCAAACTAAACTGCTTAAATGTTGATGCAAAAAATACAACTGAGACTGCGCATTAATTTGACTCGTAAAACCAATACTATTATATATTAATTATACATTAAGAAATCCTTTATTATCATTGATAATTCTAAAACTCTTAATGAACTGTTAACAAAATCAATAAATAATTTAAAACGTATATTTTCTTCAATTTTTCTTCCAATGTTTTCTTTTAAGACTGACATTTACATTCTGGTAAACTATTTAAAATGATTTAAATTATTGGATATATGAAATAGAAAAGTTAACTTTACATCATCATAAGAGGGTGGTAAAGAAAATTAAACCATTATATGAATCAGTCCAGGAGAGGGAATAAAAAAAATGTCTCAATCTCTCTCAAAAACTGTTTAGGAATAAATAAACATTTTGATTTACTCAAGAGTGTTTTTTACGAAGAATTTAATTCCTACTTAAGAAAGTTCTCAAACTCTTTTTCTAAATTGAATAAATATTCAGAATTATCCGATAAGTCCACGATTTGACAATAATACATTTTTAAAAAGAAAATTATTCATTTCCGTATACCAACAAATCACTATCAAATGAATATAAGATGTAAATTATTATTTAATCAAAGTTTAAACATTAGTTTGAAAGTAAAAATAATAATGAAAAACAGATGTGTATTTAGGCAGACTTACATGACTGAATTGTAGTCAAGATATTTCTATTTGTTGAAAGAAATTAAAAGTTTGAAACTGAAAAAATGTGATAGCAAAAACATCACAAATTCTGTAAATTATGTAAATATTTTGAAACAGATACAATGAAATAAATTCATATCATTATGAATTCCTACAAATCTGTTTCGAAAAATATCAACGAACCTAGGTTACCTATTTTCATCTCATTATCAACATTTTCTCTTATCTAGTGTGATTTATAAAAACATAATTTATTTTTCTTGCCACATAAAAATAATACGAATAAAAGTATTCAGCTTCCTGCTTTCATGAAAAAAAATTTACACGATCATTTGCTCAAATAATATATTCTAGATTTTAGCATAGAATCTTTTAGTATTATCCGTGTATGAAAGTGCATAGCGCATAATTCTATCTATCCTCGCACTTACAAAACCAATGGTAAAGAACACTTGAACCAAATAAAGAGAAAAATTAATTTATATCCCCTATTACTATAGTGACTTTGAAAGTATGAAAGTTATTAAATGGTTTCTTATATCTTATTGTGGTTATGAAAATTTAATGAATACAATTTATTAAAAAAAAAACACCAAATATAAAATGACATTACTTTAAAATCCCAAATTTAAAAAATGAAACATTTTTCTTTTTGATTATGTATAAAACTGCAAAAAATCTATTGCGTGTTTTTAACATTATATAGATCCGTAATCTGCATATAGAGTTATTGATTTATGCACTTTTATAAAACGAGATAACTATCAAAAAATATGTTTGATGGAAATTAAAAAAAACAATATAGAATGTCTGGTCATGTTGTTTCTATAGTATATTTCGAGTGTAAATGGTGTTGAAAAAATCCATCTAAAAGAAGTGTAAACTATTGAGTAATAGGTGAAAAAAAATTGTTGAAATGTGTTAGGATTGGAAAATAATAAGAAAGTAGATGTTCTTCCTTCTTTATTTTAGAATATGAATGAATTAAATAATTTTATAACAAAGGACTTAAATTTTTATTTCACTAGTTAAATACTTCACTCATTTTTATATACTTTTTTTTATTCAAACTGAAACAAGACTTGTCTAATAAATATTTTGTATGAAAATGTCAAAACATTTTTCATTCACATATATTATTTTGACAATTCCTTAAAAAAAAATATTTCGGGGTTTCGCTGAATTAATGAGTTTTGTCACTAATGTTGTGATCAATTAACTGAATTCTGTCAGTTTTTATACTTTTTTAACTTTAAAATAAATCTGATTTACTTTTTATTGAAACATTTTTACGAATTATTTATCTCAAAAATTCAATAAAAATATGAATTATTAAAATTAAACAATAGCTTAAGTATTACTTATTTTGAAAGAACTTTTGGTATGTTTTCAAAGCATGCTCAGATTGTTTTTTTTTTTTATTATTGTTTTACATTTTTTATTTATTCTTTTTGTTTTTGCACTTTAGCTTATCACAATATATTGCGTTGTTTATTTTGTGGCATCAATTCCTACAAAATATTATTTATTTTTCTCTCTATTATTGTTTGACTTTTTATACAACCACAAAAAAATTGTTATAGATAAATTATGTAAATATGTAATTATTTTTTCTAAATAAAAAATAAATAAATTATTTTCTCTTTTTATGGTATTTTCTCTATCAAAAAAACACCTTTTTAGGAGAAGGAAACATGTTCTGTTTCATTATACAATATCACTGACGACCTCGGTGGTCTAGCTAATAAAATGCCTCGAGTTGATGTTGATCCTGGTCTAATTGATTCCAACCTGAAGGTAATGGGTTAGATTCTAATTGGTACATTCCGGTTTCTATTTAAGGCTTGTTTAAAACCTTTCTGATTCATTGGAAAAGATTGACACATGGTCATAAACCCACCAAATTGTACTGTATACAAAACGAAAGAGTAATAAAATCATTTTGTGTCTTTTTAAATTCATTAAAAAAACCTAATCACAAAGACCTTACTATACTTAGTTGAACAAAGATTCGAAATGGAAATTCAGCTTCAAAGGGGTAGTATCGTATTTGATAGGCAATCGGTCATTTTGGGTTCAAATCCCAAATTTCCATGGATTCCATGAAAACTAAATCCAAAAATAGGAAAATCTTATATTGTATTACATTATTGTACTGGTGTTTAGTGACTGCCCAACAAAACATTATTATATTCGGCAGTTACTCAACGCCAACACAACCTGAAGCTACTAAGCAAGTAGACTAACTACTAGGTCACTGACAATTTATGAGGGCGGCCCTAGTATAGCATGTACCGTATATTACTCTAATAATTTAAATTAGGGTCATTGCAAGAATAAATTCAACCAGAAATCAAACTGATGACAGTTAAACTAGGTCATAGCACCAATGAAACTAAATAGTAATCCATGGCTTCCTAAGAGATATGTGAAAGATTCATACACAAACTAAAAAACACAACTATTTTTCTGAGGAACCTGCAATGAAATCCATTTATCTCCGACTTATGGACGTTGAAGGTCAAATGTTGACCTTTCCACAGTCTTGCATTTTTATTCTACGACCCATTAACCTCAAGGATTTCAACATATGTGGACCAAGAAATCTGATGTCTGCTGGAGTTCCAGTTCCACTTTACAACATTTTATATGTTTGGGAGTTATCAACGCATACCACATGACAAGCTCACTTTTCTCTGAGATGGTTTGGCCATAGAGAATGAATGAAGAAAGACTAATAATATATTGCAAATGTTAGTGGAGGATGTAAAGACGAAGACCTAGGAAAATTTTATTGGAATATTTTGGAAGAAATGTAGGAACTTTACGAGATGTATGGATGTAGAGGTGAAAAATGTCACATAGGAAAGTTTGGTCGTCTGTCCTCTCTCTGCCTATGGTGTGATGGTATGCATGCATTCCAATTAACGGTCACATATTTTCTCTTGAATTAATACAGGCCACAGTTAACGACTGTGCAGAGTGGATTCGAGTTCTGCATTGGAAACAGCATGTGTCACTGTTCTTCGTTGGATCAATGGTTTCTCTTAGTATTCATCGTCCCGCACCACCGTCTCACATCAACACAACACCACAGGCTTGATTGTACAATTATAGATTCAGATCTTAAAATGTGACTCATACGAGAAAAAAGGTAAAATAATAGTCAATATCCATTTCATAAATATATATTTTAGCATTTGTAACAATTAATAAATATAAAAATATGAAAAAATCCAGATTAAAAATTAATTAACCACAATGGTCATTAAAATGTGAATATGTTATTTAATTTTACATTTACATAACCCCTAGAGAACATCTGTGGGAGGAGATATAAAAAGAACATGAAAAATGCCCAATTTATATGTCCCAATTTAATTAATAGTGCTATTAGATTATTTTAACCTTTACATCTAAAATATGGATCGATTCCCATAAGTCACTTTGAATATTTTGTTACGTCTTTGAAGGATCCGGATGAAAGAATGTTTTTCTGCAAATAATAAATTAAAGATTAAAGAGTCAATTGCCTAGGTATGAACTTAATGGAAGGTGTTTCCTAAAACAAACTAGCTGTATTAATAAAAAGCAGTATGAAACCCGTTTGTAACTTAGATATTGTTATTACTTAGGAAGGCCTAGATGAAGGGAATTCATAGGTCCCACACATTTTTTCGATGCGGGGAGTTTCAACGGTAATAGTATTTAATAGATTTAAATATTGGGTTGTCTGGAAAGTAGTCTCATATTTCTTGGATAGATGTCATTAGGACAAAAAAAATGTTGTGAACTTCATTCCAAACATGCTGAATGTATATTATTATGAAAGATTATAGTTTAGCGCATTTTTCAGTGATTGCTTGAGCACTTTTTTTTATGATATTTTGAAGATTTAATAAAATAAGTGATTTTGTCAGGTTGGTGGATTTTTCTACCACATAAAAAAAAATGCAGCACAAACCAAAATATTTATATACAGTGTATGACGATGATACAGTAAGCAATCGTGTGTCAAATGTGGTTTAAAAACTCCATAATTATATGACACTCGAAGATGGTGTCTGATTTGGAAAGCCAATTACCACTGATGTGCCCACTAATAAGTAAAATGTATTTTTCAATAAGAAATAGGCACGCTGACAAATTGACACCTTTATAATAAAAGTTTAAACATATAACACGGTAATTACTGATATACTAAAAAGAAAAGACCTGCCAGAAATAAAGTTCAAGACAACTAGATTCAAAGCAAGCATAATATTAATAATAACCTCACAACACAACAATACAACGGGACATTTAAAAAAGTCTCTAACACCTAAATGTCAATAACATTCTTTGCAGCCAAACCCTTCAATTCATTAATATGAAGGTAACACGTAATCTTGATAACTTTAAAAATATCTTTCAAGCTATGTATGTGCATGGTACCTTATTGCTGCCAAAGTATTTGAAAGATAATGGTAAATTAAGAGGTAAAACAATTATATATTGGTTCACTTGAAAGAAGTTTAAAATCCTTTTTCAATAATACTAACAACTAGCCCCTAGGTTGAAATCCAGGCACCGTTTATCTAGGGCCACAAAATCTCTGGAACAAACACCTGCTATTACTGATGAATGAGTGGAGAGGAACATCAAGCCCCAGCAGATGGATTTTGCCTGTAAAGGCTTGGCTCTGAACTGCCCTGGAAGACTAAGAAATATTTTAACAGGAATCGGGGTAACCGAAAACAACATGGAAGAGTTAAAAAGGATATCGAACGGCTGTAGCAATAGGAAAAAAAGTCAATAGGACAATAAAACGTATATACTAAAACCAGACACAAATATAAAAAATCGGCTATAATAGTCCACAACAGTATTTTAGTACCAACTTTGATGTATGAGAGTAAAACGTGGACGTGGAAAAAGACTGAAAAGAGCCAAATAAACACTGTAGATATGTGCACTGAGAAGAAGAGAAAAGGACAAAAGAAAGTATAGTTGGATCAAGTGAATATTTTGAAAGAAAAAAATGTAAAAAGTCAACAAGATCGTAGGAGTTGTATGAATGTAGAAGCGAAATATAGGAAATTCTAGCGCTCTGCCCTTTCTGTCTACCTTGACAGAAGCGGTGTGATGTATGTATGTATGTATGTATGTGTATATATATATATATATATATATATATATATATATATATATATATATATATATATATATATATATATATATATATATATATATATATATATATATATATATGCTCAAAATAATAGGCACAATAAATCAGATGACATTTCATTAAGAATTTTCTTAATTATTTGAGAGCTATGTATATCGAATAACTAACTATAAATAATCATAAAAAAGGTCACGGAAACCCTTCAGATTGAGTGACTGCTTGACCAAAAACATGATCCAGAAAACACCTGAAGAAGAAAAAACCGAATGCCATAAAACCTCAGTCATTAAATCATAAATCATATGGACACCATAATGCTTAACAATTAAAGTACTGACATAGATGTATGATTGATTACGGGAGCACATATATCCGCTTAATTGCGGGCATACTGCGACAAATCCATTATCCAGTTGATCAAAGTGAATGCAACTTCACTTTGATCAACTAATAGTCAATAGCATGCAACCTAGCAATTTGACTTGATACACCATAAAAAAATTATATGCAAGTCCTGTAGTACTATCAGCTCCCAAAGGAAGCTCATGAATAGCTCTCCGTATGACAATCATCAAATGGGAATCCAGCATAAAAATAGCAGTCAAAAGTACTTTTCTTCTCAAGGCCACAATATAAAAAAGTCCATATTGTATACTCGATATGAACAAAATTATACCTTGATATGATTTAAATTGATCTCAAACATACTCGTACATAATAGTTACAGTTTTAATATGATTTTTACTCTAAATTTACAAAAATCTATTTTATTTTTTAATGCATTCATTTTATATACATTTAAGATATAATATATTTGTTTTTCTTTAAATAAATCTTTCTTTGAATTTCATACATTTTTATTAACTATTTTATTGCACAAGTTCATTATAACTTTAATATGTTAAATTTTAAATAAATAGAGTTAAACTCAAGTTATTCTTAGAATGGAATTTTAAACTTGGAGAAGTTAATGTACGAAGAACTTGAAAACGGTTTTAAATTTCATGAAAGAAAAATGTTTTATATTTATTATCTCTAAAGACTGCTCAAAATAAACACATTTTATACATATGATTTGAACATACATAAAAATATATACATATAAATTAGAAATTTTAAATGAACCAAAAGAGCAAAAACAACTTGAGCATTCTTTACTTTATAATAGAAACAACTTTGTGAATGATTACATTATTTTAAGTCTTCCACACAACCTTGATTTTGTAAGTATATTGGTAATGTATTTTTATTTCTCTTATAAAGAACACACTGATATTAGAAACATGATCAATCAAGAAAAGTTAAAGCCTTCGAAAATGTGATAGATGGTTTCTATTTGATAATATATAAAAAAAACAGTAGCTTTCCATCAAGGTTGTTCTGTTCCCGAATAATCACATCCAAATAGTCACAAAACATTTAACAACGGTAGCAAAATAATGTTTGTGAATCTAGCTTAAACGAGTATTGTATCATATTACACATTCGGTATATACGGCGCCATCTGACAGATTTATTGTCATTTATCAATCTCTTCAAACCAACCAGAAAGGCATAAAAGCCTTAACTAAAACCCAAACAGTAACTTTTTTGAAAGAATTTGAGAGCCAGCGGGAATCGAACCCGCAATACTCAAACTGGAAGACAGGCTTCTTAACATCTAGGTTATACTTATATTTGATAATGACGAGAATAAAATTTAACACTTGGCTTGCAATCTATTAAGGCATAACTCATTTTTATTATACTTACTGATAAATAAGTAATGTGATATTCAAAAGCGTTACTTTATCAAATAATAATAATTGCGAAAGCCTTATCTATACTGAAAGAATTTGTAATCAGCATATCTGATATAGATTGAAGTTAGAACAATTTCTGACAATGAAGTATTGAAAGATAAATTTCTCCTTGAATACCTTCAATATATAAAATTTATTGATAAAATAAAAACTTTTAATATTTCATAAATTTTCAGTTCAATAAACATCTTTTACAATTTAGTTAATACAATACATAACACAACTTTGAGGATTTGATTACAAAATTTGTTGAATAATTTATTTTATTTACACTTTTGATAACTTTTCTGTACATATACAGTTACATTTCAAATAATATACTTTTTGATAGTATAATATATTGCAAATATTTAGTTTTTCACAATCGTCAGGTTTGATTCTATCAAAATACATCAATCCCTCAATTAGTGTGTACTTGAGAAGCTCCGTATTAGTTGAAATGGCACTAATCAAAGATTGGCTCTAAAATGTAGAGTTGTTTCTACTATTTTTATTATGAAATTAATGCTGTCACCACATTTAAATTTTTAATTACCGTTCCATTGTATCACTGCAACTATTCACTTTCGATTTGTGCATGTTTTACTATTGAATGGGTACATGTAAGAATGGAAATTCAAAATGGCAAAAAAACCATGCTAACACTATGGTAGGCTACTGATTTAAATCAGCAATATTCGCATATGCACAGGGAAGAACTATTAAATTGAATTTCACACTATTTACTGAAATGTGGGGCTAAATTACAAATCAAAAATCGCACTAATCGAGGGATACATGTATTTCTTATAAGTAAACAAAATAATAATACTGAAATATTATTCAAGTATAGGATCCAGATAGTATTAAATGTATAGAATCTACACAGTATTGATAGTAGAGAAATTATATCAAATTATATATATAAAGTTTTATTTAAGTATAGAATCTGTTGACGACCGTGGTTTAATGATTAACATTCATGCTAAGCAAGCTGACATCCCAGATAGGATTACTGGCCGATTCACTTACTTACGATTGGTTTCATTCTTAGGTCATTTTATATCTGAATTTGTTTTCCTGTAGCTTATATGCTGGTTATATACAATACAACCTGGCAGGTTTATTGTCATGTGACAATCTCTTTTAACCAGAAAGATGTTAAATAAGCCCCAAGTGTCCTCCTTTTTAAAAAAATCTGGATACCAAAGTGAATCGAACCCATAACACCCAGAGTTGAATGACAAGAGTCCAATCAACTAGGCCACGGTGGTCGTCATTAATTAGTTCAGTAAATTAGTTAAATTACCAAGAATATTAATATAAAAATATGAAAAAATAATTTTATAACTTTCTTAATATTGTGATATAAACTGGTACTAAATACTTCAAAATTTTAAAATATACTGCATATTATGCAATATCAAGACACTTAATTTGCTTGTTTTGTATCTTTATTTTTTCAAATAAAATTCTAATTTGAAGTATGTATATATCCGGAAAAAAACCCAACCCACTAAATAATTATTTTGTTTATTTGAAATATCGCAAAAGTATTCAAAAAACTTTTTTGACATCAGTCCTATGTATACGCAAAAATATTAAACCTGTTAAATGGGTACTTTATGTTTAAATTATTTCTTTAAGTTTTTTGTTCCATAAGTGCCCATACAGAGTGACAAAATATTTCCGTAATTATCTCAGAGCAGGTAAAATATATTTTGAGTCATTTTTGCATAATTATAGACAGTAATAATAAGGTTATTTTCAATCTCTATTCTATAAACTCTAAAAGAAGATAACAAAAGAATGGAGACATATTAAAGATGAGAATTGTTTTATTGCACAGTATAGAATAGTATATCTATGAAAAATTATGCAACATTCACAGAGCATAATCCTGAATTTATATAACGCAATTTAAATTTTTCTTCCATTCAAGATTTTTTTTTGTTTTGTTTCATTTTTTAGAATATTAATCCCATTTTACAGCGATTTACTTAATTAGTCACTAATTTAGCATCGTACTTCCACCTAAATCAAATAATGGTAGTTTTATAGAATATTAATCCCATTTTACAGCGATTTACTTCATTAGTCACTAATTTAGCATCGTACTTCCGCCTAAATCAAATAATGGTAGTTTTATAGAATATTAATCCCATTTTACAGCGATTTACTTCATTAGTCACTAATTTAGCATCGTACTTCCGCCTAAATCAAATAATGGTAGTTTTATAGAATATTAATCCCATTTTACAGCGATTTACTTCATTAGTCACTAATTTAGCATCGTACTTCCGCCTAAATCAAATAATGGTAGTTTTATAGAATATTAATCCCATTTTACAGCGATTTACTTAATTAGTCACTAATTTAGCATCGTACTTCCGCCCAAATCAAATAATGGTAGTTTTATAGAATATTAATCCCATTTTACAGCAATTTACTTCATTAGTCACTAATTTAGCATCGTACTTCCGCCTAAATCAAATAATGGTAGTTTTTATTTTTTCTATAATTTACTTAAATATAGTTATAAATTTTAAGTTTTCAAAATATTAATTAATCTGTTTATTTAAAAAAAAATTGCTTCTTCAAATTGTAGTAATTCAAGCATTTTATTTTGAAATATATTTGATAAGTAACAAAGATAATTTCACACTACTTTTATTCATTGATAACCACTAAACTTGCGTAAAAACATTATTATGAAAAAAATCATAATTAGTTCAGACAATTATGTACTTACAGAATCTGTATTTATACATAGATGAAGTCTCCGTTTGTAGAAAAAAATTCTTATATATTTTACATTAGTGTAATTACCCCCATTCTGTCCCCCTAAAAATATAATTTAGAGAATTTGGAGTGTTTTAAAACGAGAACATTGGCAACAACCATTGACTGTTGCATCATGACAACACACCCGCTCACACCTCCGTCAAGACAACGCAGTTTTTAACAGAAAATTACTATTCCAAATTTAAATAAGGTTAGCCTGTACTTTTTTGAGAGAACTTTCCAATGCCATTCTTTGTGTTTTATGAACATAAGTTTTACTTGACTCGCAAAACACTCAAATCAAGTAAATTTACTTCACAGACACGAGAGACAACCAATCTTATGGTCATGTACTCAAATATAATTAAACCTATGCTTCAGAAGTGCCCAAAACCAATATAAATATGAATAAGTCTCTCTTGAATTAATATTATTTTTATATTATCACAAAATTTAAATAATTTTGTTTTAAGAAAATATTGTAAATATTTAGTTACATTGATGTCAAATTGCACTTAACCTTATAATATATAAAAAAAATTAAAGAAATATGGTCAAAGAAACAATATATACAGAAAAACAAAGATTTATTATCTTTTAAATTCTCGTTTTATAGAAAATTTATTTATGGGAAGACAGTTTGCTAAAAAAAACAGTCTATAGAAAAAGATATTATGTAACTTTCGTAACTATAATCAAAACCACATATTTCTATTGATTCGATAAATCTGCATTCAATTTATCAATCTTGATTTTATATACAGAATAAGTAAATAACACAATCAATATTCACAAACAATTTTATAAAACAAAACAAGTTGATAAGTGCGCATATATTTATAATCGATATTTATTGACAATACTTGCTTTTTAATTGGAGATAGATGAAGAATTAGACATGAAAATATGCCATTTTTAGGGGCAACATAGGAAACAATTCACTTAGGTCATTTTTAATACCATACAATACCACACCTGGGCTAATTATTTTGGCTGAAGGGCCACATGAAAATGAGCCGCCAAATAAGATTTATTGCCATGCAGCAATATCTTTCAATGATACCAGGTGTTTAAACAATTTGGGTACCAATGGGAATCAAACCAGTAATCCCCATGTTTGAGAACAGGCATCTTACCAACTAGGCTACGAAGGCAGTCAATATAATAATATTTTTTTAAAATAATATTTGTAAATTATGATTTTGTTGTTTGCCATATTACTCATTTATTGTCAATAGGTATTGATCATGTACACATTTTATGTCTTTGAATGTTTACAATTATATTTTGGAATTATTTTCAATTTGTAATTCATTTACTATATTGAAGTAGTTACAAATTATGTTTTCTGCATATTCAAATACAATTTATGTATTCAATTTTCTATGTAGATTTGGTATATGAATAAATTTTTTTTAATTGGGTTTACATTTGGATACAAAAGATTTTTTAAAAGAATATTAATGTTCCAATATTGTTTTTTTTTTTTAAACATTAAAAAAAACTTTATTTTACAACCCTTTAATCGAGTAACATAAATACCCTGTTAATAAAGTTTGTATTCAAATTAGTACAAAAAAATCTTAGTACAATTCTTCAATAGTGTATTGAAGAGCCTGGGATGAAAACACTGTAAGACTTATGTTAAAAAATTAAAATGAATGAGAAAAACTTTGACATGTTAATATAAATACTTGATCAGTATACAAATATATGTTGATGAAAAAAATACAAAAATAAAATAAGTGATGTGATTTGAGGATATAATATTCAATTTTCTCTGATAAATATATCTTTTTATCATACAATTAAAGAGTCTGAGACAGTAAAATTGTATGCAAACAATAAATTATTACATGGCAAAAAAATTTAATACAATCAGATAATGTATATCCCAATGAATGTACATGTATTTTAGATGTATTTATACGCAGCATAAGCACCAAATTATGCTACCACAAATAGCGTTTCTCCGTCATTTACATTTTTTTCTATGGTCCCAATTCCCTTTTCAATAGTTCATTGACTTGTCACTTGTCTCGAAATAAAACTCACAAATTTTACTTAATTTTCAACAGTTATATTTTAAGGCATGATTTGTTTACTGTTTTGAAATGTACTTACAAATTACTGATTCACTTTTTTTAATTATATATACAGTATTTGTTCTGAAATTTACTTATAAATAAATGCAAATTAGTTTAATTTGTCCATTTTAACACATTCACTGCGATATGTATTTATAGAATAGTGTAGAGGTACTGAAAAAAATCATATTTTCGAAACCTTAAAATCTTACGGTATTTTCGAAACCTTAAAATCTTACGGAAACCTTAAAATCTTAAAATATTCGGTACCATACAAACAAAGAGAATCGAATGACGCGCAACGGGCGTCATCAGCATCTCTACAAAAAATGTGTTGACGCCCATGGGCGTCTTTAGCAACGAACGTGTTAATAACCATATGCATTTGTTTTTCATTGCAAACCTTAAAAAAGAAGTCTAAGGAATCTATTAAAAAAGGCAATCAGTTTCATCAATAACATTCTAGTATAGTTTCTCAAAAAGTTGAACTTTTAGTTGTTGAAGAAAAAATCCTTATATTTTGTATAAAAATTACATTTTCTCTCCATTTACACTTTTGATGTATTGCTTGAAATATATAATTTAGGAGTTTAGCAAATATACTTTTTCTTAAATATTTAAGTTTTCATCATTAATTGCGGACTTTTTAAATTTTGCGTTACTCCCTCAAACCTTTCAAATGAAGATTATTAAAGAATTTTATTTTTGTAACAAGTAATAAAATAGGCAATAGATAACTTTCTCTCATAAATAAAACTTACGCAGCGTAATAAACTATTTCAGTACAGTTATTTGAAATGTGTATATAAATATAATTTCCACCCGTTACAGGATTATATAAATATTTAAGTTCTTATAAATACTTAGACACATTACATAAGTTAGTTTGTTGTGTCATCTACAATCATTCAAGAATCCTTTCATAAAATATCAAACCAATTTAACAGTCTTTTTGCTATCTCTTGATTAAAATTTAGAAAAATCTTCAAACATCCCTATAAACATTCATTAGTTTTAAATACAATATTTTAATGAGTGAAATAAGACTATTTCACTACAGAGATCTTAGAAAAAAGCATTTGGTTAGTACTGTTGCCAAGATAATATATATTTTTCCAATATTGCATCTTTCCAATTCACTAAGTGAATTATTTGTTATAAAATATAAAATTTCTGTTAACTTTTTTTTTTGATTAAGTAAATAAAAAATTGTAATCAATATTTGTTTATAATATAGAAAAATAATTATATTGACAACAGAAGGATCTGGCAGATCGTGTTATAAATACAGGAAGACGTAAAATTTGAAAATAAAATCTTACGCGGAAGCACCATTTAGACGAGTCAACTCCATGTCGACTACTTGAAGAATCTCATTCCACTTATGGGATGGTGTGGACGGAGGGGTGGACATGCAGATATCTAAAGAGGAATTACAGCTTGGAGAGGGAAATACTAACTTTCTTTTGGAACGAGAAGGACAACATTTCGAGACCACTTTCTCATTGACAACAAGAGAAATTGGCGTCAACTGGAAGGAGGGCATTTGAGGTGTGCATACTTTTCTGGCAATATGGCTTAACCCTGTGTAACGAAAGACGGGCTTCTTCAATATCGTTGAGCTGGACACTTTTTCAATGAGACCAATGGATGTCAGCACATTGGAAATATCGTACAACCGGCGGACCTTGGATTTGTGCTGTTTCTGTTGTCGATCCACTTGCGCTGGAGGCAAACCATCTATAGATGCATACCGAGGAGGGCTGATAAGGACTCCCACTGCCATTTCTAAGTTTATTAATGTGCCCTGATGAAAAAAAAAAATTACAAAAAATATAAACATGTTTTCTACATTCTTCACTAAACATCATTCTGTTTCCATTTTCAATAGGGTTCAATATAAATCTATTTTTATTCTGAATATACGAGGGCGGTCCAATAAGTACTTAGCCTCACCGCCCGATGGCACCACTATCGCAAGAGCAATTTTTTATCGCGTAGTACATTCTCGTTGACAGCTACTGTCAAAGTTTCAGCCGAATCGGACGCGTAGTTTTGTTTTGACCGCGTGTGGAAGCGAGCGTGTCCGCGGATTTGAGAAAAATGGAAAAAGAGCAATATCGGTCGGTGATTCGATTCTTGTTTTTGAAAGGGAAATCGCGCAGCGAAATCAAAGAGCGCTTGGATGCTGTGTACGATGACTCTTCTCCTTCGATGGCGACCGTCAAAAATTGGTTTAACGAGTTTCAAAGTGGTCGCACGTCGGTTTTTGATGAGCCACGCCCAGGTGCCCCGAAAACGGCTACCACGGAGGATAACGTGACAAAAATCCACGATCTCGTATTGGCAGACCGCCGATTGAAGATGCGCGAGATAGCCGAGACAGTAGGCATCTCAAAAGACCGCGTGGATCATATCCTGCATGAAGTATTGGGCATGAGAAAGCTGTCAGCGCGATGGGTGCCGCGTTTGCTCACTCCGGACAACAAGCGCAACCGTGAGACCACTTCAGAGCAGTGTTTGACGATGTTTAAGCGCAATCCGAAGGAGTTTCTGCGTCGTTTTGTGACCGTCGACGAAACATAGATACACTGGTACACACCCGAGACCAAGGAACAGTCGAAACAGTGGACTTCACCCGGCGAATGTGCTCCGAAGAAGGCAAAGACTGTCCTATCGGCCGGAAAGGTGATGACCACCGTTTTCTGGGATTCAAAAGGTGTGATCTACATCAAATGAATGAGGAGGTTATCGCCGCCACGGAGGCCTACTTTGCAGACCTCCAGAAAACGTATTTTTCAGACGGGTTAAAGAAGTTGGAGCATTGCTGGGTCAAGTGTATCGAACTCAAAGGAGATTGATTATGTTGAGAAATAAATCGCCACTTTTCATAGCCTCAAAAGAAACATTCATAGCCTCAAAAGATAGGAGACAGAAACATGTGTCGCAGAGATCAATGTAATTAGTGGAATAACAAAGTAATGTATTATTAAATATTCTAATATGAAATTCCACAAAGTTAAATGTAAAATATTTCATAAAGTATAATATAAAATACTTTAATACTCTTAGTATAGTAAATTTAACACTCATCTCACATTTACAAATGTGTAAAATATTAGCTCAGATTACAAGCCACAAATTCTTTAAAATTATATCAATATAATCAATGCAAATGTTACTTGCTCAGACAACAAATTCTCGAATGTGTATTTAAGTCGCATAACAAAATATGCCACTAATTGTTATTGATATGCATACTTTGAAAGATAAATATATCCTGAATTGTAATTTTTTTGAAAAATGTTGATACAATATCTTTTGTTTTATAATAGTAAAGGCCAATCTAAAGGCCACTTAAGGGTTCTTTATTTTGTCAATAAATAAATATATGCCAATGCAAGGAAAGTTCCTAAACAAAGGCCGATATATTGTCTGATACGTATATTTTGTTTTATCCTTCATTAGCCTTTTTTCAATGTATTTCGTTTTTACATATTTTAATTGATTTATCTTAATTTGAATTTAGGGTTTGGATTCTCAATGCCTAGATGGCAAAATATAAATCTGAATAGTTACATGCAAGTTTTGAGGCATTAACTCAAATCAAAAGTTAATCTATTAAGCCCGTACGATGTCACGGATGAAACTCATGACATCGGACCTTCCTAAGAAAGGTCAAGTCACTACAGAATATGGAAATAGTTTACCTGAACCAGAAATATCTGAAGTGAGGACACTTTTAATCTCTTTGTTAACAAATCAAACTTGATACGAGGCTTGCTACTTAAGTTTTGAGATATGGCAACACCAGTGTAGATACGTCAAATCTGACATCAGCATCGTAAAGTTTGATGTTTTTAATGGTTATACGTGGTCAGAAAGTTTTGTCATACGAGTGCTATTTGTGTTGTTTACAGTGACTTGAAAAATTCATCTCGACCAAAAATGGAATTAAATCGTGAACATTTTCGTGCAATGATTTTTTATGATTTTTGACGTGGACTAACTCAACAACAATGTGCCAATCAACTCGCTTCGACTTTTGGTGATGAAGCACCATCCCGGGTCACTGTGTTTAGCTGGTTTTCCAAATTCAATTGTGGTCGTAGTTCGCTCCAGGACGAATTTCATCCAAAATCGGTTGTTGTGCCAGAAAACATCGATGCTGTGCGTGAACTGATATTGCAAGATCGTCATGTGACTTATCGTGAGATTGAGGCATGTTTGGGCATTAGTTCCACTTGCATACATTCGATATTGCATGAACATTTGGCCGTCAAAAACATTTGTTCGCGTTGGATACCGCATAATTTGACAATCGCTCAAAAAAACGCTCGTATCGATTGGTCCAAAGAAATGTTGAAAAAATTCAATCGAGGTGCTTCAAAAGACGTCTATAAGATCGTGACAGGCCACGAATCATGGATCTATGCATATGAGCCAGAAACTAAACAGCAGTCGACTGTATGGGTCTTTCAAGACGAGCCAAATCCAACAAAAGTTGTTCGCGCACGAAGCACTTCGAAGCAAATGGTGGCTTGTTTCTTCAGTATAAATGGTCATGTCGCAACAGTGCCTTTAGTGGAACGTCATACAGTCAATTCTGAATGGTATGTTACACCACCATTTGTTTGCCAGAAGTGTTCGGAGAAATGAGGAAAACCAACCGCCGAAGACGGATCATTCTCCACCACGACAATGCGAGCTCTCACAAATCGGCTCAAACAAGTGACTTTTTGAGCACTCAAAACATCGAATTGATGGGTCATCCGCCGTACAGCCCTGATTTGGCACCCAATGACTTCATTTTATTCCCGAACATCAAAAATAAATAGCGAGGTCAACGTTTTTCGACGCCTTAAGAAACAGTTGATGAGTTCGAAACGCATGTTTTGAAGTTACCTCATTCGGAGTGGAAAAAGTGCTTTGAAAATTGGTTCAAACGCATGCAAAAGGGTATTGATCTTCATGGAGAGTATTTTGAAGAACAATAAAGCCATTTTCGATGATAAATATTTGTTTTAACTTGTCTGTCTCAAAACTTAAGTACCAGCCCTCGTATACTGTGAAAATCGTTTAGCATGAAAACTTTCAAGAAATATTTATTAATATCAAAAAATATTCTAAACCCGACAAAATGCTACGTGATTTCATTCATTTATTTTCTTTTAAAAACGCTTAAGATGAAAATATTTTGTATGTCAGAAAAACAAAATAATATACCAGCCATATCACATCACCAAATTGTTCACTGTTTATGATTTTATGAGTCAACTTTCTATTGAACGGCCGAATTACCTTTCGGCAGGCAAAATATTTCACTTACAGTCTATTCCTGAACTGACATGTATAAAGAACTTTGTGTATAGTAAAAGTCTATAAATTTATCTCCCTCAACTGTAGAATGATGAAGTCAATGAACATGTTACTTCTTTTAACACGAAAAACTATTTCTGTCCCATAGTTTCAAGTTAAATGATTGGCACTATACGAGTACATAGTAACAGCATATATGTTACCCGCGTATAATGATAAAAAATTATGTCTTATTTTTATTATATTCAAAGGGTAAAATAAATTTACTAACCAATATCAAACAAGGTTTAAAGTTAAAAAACAATGCAAATCTAAGCAGGCTCACGACACCAATTGTCAATTATTTTCTGGATAATTTGTATTTATATAAGGCTAGATTTATATTTGAAAATTTTGGCTGTCTAGATGAAAATAAGACTTGAAAACTCAGAAAAACATAATTTCACAAATAAAAGTAAATAACATACTCACGGAAGGTTCTACAAGAAACATCATCAAAAACCTCTGTGCCATCGTTCCCAAAGACCGATGTTTGGGGGAGGCCAAAGCTCCCTTTTTGCCATGCAGAACGTGACTTACTCCTAGTACTTCCCCTTGTGACTTGAGCGTATTCAGGAACTTGTCAAGCTTCGTAGCACCATGCCACGAATAGGTATTCTTTCTGCAGTGAGTGGCACATTGCAATGCCTCCAGTATGTTGATAATGTCATATATTCTACGTCGTTCTACACCCAATTTTTGAGCTGTAGCATCGAGATGTATTTCAAGATCGCTCGGTGATCCATGCAAAGGGTATAGCTCCAGAAACCTAAAAAGTAAACACATACATATTATTCGATAAATACGTACCATCAAGCCATATCCCTTTTGGGGTAAGCAGAAGACAGATTTCCATACCTCCCTATTCACACAGAAATAATTTGCCTCATCCAAACTCATTCATGCTTTTCTGTTTTTCGTACTTCTTACGTTTCCGTCAGTCAAAATTTCTTCAGCTATATCCTTCCATTCTTTCCTCAGTCTACCTCTTCCTCAAACGTTGTTCATTTCAGATATATACATATACATGTTTTGTACGTCTTTCAGAATTTATTATCTCAATATGTCCAAACCATCTCAAGATAGCGGAAATCTTCACTTGAATTTCAATTTTAAATGTTAACACATAGATAAAACTCTGTATTATTGATCTTTTTTATTTTATAAAGCGAATTTATTGAAATCTTTTTTTAATTCCGCTGTAGTGAAATTCAATTAAAAGAGGGTTCATAAAGCGAAGTATCATTGTACACTTATCGTCCCCTACACAGAATATATTCCGAGTCTTGAGATAATTTTAAATCCTTGGCTTGAAAACATTGTTATTTGATTATTTGAAACAAATTGATGATTAAAATTTTAATTATATGTTATGTATCTAGAGAGAGTATCTCACATTAAATACTTTTATCATAGTGCTACACAATTGTTCCACCACATTGTGTTTCTTCTAGAGTAGACATAGAGAAAAGGTCTCAACACTTTTCTATACAAACACACTCAATTCGTTTCCACTTCATTCGTTAATTGTATGTTACATGTTCTTTTATTCATACTACACTTTTACAAATCACTTCATGCATTCACTCAGTTAAGAAAAACTTTGTAACCCAAGGTGAAAATTATTAAACTCCAATGGTGAGAGTTTTTTAAGTATGTATGGGAATACACATAATATATTTGTACTTATTGGTTTTATTTAAAGCTAAACTCCAATAACAAACTCTAATACTTATAGAGCTCAATCAAGAACTCCATTTTTGTTATATGAAAATTTTCAAAAAATATAATATTCCTGTACAAGATTATAAGACAGTGTGAAATATTGGATACATGTGATAAGTATAAACAAGAAATAAAGATCAAAGATATCTATCTCAGAAGAGGCAAAATATGCTAATCTTAAGACCCAAGCCGTTTTTAACTATTTGCTATAATAGATTAGTGAATGTAGTCTTCATATAATGTTAGTGGTTTTGTCTCTATCTCAGCAAAAGATCCGCTAAGATAACACAAAATCATATACACATAAGACTGATGGATAGAAAGCGCCTTATGTAAATACAAGAGGAAAAATGAACATTACCTGATGACATTTAGTATGATCACGAATCTATTAAAGATTTTTGAAGACTTGGAAATATTCGGAAACCTATCAATTTAAGTAACCTGGTGTGTTAACACAGATAATTACCTGATGACATTTAGTATGATCACGAATCTATTAAAGATTTTTGAAGACTTGGAAATATTCGGAAACCTATCAATTTAAGTAACCTGGTGTTAACACAGATAAACACACACTTTGAAAAAACATCTATTACCCTTTATTCTGATGTGTGGCAATCGGTTATATGATGCTTTCCAAAATGCATTTGTTTCTGAAGGCATGAGAAACCTTAAACTCCTGAATATGGTAGACCTAGCTACATGCTATTAAGTTACAATTGACCATTCCACAACTGAAATGGCGCATGGAGAAATATTGGTCAACTTCGAAGAACATGACAAGCAAAATCACTACCCTTTTTTTTACAAAATGTGCAACCCTCACATACTATTAAAACAGTTAAAATGAACACAGGAGAGCACTTGAACGTTGCACCAACTATAAAATAAATATACATTTTTTGTTTTCTTCTTCCAAGGATTTAAATAATAATTATTAACTTAAACGTGTTTCACTATAACGCAGAATTGTCCCACCTTTACTTAGACGACGTTTAGTTAAATGTCTACGTAAAGTTATCAAAATTTCAAAAAAAAAAATCATGTTTATGTCAACAATCCATAGTAACAAAAGTACGCGCGAAAAAATTGCAAACTCGTGGTTTTACCTATCGCATAAAATCCGCAAGGACTTCTCTTTCCTGTGGCAAGCATTCTTCAAAGCGACATTTGTCAGTAATTTTAGATTTGCTGTTGGCGAAACGTAAAGGGAATTTGTGACTTCGCGCAAAATATTTCGTTTTGGTGTCTCCGTTATGGTCTGGCTGCCCAACATTTTACCACAAAAGCACGACCGCACGTGATTTTATATAAATAATTATTGTAGCCAGCCCTATAATAATCTATCAGATATCACTTTGGACTAAAATAAAAAGTTTATATGAAAAGAATATAAAAATAAAAATTATCTCAAACCGCGCGACTCTAATCGCAACATAACCTGGGTCCGCCAATTTTTGACAGATTTGCAAATAATCAGACACACAAGAAAATATTTTCCCTCCCGCGATATTCGGCGGTAGTAAATAAAAAATATAGCAAAGCTTTTTTTTATTTTTTTGTCTCGTTTTAGCTATTCCTTAATCTATGGCATTGTATAGCCATAAATTGTTAGAAGTTTTGCACTTACAAGCATTAATTATTTATAAACACAAATAATGAAAATTAGACAAAAAATATACTGCATTAAGAGATTAAATGAAAATATTATTATGAATAAAATTAATGTAAAAATAACTTATATACAAGGAAATAAGGCCGACAAATATTTTGAATATAAACGTTCAGACTCGGTCTCCCATTGTTGGGGTGTATCTCGATTGAAAAAATTTTATAAAATGAACACAACCTTTTGGTAACTTATCTATTCAAATGTATTTTTCCATTGCTATGACACATATGTGTAATTTCAGTTTAACTTATTTACTTGTATTTATCAAAATATGGTAGAAAAAGTATTCTTATGAATTTGAATTGGGCAAACTTTAAAGTTTTAATTATACTTCGAAATATTTAAGAAGGCTAAAAGAGTCGCAACATTAATTAGCAGTGGAATATCATAATTGGAAAATGAAGGTTTCTGGAAGCTTCCAGAAATATTTTAAATACTTCTCAAACAAGAAAAATAATGGAAATTTTCCACAAGAATTAATTATTTTCTTTCGATGTTCATTAGAATTCTGAATTTTTAAGCATAATAAAAAAAAAAATATATATTTTTTCTTGGTCTACATTACATCATTTAGGTAAAGGACGAAAATTTTATTGTAATCTACATGATTCAATATATTTTCACCCTTATGAATATTCCTTTAGATTCAACATTATGTTAAGTAGCACGTTTGTAACATTTCTCTTTGGTATTTTATATGAGTTTTTTCTATCAAACACGAAAGAGTAACGATTTAAAAATATGATACTTGTATGAAACGCGCACTTCTCACATTTACTAAAAGACAAATTGAAGTTTATCGTACCAATTTATCATGTATCATGTATATATGATTAACATAAACTCTGAAATATAGGTTATAAGATAAATTTTGTTTTCTTTAAAAGACAAAGAAATTTCGAAAGGCTTTCTATTTTCTTGATTATTAACTAAATTACTTATGCAAGGCTTTCGAGTGTTGACCCATCTAGAGAAAGCAATAGAAATTTATAATGTTTACGCTAAAATATATTTTTAGATTGTAGCTCCTATCCATTAAAACATACGAAAGTGTTGCTTAAAAATGTTTACTGATGGCTCCAAATGAGTATTGTCTAATACGACGCCAAAATGTTTCATATTAAATCTCCCCAGAATTATCTGTTCATTCAGACCAACCAACAGTTAGATATTTACGGTGCGATGAACACAGCGATAATGGAATATTACGACGAGACTTTACGTGATGTTCAGGTGGATGCACCGTCGTCGTTGTTGCTAGGCCTCGTAGTTAAGGATCCCCCTCGCCATTTTAACTTTAATTCAATTGTAAAGCGAAATTGTTCCGTTTAGTTTGTTTTTATTAAGTGTGTGAGCCGTTGCATACCAGAAAACTCACTGGCTACACTGCTGTACTAGATCTTAATTATTCCTTTTTAAACACAACGTGGATAAAAAACGGCGAACTATTAATAAAATGAGCCTAAAAACAATAATTTATTTACAAAATAATTGTGATTACTTGTATTTTTCTAGATATTATTGCTTATATTTTTCCAGGTACAATACATGTGTACCATAACGCCATTTCTCTGTCAAGGTAGGCAAAAAAAGAGAGCGTCGGACATTCCTATTGTGACACACATCTTTCGCTTTTCAACCTCATACAGCTCCTATGATTTCTCTAAATATGATGATATAAACATTCATGTAGACGGAAATGGATGTTTAAGAAGTGGACGACGGATGTCATCAGCATAAACAAACCATATACATTCTCATTCGATATTTGTATGACCTTTGTATTTAATTTATTCATAAATTTTTCAATATATTAAACAACCATGGTGATATAATGGATACTGGCTTTTCACCTTTTGAAATATTTAACTACTTAATTAAAATATAGTTCACTCTAATATATATTCTACTTTTGGTGTATAATCACGTAATATCATTAATTAATTTATATTCAACACTACATTTATTCAATATTTTTCATAATTTACTGCTTATCACGCGGTTATTTACTTTTCCAAGTTTCACAAACGTATAATATATATATTTATTTTTTGCCGTGCATTTTTCTATAAGCATGCACAAAGAGAAAATTTGATCTACGTATCCTCTTTCACTTAAAAACATCCCATGCTTTCTTTACAATGTTTCTTCTCAGTAGAAGTTTTTTTCTCTAAAGTTTACTTCCTACATTTAGTTAACTAATAGCTCTTCTAGTGTTCAAAATTGAGCTCTAGAAGTATTGGTCGATTGATTATTTTAACTCTCCAAACATTGAGCCTTTTCGAGCTATTCTGTACTGCATACATAATGTTGAATAAAACAATAAAGCGTCATCCTTACGATTGCCATGTAGAATATGTTGCACCTATCTAATTGGAATATTTCTTTGTTCTTTCAATATGAGATAATGGCAACACAATTGAGTTAGCAACTAAACAGCTGATAATACTTTTTACAGTGTCATCTGTCAGTACACTTTTGTTAATTATTCTTTTTAATGTTCCGCAGTTAAAGTACCCGACAACAGTCATCAAATGTGCGTGTTTTTATATTAACTCCTTTCTAAATTTAATCAACTCATTTTTAACCAAGTATAGTCGATATTAGGAAGTGGAAAAAACTTGTAGTTTTTCGGTGGGGTGTACACTAATGACATTATTCAAAATGTCAGCTTTTGCTGTACAATAGTGATGGGAAAATTAGTTGTAGTGCTTCACAATAGAGCTGGGAAATTTAATTGTTGAAACAAACTCGTTTAAAGAACAATGATTTAGTTTCCTCATATTAAGGGTTTTAAGTATTTTTTTCTTTCGATTTTAATTTGTTCGAAAATCTTTTGTTTGTCTGACGGCAAAGTTGAGAAGCTTTTTATTGAAGTGTTCACAAAATAACGATACATTTTGCTTTACCAATAATAAAGTTTTCTAGTTCTTTAAAACACTATGACTTTTTTTAATTAACAATTCGCGACCGACATATCGCTATCTTGCAATGGTTTCTCTTCTAGACTGCGTAGTTATGTTCGGTTATGTTATTCGGTTGCATCACGTTAAAAAACCTGAATATTAATTTATGTGCGGTGTCGCTCATTGTGTCATCCTTTGAAAGTGAAAATTTTGATCGATTTCCTTTGTTGTATATTTTCTTAATCCACAGCTTCAGAATAAAAAAGTCACTCAACACAATATACCGGTCTCACATAACAGATAAATCTTACTCGCTACCAATAAAACAAATAAAAAAACATGTTTTTAGCACAAATACACTTTTTGGCCAGTGGTTTTTATTTTATTTTAATTTTGTATGCTGTGGGATTTTAAAATCATTAAGAAAATAATAAATTAAATGGATTTTTTTTAAAAATCAATCTCAAAAAATAACTTTCTGTTATTATGGATTAAGCTTGCTTAATTTTTGCTTCAAATCCTCTCTTTTTTTAGTTATTGTGTTCAAGAGCTTACTTCTCAAAAACTCACAGATACATCTTTTTTGTGTTAAATCTGTGGTTCAAGTTATTTCTGTGATGTGATTTTGTTTTCAAGCCTCTTGACCTGGTCGCAACTTAAATCAATTATTGGTATAGTCACTTATTTTAATTTTATAACCAAATTAGTAGAAATACAAGAAAAAGGTATGAGAAATATAAGAGTGTATCTCATTTTGTACAATAATTTAAATCCATTATTTCAATATGATGAGAACAAAGATTTTCTAGCACAAAGAACATGACCATCATAGCCTAGTAAGACACCTGGCTGATTTTTGGATGATTGCCCCATGACCTGCTTAGCGTATTTGTTAAGACGTCTGCCTTCTGACCTGGAGGTTGCGTGTTCGATTCCCGCTGGAACCCTGATTTTTTTTATAGAAAAATAAATTTTTCAGTTTGGCTTTCCACTAAAGGCCTCTTGAACATCTTTCTGATTGATTGGAAGACATTGCCACATGGTAATAATCCTACAAGGTAGTACTGCATACAAAGAAAGTGTTGTACATGATCCACTCTGCACTACTTTTGCTGCCAGATGTGATTTGTTTAATAATAGTGGGGTCCAATCCTGAGTCAGAGCGCCCTTGAGAGTTTGTTATATAAAATTATCATTTTAATTTGATGATTGAAAGAGATATTGACACATGACAATAAACCCTCCAGGTTGTATCGTATACAGGGAAACTGTAATACAATACAAAATTTATTATGACTTCTGTAGCAGAAAGTTTTTTCTTAGTTTCTGCCATCCACAAACATTAGAAACAGAAATTGGTTGAGGGTCCATCCAGTATGATCTACACTTTTTTTATCAAGACATTAATAAATATTCTTAGAGGCATTCTTCTTCCGTATGGTGGTAGCACTAAAGTGGCACAGATAGACTCCTCAGTCATGTTTGGGGTAGCTTAATGTATTTCAGAAATGCTCCCTTGAAATATATAAATGGAGCATGTGTCTATTATGTGCTCGGTTGTCTGCATTTCTCCACACTCACAAAGAGTCGACTCTTTTAAACTCCACTTATGTATATTGTATGCACAAGACTGAGAAGATCGAACTCTGTTGATGTAACTCTTCCTAGGGAAATAAAATCCAGGCTGCCCCATTGTTGGATTTGAGATTAGGTGTTTATTTTTAACATCCGTCTCCTACCACACTTGTCTCCACCTGTCCAAGGGAACAAAATTAAACCAAATAAATCTTTCTCCCGTTATCCAGAGACGTTTTCGGTAAACAAGTCAAGTTGAGGGAGATTGTGATGTCCCAGTACTAAGGCAGTGAGCTGTCTTGGAGTATCTTTTTTGAATTCCCTATTTACTGCTGTATCTCAAAAGCATTCTTTTTCAACCGTTTTAGCCTTGCGACCCCTGAAAAGATAAAAAAATTGACCTACAAAAACTTAATATCTTGTTGATGCATGTGCACGTGGCCTTACTAATGTTGTACTTGCACAAAGACGCAAAGCCTTATCAGTTGTCAGTCTATAGAACCAGTAACTAATTAAAATTGTCAGTCTATAATAGAACCAGTAACTAGCTTAGTTACCTTTTATTCCGAAGTTTATTGATGATTACATTACTAACGCTACCTAATACACACTATCACTAGCTATATAATAGAATAGATATATACGGGTAACCATTGGAGTTAACAATGTATAACAATAACTTCAACTTAGAACTGTAATTTTTTTAATTAGTTTATTTTTCTCAGAAATTGTGTTATTTTCCTTTTGTACACATAAGTTATCTTTATTATTGCACTCACCCTAGGGGTCTCGACCGTCAGATTAAGAAATGATACTCTAAAGAACCATTGATTTAAGCTTAGACATCAAATAGAAAAGTCATAAATTTTTCCATTTTGATTCCTACGCTTGAGGATATGACACCAACAAAATGCCTTAAAATATTGTTATCACTCAGTATCTTGTCTTCTTTTGGCTGCTAACCAAAAACTCTTTTGTGGGATATAATGTGTCCAGTCCTTTTGGATTTATGAAAGTTCATAATTTTACTGTAATAGATATCTGCAAGAACATCAAAGGATACACAACTATTGCCATTAGTCTGGTGAATAGTATACTTGTTATTCATTATAGGTATCCCAGTTTTAAATGTACTTTTATATATCATTCCATCTAAATTTATTTAGTGGCACTTTTTTTAAATAAATAAAAAAACAAAGTTATCTGTAAGTGAAATTTTCTTCTTACAGTGTTTTCACGTCACTTTTTAGTTATTGTATTTCAGTTGTTCTCACAGTATATGGGATAACTTGCCTAGGTATTGAATAATTAAAACATTGCTGTTAGTAGCTACCATATGACTTGATGGTATTTATGTATTTGTTTGTAATGGATATACAAGTATTATGTTCTCACATTTGTGACTACCCAAATTAATATGTTCCAAAGAGTGGAGAAATTTTTCAAATTGAGCTTGTGCTTTGATGAAGCCCACAGATGTCTCACCATTTTGATATGGTTGTAATCATGGTTTAGAAGTATCACCCATATAACCCAAACAGAAAATGCTATTAAACATTGCAACCAAAAACGTAGTGTAGCTCTAGGTTTAGTTATATTTCCTTAAACAAATATTCAATATCTGTGATATGTCAGATGCATATGAACATTCTTCCACAAAGGAACATTTGACAAAAACCAATGTTTTAAATTCTACAATGCGAATGTGGTGTAAGTGAGGAAACATTTGATCATGTATTTTTTTAACACTATAAATGATGTGTCTCCACCTTTTATAAAGATCTACTTTTGACAAATAACCCAATGCCAACTAATATGTGAATGCTCATTATAATCTAGGCTCCCTACGTTTGCAAAGTGTTAAGAAAGTTTAGAGTTTCAAATTATATAAAATTAGTATTCTTATATTAGAGTTAGAACGCGCTTGAGAAGTTCAGCTCTCTAAATTCTCTCAACTGTATAAATTGTCCTTTTATTATTATTATTTGATAAACTTGGTATTATGCTTCTACTAGTAGTACATATTCTCTCTTCTCAATTAATTAATGTATTCAACATATCATTGTTCACCGGCTAAGAACACCCAAATTTGGGTGAACAGCCATCTAAAAAAATTATGTGTACATGTGCATTCCTTGATTAAAAAATATAAGCGAGTGAGATTTTGTAAGTAATATAAATAACGTAATTGCGGCCGCCATTATACAAAATAATTGAATAGATAAAAACATTTGAGCCTTGTCCGTTTTATGGATAAATTCATGTATTCGGGAATTAAAACATTGGATGTACCGTGTACCTCCATACTCTCTTGAGGTAAAAATTCGCTCGCCGTACGGCCATACTCGTTAAGAGGTTAATGATCTTTTTTTTGTGATATGCAGCCATCAAGCAGCCAAGATGTCTCAGGGTGTAGGAAGCAATGGAGCCAACAGAGATTACGGGACCAACGGACCACCGGTGCCTAATGTCGGCTTTGCTGACTTTAGCCCTACCGAAATGTATAACCTTAGTGAAAACATCGCTGCGAACATAACCGCAATCAACTCTGGATGGAGATCACTGGATAAGACACTGAAACTCATTGGAACTAATAAAGACAATAAAGCACTTCGAGACAAAGCGTAAGTAATTTATTTTTTATTCTTTCCAAGATACTTACTATATAAATAAATTTGTAAATATGTTAATTGATAGCAACATAGTATGTAAATACATATTCTGAAATTATACATATATGTTAAGATAGTCGAAAAGAAAATACTTTTGAGAGAGAAGTTATCAAACAGTCGGGGCTCAACTCATAACATCCTCCCAATCGAGATACAACTCCACCAATAAGAGGGCATGTCCGGTCTTAAGAATGTCAGATGTTTTTTAGCTCACACCTTTCTACACCTTAATTATAATACAACAAATAAATGGTTAATAAGCAGGTGGTACAATTATAAACTCACTAAATATGTACAAAAATTCTTAAAAATATAAATGCACAAACACACCTAACCCCAAATGCACCGCCAGTATAAAGTGAGAAAATAAAATAAGAGTCCAAATATTGACAAAACTCAGAATAAACCAGAAGAAATTTCGCAAATTGTGTATATTTCTTGTCATATGTAAAAAAAAATGTGTGTTATGAAACAGCACAATGTATCATTTTCTTTTTTCAACTAATTAATTTAATCATTAAACATTATAAAAAGAGCCAAATACACTTCACTACATTATGAAGAAAGCTTTTAGTCACATGACATCACAAATGTTTTTGTTAGTCTGTAAGACCTTTGCTAGAATTTGGTTATCAGATATGGCAGCCTTATTTTATAAAGGACATTAAACTTCTTGAAAGGGTTCAAAGACGAACAACGACTGATCTGACTTATGAAGATATACTGTGTTTTCTCAAAACTCCGTGAATTTTTTTCAACCAAAACATTTAAGAGGGCATCAGTTTAAACTTTCCAAAGCTGAATTGCACAATAATTCGAGGAAACTTTGTTTTGCTCACTGAGTTGTAGAATCTTGGAAAAAACTGTCCAATAGTGAAGTGACTGCTGTGACATTCAACCATTTTAAAAACCTTCTTCTTTCTCTTCCTATAGATCATGATCTGTTTGTTCCGCTTGTTCCCCTTCGTGTGACGTCGATTGCCAGCTGTCACGCCATCTCTTCGGAGGTCTTCCCGGTAATCTTCTTCCAGCTGGGTTCCATTGAAGGGTGACACGTGGAAGTCTGTCGTCTTGCATTCTGTTTACATGTTCGTTCCAGTATCGCCTTCGCTGTCTTCCCCACCTGAAAATGTCTTTCTCCTTATTTTGGTGTTTCTGATTCTATCTCTTAGTGTGTTTCCGGTTATACATCTCAGTGTTTTCATTTCCGAGGTTCTCAGGAGAGATTTTGTTCTAGATGTATCTGCTCTGGTCTCTATTCTGTAATTTAAAAAAGTCTGGATAAATTCCTACACACAACCCATAAGTACGATTTTGGCTGTGTTTAGTTTAACTTTTTCTTTCTGAACATATTTAACCCTGAGAGATCGGCGCACTGCTATAGCAGTGGAAGAAATTTGTTCTACCCTTGTATTCTAAATGAATATCATTAATTTAGAATACAAGGGTACATATTCTAAAATATATTTATGTTGTAAAAATATATTTTTTTTGTTTTTTTGTTGTTTAAAATAAATATTTATCACGAACGTCCGAATCGTAAATATATCTCAGCACTAGATAGACAATTATATTTTTTTCTCATAGCTCTCTCAGGGTTAAGTAAAACTTGATATAGATATTCGCAGCATATAAGCTATCTATGAAGATAATATTAATAAATTTTATTTTCTTGTCAGATTAGGTATTTTTCTTTATTTGTATATCTAGTTAAGCTATTTTATATAATTCTAAAAAAAATCTAAACATAAAAATAAAACATTTGATTTTGTTTTCTTCCACTATATTTTTTAACATTCAACATATCAATACGCGCATTTCAACACACACTGGGTCTTCCATAGGTGAGTTAGTTACATTTTTAAGTAACTCACCTGATAAGGACACAGCGTATGTTGAAATGTACATGGGGATATGCTGAAAATTAAAGTGAAAGAAAATAAAGTGTTTTGTCTCTGATTTCAATAATTTTTTTCCTCCCTTTATTCAAATTCTACAAAAAATATTTATTTATTAATCCCCACAGCCATGACACACAGCAGAGTGTAAATTCATCAGTGGCATCCACAACAAGAGACCTCCGCCGGCTAAATGTGGTGGTGCGGCGAGGTGACAAACGTCAGAAGCTCCAAGTTGAAAGATTAACCCAGACATTCACCGATGCTTTGACAAAGTATTCCGGTGTACAAAAGGTTTGTTCATTTTTATATCAATTATTTATAAGTTTTGCATCTTGATAAGAGCTGAAGAACTGGATTAATTATGTTCTCATATTTTATTCATTTTGTAGGTATACGTGACACAATAGCTTGTTCAAACATTTGCAGATATTTATAACCTCAATGCACTGTGAGCTTTATTTTATGTAATGTGTATTTTAAAGAGTTGAGTAAGACAATCAAAGTGAATATTATGATACAGTAAAACCTGGATAACTATTCTTCTTTCTCTTAAATTAGAACTGCCTCTCTTGAGATATTGTCTCCCAGCTATTCATTCATATTTTTAGAGGTCTTCCTGGGGTGCGACTGCAAGCAGATATTCCATTCATTGGCATGTAGGGAACTCTTAAACATGTATGATTTCTACCACATCTCACAATATCTTTTATCTCACTTATTTCTCGGATACGGAAGTGTCTTACTTTATTTCTAAGTGTTTTACCTAATTCTTTTATTTAGGACCCCCACAACTGTGTAGGGGGGTTCATCAACCAGTCCATCACATTAGGAAAAAGAAGTCCTCAGTCCACCAATATAAATGTGCCCTATATTTAACACTCAATTGTTTGATAATCTCACATTTCATTTGATTCATTCTTATGGTGTGCTTCAACTTATTTAAATTGATACTTTAGCATATTGTATAGCGTGGCTGGAAGATATCATTGTCTTCAACAGTAGGCATGGAACTTGTTATTTGTAATCGCACATGCCAGGAATACTGCCACAAATGAAGAGACAATAACACTGTCAAACTAGCATGTCTATGTATTGTTACCAGGTACGGATCCTTTTATTTGTTTTTTCGGATACCATTGGGAATCGAATTCAAAACCCCTCCCAGGTGGAAGTCAACTATCTTACCAACTAGACCACGAAAATCAACAACACATTCAATACAAGATTGCCATCAATCAAATTATTTATTAAAATTAACTTTTTATGAACTAGACCTCTTAATTCAGATCTTGGTTAAAATACAATCAAACATGTAAACGGAGTTTTATTATCATTTTATATTTTCATTAGATGGATTTTTTACTTTTTAAGTACTTTGTTCATAAATTATTTTCAATATCCATGACTGTGTCTAAAGCTAAGTCGATGAAAGTAATATTTGAATTACAGTTATACAAGAATGAAAACAAAAGGCAAATTATGATGTATAGGAATTAGGGATGAGGAATATTTTAAGATAAATAATGAGTTTTTAGTTTTTTCTTAAATATTTATAAATAAAAGATTTATTGAAAGGAATATAGTATACACATATTAGGTAACCAAAAAAGTACATGTGATTTTCGATAGGGTTTAAAAACTCTACCTAATTATATATCGTAAAATAATACATTTATGGTATGGCAATGGAAAAGATAATACATTTGAGAGAGAAGTTATCCAACTGTCTGGGCTCATCTCATAACATCCTCTCAATCGAGATACACCCCCACCAATAGGAGGGTGAGGATGTCAGATGTTCTTCAGTCAACACTCGACACACCAGTAACTTGTCTGGACATGACGTTTAGGGCCACTTTTTATCGTGTCTACAAACATGACACTCCCTGTAAACCGATTATCTTTTTGATTTATCTGTTTTTGGTATGTCCACAATAAAATGTTTTTCGGCTAACCTCAGTGGGTACTCGCCAACTCGATTAACTTTTATTATTGACCCAGGAATATGATACTTACGAACTAATTGTTTTATTACTTGTAAATGAAAATCTGTTAAACTAATATTTATCTTTGATTTGAATTTGCCTAAAACGATTCCATTTTTTTACCCTTTTTTTTTCAAATATTTTAATTTTTTAAAAATAGTAATAAAATAGTTTTAAATTTTCCAATTTAGGGACGATATAAAAACATTTATCGAAGTTTCATACTAAATTTGAAGGCTTGATGAAGAACAATTGAAGAACATTCTTGTTGGATAGAACTTGAGATTTTATGTCGACCAGGTCAAAAAAGTAGTTTCGAGAAAAACGCGTTTAAAGTTTTGAGATTATTGTCTGAGTCATACCGGTGCGGCGTAATTCCTGCCTCATTTATAGCTATAACTTCATAAATATTAAGAATTTATTGTCTATCCTTTCTATGTGACCTCACCAGTATCTTCTGCGGTTACTACCCCATCTCACGATACCTTCTATTTCACATATTTCTCGGATGTTGGTTTTGCCTACAATAGTTCTGAAGATTTTCATTTCATTAGTTCTGAGCATACTTTTTATTTTTGTTGTATCTTCTCTAAACTCTATTATTTAACTCGTAATATATAATTGTTCTTATTAATATATTTCTGTTGATGTGGATCTTTAAAATTAACAATAACATTGTTATAAGAAATTGTTTTATAATAATTTCAGTTCATGTTGTATAAATTACAAAAATATTATCGAAATATAATAAAATAATGAATTACTTAATGATTTGGCTATTTTAATTCTCAGATTAGTGCTATCGCAGTTAAATGTGTGATAAATTAATTAATGAGGTTATATGTATAATTTTTGTTTTGTGATTGTTGAGTTCAGATAAAAATAGAGAATTTAATAAATATATATATATATATATATATATATATATATATATATATATATATATATATATATATATATATATATATATATATATATATATATATATATATATATATATATATATATAATTTGTGTGAAATGTGAAACCTGAGAATGTATTTTACAAAATCCAAAGTAAATTAAAAGGTGAAAGAAAAAGTAAATACGATATTTGGGTGTAGAATAGAAGAATAGAAGATTTGGGAAGTAGATATGGAAATGGAAAGGTGGAATGAAAAATTCAATGGTGAAATTCAGCGGATATTGACATCTTCAACATTTCTCATAATGTTCTTAAATAAAGTATTTTGAGCTTACATAGTAATGGAAGTTAGTTATTTTAGCTAAATTAATCTTTTTTGTTTACTAATTTTTATTTTCTTGCTATTGTATATAATATCTCTTAAAATAGTTTCGTTTAAAAATGTTGGAGGATTAATAATGGCCCCGAGGCCTGGGGGAGGATACCCTTAGGATGGAATTATCCTATAGTCTTTTTTGCAAATATATCTCTGTCAGATTACTGAAAAGGCTCTTTTGATGACCTCCATGGCCTAATTGTAAATAAATTTAAAATTTGTTACTTACACTTGACTTCCAACTGGGGATTTCGGGTTAGATTCTCATTGAAAACCAGATTTTTTTTAAAAGATTCCTGTCTGACTTTCCCTTCAGGCCTCTTTAACATTCCTCTGGTTAGTTGGTAGAGATTGTCATATGGCAATAAGCTTGCTATTTGTACTGTATACAATGAAAGTGTGGTACTTGATCTGCTATATAAAAGGTAAAGAACTTGATCTGCTGTCCCATTCAGGCAGAAAATTATTTTGTTATGGAAAAAGTAATATTGCGTTTAAATTAATGTTAGTTCATGAATTTAGTTTATTGAGGTCAATGCTCAGAAAACTGATAAAGCGTAATAATTATAATGAACAAGGTATTGTTTAAAAACTTTAATTATTAAACCTACATTTGATTAGTTTTGGTTGTTCAAAATGCTGGTTAAATATACATTTTTCATTGGCAATAGAGGTTATTAACTAGTGAGTAGACCATATGAAAATGAGATTAATCAAAAGTAATTAACGTTTTTTTTTTTGTTTTGATAAAAGAATTCCATTTTTCTTTTTTTACATACTTAACATTATTAGATGTAACCTTTTCCCACCTAGTAGTTAATCTACACATATATATCCCATCTGCCTATAAAAAGCAAAGATGAGAGTATTCTGACTGACGAAGAGGAAATAAGGAAAGAATACTATGCGGAACTGCTTAATCAAAGTCACCCAATCGATCTAAGGGAGCTTGTTGAGATTCCTCAGTACAGCCCGTGCCTGGATCTTGATAAGGAATCGAACCTTGCTGAGGTCAGAACTGTAATTCAACATCTGAAAAATCAAAGCAGCAGGTACAGGTAGTCATCAGGTGCAGGTAACTCATCATGTGTGCACCTCAGTCAAAGGTCTTACCAACTAGGCTGTCCACTGAGCCTAGAAGCAATTTGATTTCCCAAAAATTAATTCAAATAATTCTTCTTTGGGATGCTCTCTACAGTTTTGTTCAAATATGCCATGCCGACATATCAAGATCTGAAAACACTGCTACAATTCTTCCACATTAGCATTACGGGTCAAACAAATAAAAGTGATATCCAAGATAACAGATGTGTTGTACGGGATATGTATTTCCATTATTAATGAGTCAACAAAAAGTGACTCACACACAGCTCATTGTATTGTGACAGTATGTAATGTGACAGTATAATAGTTATAAATAAGTATTTTATTAAGTTGTCCGAAGTTTATTGAATCCTAATTGTATTAACTCGGGTAATTTATATTTACATTTGACTGACCCAACTGCTGGGTTTATTTGTTTTGAGAAATTATCACGAGAAATTATCACGAAATTATCATAACTTGCTTTTTTTATAAAAACTGGAAACAAAGTCAACAGTGTACTGTATTTGTCAAAAAATCAAGTATCTCAGTCTGGTTTTCACTTAAGGCTTGTGTAACACCTTTCTGGTTAGTTAGCAGTCTACCATATGACTATAAACCCACCAGGTTATATGGTATACAATGAAAGTATATAACACAATACAACAACAAAATACGTTCACAAAACGGGCGAAGAGACCACCTTAAATGGATGCCCGCGAGCTACTGAAACGATAGAAGCGAGCGAACTGAGATTCTATTTGTTGCGTTCCCATATACCGAAGTAGAATGAGAGTGAGACGTGAATAGCGTTGCTTCCTCACCCATAGCGGTTTTTTAGAATGAATTTACCTACGTCACACACTGGCACACGTTTGATTGTATTGGTGAATTTATTCCCGATTTTCACAAAATATCTCTGATGTGGCCGATAAGTGCTAATTATTATTAATATTATTTTTTTTCATTCAATGCGTAAATGTATTACGGAGAAATACTTAAAATCTGAACCCAGTTTTTATTATATTTATAGAGATATTAAAGTTTTTAGAAGCAGTGTGTACTAGTTACACATCACAGGGAAGGAAGGGTTAAGAAAGACTGCTGTTTGGAAGAAAGATTAAAAAAGAATCATTTAGGTAATCATGATATGTGGAAAGAATGAATAGTTTAAGAGGAAAATTTATTTAAATAATATAGAAAGTACGACAATTTTAGAAAAACCTATAAAAACGGGACATGACAAAATTCATCAAATTCTGAAAGACAGCATAGTGAAAACTTTGTTAATTAATAAAAGAGAATGCAAGAAAAGTGAATGTGTATTGTAGAAATGAGGAAAGTATTACTTAGAAAGAATTCTTTTACCTACACCAATAGGGACATGATGATAATAGATTTGATAACTGACCAAGTTTTTGCATTTTTTCAATATAATATTAAAACGACTTGAAATGTTCCCCAGAGAGAGCTTCAGACACATAAAAAGCACAGTTTCTCTTTACCATGTTCTAAAAACACGTTTTACAATATTATAAAACATATAATTGACTGTAAAATATATTGCAATGGGACCGGTCAATCAGGGTCAACTTTTTGCCAATCCCTAACCTAATGGGGTAATGTGCTTGTAAATTCTAATATCCTGGGTTTGATTGACAGCAAATTTAGGATGTTAATTTTTTTGACCTTTTTTGTAGTGGTCATATGTATTGCTTTTAAACAGTAGGTACAACAAAATTTCTTTCTTATTCGTATCTTGCTAGCAAATTGCCCACACTGCAGAAAGAATGATACGCCTCTATTCATCAGTCAGTAGCATTTTTACTATGCTCTTGAAGTGAGCTGATGGTTTCATTCCTTACATCACCAGTCTCTCCATTGCATCTTACTCTCTGATAATATGGCCAAAGTACCTGATGATTCAAAGTTGTAGAGTTGATGACAAATATTATTCACTCTATAGTTCTTTCAGAATTGATGAATTTGTCCTGCATGCTATTTATTTATTTAACACTTTACAATGAACACATTTCATTATAATACAATCTGACGGACTTATTGCCAGTTGACGATCTCTTCCAACCAACCAGACAAAAGTAAACAAAGGAAGTTACACTATGTATCTATACCTAGTAAAAATAAAAGTGAGATATTATCAATCAGGAGAAAAGGAAAGAAAGTTATATTACTGACTTGAAATTAAGAGTTTTTTAAGTTGCTTTTTAAAACATGCTAATGACGGAGCAAGTCTACCATTAGTTTGTAACTAGTTCCAGAATCTCACTGCATGAAAAGTAAAGAACGACATAAAAAAGAGGAGAACGGTGAACTAGAAAAGCCAATAAACAATCTCTGTTTGAGTGTAACGCAAGTCCATTAAGTGGACCAGATTTTGAAAGAAGGTAAAGTAAGAAGTATGAATAGTAAAATATTGTGCATTATGAGATGTATGAATGGTAAAGAAGAAAGTCCGACAGAAAATATATTTTTTTTAATATTGACAGAAAATATCATCTAATAATTTGGCTTAGATGCCAAGCATTATACGAACTAGGACACATGTGTTGTCCGAAAATACATACCATTATCATAGTCATCAGATATTAACAAATTTTAAATTTATTTACAAAGATAATTTAAAGTCTATTTACAAAGATAATTTTAGACAAATTTGGGTTTGACAATTTAGGACTCCCCTTTAACCCATTAACGCCCGCCGTACACGCTTGTGTACACCTGTTCAAAGCGCGAATTGGTGTTTTCTTTATATGATTATTATGGAAGTAATTACTTATTTCGAAACTATAAAATAGTAGTTAACTATAAAAAAATAAAATTTGGCAATAATGCGTAAATAAATATCATTGGTTTATCATCGCAATATGGATATGAAATAAGATTTTTTTCGTAAGATGTTTTTAACGTTTTTATTATAAATAATAAAATATTTTCTCTTGTTTTTTTATTATTAGGTATAGTTAGACTCTATTATAACGCGTGATTTTATTACTGCAACGAAAAAAAAATTTTATGGTGTGCTGGGTTATATTTTATTGCCCTGTACACAAGCGTGTACAATGGGCATCTGACTGTAAAAATGTTAATGACTCGTGGAAGCAGATCATATTCAGTTCGCTTTTGTTTCTTGCTCAGTTCATACCCTGCAGTGTGCTAAAGGCATAATTCGATAACACATATATTTGATAACCCGATAACTATAATTGTCGAATCCTGAAATCCTTAAAATTTTTAAAATGGCGGCCCGTCGTGTTTTCACAAGCCATAATACCTATACAAGACTCGAAGAAGCCCTTGAATCAATAATGTCCGATGAAAACGATGAAGTCGAATACGATATAGTATTGATTCCACCAAATCCTGATGTCCTGAGTGACGAAGAAGAAGGGAATGACGATGATTTGACGTCCTCTAATCTTCCAAAAGATGTGCCAGGTACAGTGCAAGTAATTCCACGTCGTCCTGGCCATGATATTTCGGACTGGGACTACAGTGATGATGAGCCGCTTTCTAATTATATAAGATCTTCAAAACGAGTTAAAAGTCAAGACGCACCTAAGTGGAGAAAAACTTCACCTATATATAGTACAACACATAACATTACCGATGCCATTCAGAGCAGACAAAAGACTGTTGTAGAATCCATAAAAGACCACAACCTTTTTTGGGCATATTGATATTGACTGGATATCACGAATTACCTACCGAACGTGCTTATTGGAGTTTGGATGAAGATCTTGGCATTCCATTGGTTGCAAATTGCATGTCACGTAATAGGTTTTTGGAAATAAAAAGAAACCTACACTTTGCAGACAATTCTCTAGTTGAAAATTCGAATGATAAAATGTTCAAAGTGAGACCATTGTGTAATCTCATTCAGAGAAACTCGTGCCAGTGGGGAGTTTTTCATAAAAATTTGTCTGTAGATGAGTCCATGATTAAATATTTTGGCCGTCATTCAGCCAAACAATTCATAATGGGAAAACCTGTGAGGTTTGGCTATCGGAATTGGGCAGCAACAAGTTCTGATGGCTACTGCTACACATTTGACATTTATTGCGGCAAGTCATCTACAGAAGTTTCTGCTGATCCTCTCGGCGCGAGAGTCGTAAAATCTCTGCTGGCAAAGATGCCAATTGTACCAAATGAACATATTGTGTACTTCGATAACTTTTTTACAAATTATCAGTTGTTGCATGATTTGCGACTCTTAGGCTACAGGGCCACAGGCACAATGCGAGAGAATAGAACTAAGAATTGTCCACTTACCACTGTGAAGGTAATGAAAAAGCGACCTAGAGCAGAGTATGACTACCGATTTGACACAAAAAATGAAATTACAATTGTACGCTGGAAAGATAATAATGTTGTTACAATGGGATCCAATTTTGACAGTATAGAGCCTCTGGGAAAAGTGAGAAGATGGTGCAAGGTTCAAAAGCAAAAAGTGGAAGTCAATGTCCCAAGACTGTTTATAAATTACAACAGAGGAATGGGTGGCGTCGACCAAATGGATCAGTCCATCAGTCTTTACCGAGTGTCCATAAGAGGAAAAAAATGGTGGTGGGTAATCTTTACCTACTTACTAGATATGGCTATTTCTAATGCTTGGCGACTACATGTGTTACTCAGCAAGACTGGACAGGTGACATGTATGGACCAATTATTGTTCAGACGGACGATTGCCCGAGGGTACATACGACACATAAAAACGAAAAGTCATCCGACATCGTCAAAAATACTTGGATTGGAGCAAAAAAATAATGGTCACAACCCCGAACGCATAGAAAACCCATTGCGTTGTGTTATTTGCCACAACCGAGGTCGCTGGCGATGCGGACTCTGTAAGATAACGTTGTGTGTTGAGCGACCGTGTTTTGGACAATTTCACTCTTAAACCGCCCACTGTACACAGCCGTGTACAGCCCTTTATTTTCTAAAATATAAGTGTTTATTTAAATTTTTCTTTTCTAATAGTATTAAGTGTTCACAATGTTGTAATAAATAACAATAAAAAATAATTTTCACATGTAGTTTTCTTTTGGGCGTTAATGGGTTAAATGATTTGATTAAACAATTACCCACTTCTTATGAGTATTGACATATTTCTGTAATAATACAATAATACAAACAATGACAGCTCAGATTAGCGTGTGACTGTCTCAATAAATGAGTACATTGGTGTCTTGCTCACAAAGAATTAGAATATTTAACATGTCTTTTTTCTCTCTCTGACCTCATCCTTATCTTAGGAGTGTTGCTATTGATAAATATTTTTGTCTCAAGAAATGTAAAAAAAATATCAGATTCTACAATTTTGTTTTTATAATTAAATAGAAACTAAAATCTGATTACTTGGAACATATCTTCGTTTGTTCTAAATTTAAATGAACACTCTGAGATGGTTCGGGCATGTAGAACGAATGATTGAAAAAAGAATAACAAATATATAGTGCAAGTGTAAGTAGAAGACGTACGAGGGTGGTCCGATAAGTACTTAGCCTACAAAAGAATAACAACATTTTTGGAAAAGTGGCGATTTATTTCTCAACATAATCTCCTTTGAGTTCGATACACTTGACCCAGCGATGCTCCAACTTCTTTAACCCGTCTGAAAAATACGTTTTCTGGAGGTCTGCAAAGTAGGCCTCCGTGGCGGCGATAACCTCCTCATTCGACTCAAATTTCTGCCCGGCGAGTGACTTTCAAATTTGGAAACAAAAAGAAGTCACACGGGGCCAAATCCGGAGAATACAGAGCCCTGTGACCGTTTTGCCCTTCTCCAGGAAGTCGATGTAGATCACACCTTTTGAATCCCAGAAAATGGTGGCCATCACCTTTCCGGGCGATAGGACAGTCTTCGCCTTCTTCGGAGCACGTTCGCCGGGTGAAGTCCACTGTTTCGACTGTTCCTTGGTCTCGGGTGTGTACCAGTGTATCCATGTTTCGTCGACGGTCACAAAACGACGCAGAAACTCCTTCGAATTGCGCTTAAACATCGTCAAATACTGCTCTGAAGTGGTCTCACGGTTGCGCTTGTTGTCCGGAGTGAGCAAACGCGGCACCCATCGCGCCGACAGCTTTTTCATGCCCAATACTTCATGCAGGATATGATCCACGCGGTCTTTTGAGATGCCTACTGTCTCAGCTATCTCGCGCACCTTTGATCGGCGGTTTGCCAATACGAGATCGTGGATTTTGTCACGTTATCCTCCATGGGTAGCCGTTTTCGGGGCACCTGGGCGTGGCTCATCAAAAACCGACATGTGACCACGTTGAAACTCGTTAAACCAATTTTTGACGGTCGCTATCGAAGGAGAAGAGTCACCGTACACAGCATCCAAGCGCTCTTTGATTTTGCTGCGCGATTTCCCTTTCAAAAACAAGAATCAAATCACCGACCGATATTGCTCTTTTTCCATTTTTCTCAAATCCGCAGACACCCTCGCTTCCCCACGCGGTCAAAACAAAAATACGCGTCCGATTCGGCTGAAATTTTGACAGTAGCTGTCAACGAGAATGTACTACGCGATAAAAAATTGCTCTTGCGATAGTGGTGCCATCGGGCGGTGAGGCTAAGTACTTATCGGACCGCCCTCGTATTTAAAGAAGACCAAGGAAAGTATGGTTGGTTTGATCCACTTGGGTGAATGATAATTTGAATGAAGGAAATGTAAAAAGTCTGTGGAAGATGTGTGGATTTAGAAAAGGCGAAGTATGTGGGTCGAGATAGGATAGTCTAGCGCTCTGTCCTCTCTGCTACCCTGACAGGAAAATAGCGTGATGGTATGTATGAGTGTGTTTGTAATATATATGCATTTTAGTCAAAAGTATTTAACCTTCGAATTGCAAATTTGTAAGAAGGCACAATTTTTTTTATTAAATAAATAATTTGGCCACCAATGAACATAGAATGTCTTAAAAAATACCTCTAAGATTTATAAACAAACCCCATTAGATATGAATCCTGCACTATATTTGATTGTTATAACCCTTAGCCTTAGTAATAAAACGGAATTTCTTTGGGTGGCTTCACTGCATAGACACCTTCTTGATCGGGATGGTTTATCAGTTATGAATGTTAGTAACTTTCCAAAAGATACCAAATTTCTTGGTGTCTCTCTTGATAATAAGCTCTCCTTTGATTGACAAATTGGTTGTATGGTTTTTTTCAAGTTTCTATTGTCTTAGAGAGTATAAATTTGTACGTCAATGTCTGCCAACAAGGAATTAAAAAACTCGTATTAATTAATTGTTGTGCCGAATCTGGATCATTGTAACTCTATTTATTCTGGTTTGCCTAATTCACAAATTTTTAAACTCCAGTCTGTTTTTAATGCAGCTGCTATGTTGATGTATGGTAATCAAATATTGCCATATTGATCCGCTTCTCACGAGAAAGTCTACACTGGCTTAAGTGTTGAGAACGGATTTATTTCAAACTTTGTCGCTTTGTATTCAAGCCCCTTAACCCTCCGATTAGTGACAAGGTCCCTGGGGACGTTTTCGATTTTAGTTTGCTCACAACTTTCTCTTTGTATGTTTTAAAAACGTGATGCTGCATGTATTCCAAAAAAATAACATGCTGAAGCGATTAAAATCGGTTTCAAAGCAGTAAGATCACTCGTTCGTGTTTTATTACGGTTTGAAAACATTTAGTACGGGGATCAGGTACAAGATCTTTAGGGACCTTATACCTAACTTGTACCATTATTGAAAGAAATCGTAAATTAATTGTGTTTGCCGTGCCGAAGAATAATAAATCGGTCCTGCTGTTGTATACAATGCATTATAGTTGTTAGGTAGATAGTGAAACCGATAAGTGAAAGCCAATGGTCATTTTGGACTACAATGCCCATAAATCTGGGGTGGACACGATGGATCAGATGCTTGGCACATATTCATGCAAACGTTCAACAAATCGTTGGCCGCTTGCAATGTTCTACAACATGATAGATATTGCTGCATTGACCGCATTCGTAATTTACGATGGGATGAAGCCTGTTCAAAAAACAGACAAGCGACGTTCGTTTTTGCAATTGTTGACGAAACAATTAGCAATTTCAAATATCAAAGAACGAGCCACCAATACACGCATAATGTGCTATCTCGAAATTCGAATTGCTATGGAAGCATTTGATGTAAAGGTAACGTTGAAATTGAATATTGAAACGCACAAACATAGAAATAACATTTTTTTTATATTTTCCGGTAGTAGCAAGACTAACATCAGGAGCTGCACCTTCATTTGCAACTTATATCGTGCGCAAAACCAGATCATATTGCTATACCTGCAATAAAGCGGTTTGTGCTGAGCATTCAGCATTATTGTATCGGTGTGATACCTGCATTCTTGCGTTAGCTATCCATAGTTATATCGTGCGCAGAACGGACGCCAGCGCAAAACCAGATCATATTGTTATACCTGCAATAAAGCAGTTTGTGCTGAGCATTCATCATTATTGTATCGGTGCGATACCTGCATTCTTGCGTTAGCTGACCATGAATAAACAGCACAATAATACATTTATTACAACTTTTATTTTTTACCTGTCAAATAAAACCTAAATTACCAAAAAAAAACTTATTTTTTTGCCTTTATACTTATATTTTATCCTTCTATATACATTTAGGCACCTTATACAACCATAAGCTAACATACAAAACCATCAAGACACACCTGCATGATGATAATACCATACAATTTTTTGACGATCCCTAGAGACCTTGTCACTTTTTTAACGCCGCCGGGACTGTCACCGATCGGAGGGTTAATAGGATGCATCCACTGTATCTTTCGAGTCTGTGTTTGGGGGATGTTCCTTCGGAGAGAAGTAGAACTTTAAAGTCGATTTCTTTTTCATCTAAAAATTGGTTATTCCAAATTAATTCAATAGGACGGGATATTGTGATAGAGCTTTTGTTGTATTGTTATAATTGAGCCAAGATATTTGAATGGATGTGTCCTTAGTGGGTTTTCGGATTGGAATTTGGTTGTTGCAATGTCCGTATCTGATGTGCCTTGCATGTGCTCCTCAGTCTTGGCTCTGCTTATTTTTAAACCACTTTCCTCCAAAATTATTCTTTATACTCCTATATTATTGCATGAAACGCATAATAGATTACAAAGAATATTTCATCATGTCTAACATGCTTTGGTTAAATAAATTATGAAATAATGTAAACATCAATTGAGTGACACAATACAATTCAAATTATTGTTACAAATCTTACTAATTTTTGACAGAAGGGACTTAAGTTTATGAAAAAAAGTATTATGTATTTATCAGGGTTAGTCTCGTTAAAATGATGTTATTAATATAAAAAAATACAAATAATCTTTAAGTAGGATGGAGATCCTCATTTGTTTTAAAAAATAAATTATGTATTGAACAATTTTTTTTTTATAATTTCAAACCAATACATGTACTGTTGTACCATAGACTCAGAGCAGTTAATATTTGTCTCCTGTCAAAATTTAGCGGTGTGCAGTGTTCAGTGACCATATTTAAATTTCTAATGTCAACACATTGTTTTTAAATTTCATAATGTACATGGTAAATGGTTGGAATTATTTATTTGTTTCCAATTTTAAAATAATTTAATATTCAGTCATTATTTATTGTCGATTTCATGTGATACCTTGACTATTTTAAAAATGACAATATGTTATAGTATATTGGTGCCCATCTTGATGTATGGAAGTGAAGCTTGGATTTAGCAGAAGAAGGATACAAGTAAGATTAATGATGTGGATATACGTTTACTTAGAAATATTTGTAGTGTTGAATGTATGAAAGTTGACAGAACGAAGATGTAAGATGAAGAAAGAAGCTTTTCGATGGTTTGGACATATGGAAAGAATGAATGACGAAAGAGTGTCTAAGTGAGTATACAAGTCAGAATTACAAAGTGTGTGGAAGAGGTTAACCAAGTAAAATGTTGCTGGATTAAGTGGACCAGATTTTGAAAGAAGGTAAAGTAAGAAGTATGAATAATAAAATAGTGTGCATTATGAGATGTATGAATGGTAAAGAAGAAAGTCTGATAGAAAATAACAAAAATATTTATAAAAAAAAAACACAATAATCAATTAAAAAACTGTCCAAAAAAGGTCTTCAAAAGTCCTCGATAGACACGCGGGATCTTGCTTATAGGCTCAAATATTCAGAAGTGTCTTTTGTGGCACTCCTTATAGGTCAGAAAATTAACTCTAAATACATCCGAGACCGCAGCATACTCATTTACGATTCTGTGCAGTCTAGGTATGGGAGAATTCGCAAAATAATTTGTTCTATAATTTTCATCTTGAAGCCTGGTAATTCTTGCTGGAACTCTAAAGCTAATCAATTCCAAGAGTTTCGGACAATCAATCATTCCATTAACGACTTTGAAAAATCCAAGTTAAGTCCAAAATAATCGAGGCAAGTTACTTTAGTACCTTAAATGAAACCTTTATATTTGCAGCAACTGTCCGAAAAGATGCAGAAGTACATGCCGATGAAGCCCATGATGGAGTTCCCGCAGGAAGGGTCTGCAGAAGACGACGATGAGAGTGCCAGACTGGTGGCTCAACAACAAGCTCAGGTTTAGCTTCAACTCTTATATTCGCTCATTTTACCATATTTTTTGGACGATAAACCGCATCCTAAATTTATAAGACAATTTTTAGAAAAGAATATTTAATCACACAAAAATATTTACAACTTCTTAATTTTTAATTATTATTACCATAACTTACACCAGCAGCATTCATAACTTGCACTAGCAGCATTCAGTTCATTTCACTATTCTCAGCATTGTCACTCTTCTCGTGACAGTCACTTTTCATATTAATGCTTGAACTATTATTATTTTCTTCAAAAACAAAGTCATCTTCGATACCATCCAATTCACTACTTGTACCACATTTCGTAAAAGACTTTATAATTGTTTCTTCTTTTACAGCTTCCCATGTATTTTTCACACACATCTGTATTTGTTTTGCTTACTAAATGAACTATCAAATTAATATGAAGAGATTCAATAGGTATAGAAAAAATATATATAGTAACTAAAATAAAGTAAAAAGAGTGAATAAAAAATAGAATGTAGGAATTCAAATCAAATGTATAGGTATAAAAAGAAATGCTTGTATAATATTTATTGTTTGTATTGTATTACACTTTCGTTGTATACAGTACAGCCTGGCGGGCTTATTACCATGTAACAATCTCTTGCAACCAACTAGAAAGATGTTCAAAGGGCCCTAAGTGAAAACCAAACCTTTTTAAAACACCTTGGTTCAAACCCGAATCGAGAGATATGCGTCTTACCAACCAGGCCATGGAGGTCGTCTTTTGGTAGTTTAAACTATTTTCTGCAGGAACTTGTTACCATATATCACCTACCATCAGACCATAAGACGCATCTCAATTTTAAGTAGATTATAAGTAAAAGATACCTCTTATGGTCCGAAAAATATGGTAGTTGTATTTTTTTTAAATTAAGGAATCTTTTAACTGAGAATTAGTCAAAAAGAAAAGAAATTTATACAATTTATCCAAGTCTTCACCACTGATATTGTGGATCTGCATATTAAATATTTAACCAAAAATTACTTTTTACTACATACCATTTCCCCATCAGGGTAGGCAAGGAGGACAGAGTGCCAGGCTTTCCTATTTCAACATACATCCTTCGCCTTTTCTACATCCTAATACAACTACGATTTCTTTGACTTTCTACATTTCCTTTTTTTTCAAAATATCATTCACTTGATCCAACCACACTTTCCTTGGTCTTCCTCTATCACACCTTCCACTTATGTTTGCACTACTACCTTGATCAAAAAGTTTTAGGACCGGCCACCGTGTGGCGCTGTCAGTCACCCGATTGGAATTATTTTTTTTTTGTTAGGTTACCACATCTATCATTGACACTTCCCTCCAAATTTCAGCATCATAGCTTGATATTTGTAAAAGTTACGCTGTACTGAGTACATCTACCTTTGTGCGTGTTTTCGATTTTTTATAAGTTTGAAAATGGCATTAACTGTGCATCAACAAGTTTGCATTAAATTTTGTGTGAAAAACGGATTTAACAGTCCGCAGACCTTGGAAATGTTGGAGAAGTGTTTTTTGGTGGCACGAACGCTTCAGAAGTGGTCGTGAGTCGGTCGAGGATGACGAACGCAGTGGCAGTCGAAAATTGATGAAAACATCGATAAAATCAAAGAAATGTTGGCCGAAAACCGCAAATTAACCATCAGAGAGCTGGCAGAAGACTTGAACATCGCTTATGGATCCGCTCAAGACATTTTGGTTATTGATTTGGGCCTCAGACGTGTCGCTGCAAAGCTGGTGCTGAAAGACCTCAATTTCATGCAAAAAAGGGACCGCGTTGAAATCGCGAAAGACGTGATTTCCATGAGTTTTTGACCAAAAACAACACGACTACTATCCAGCAGCCTTTGAATTCACCTGATCTAGCTCCCTGCGACTTTTTCCTGTTCAACCGACTTAAAAAATCGCTTCGCGGAACGCGTTACTGCACCCGAGAGGATGTCATGAAAAAATCGAAGACGGCTCTGATGAACATACCGAAAATTGAGTACCAGCGGTGTGTCGAGGATTAGATCATGCGCTGGCGTAAGTGCGTTGCAGTCGATAGGGAGTACTTTGAAGGGGAACATATCGATTTTGATGAATAAACTTTTATTTTCGATTTTATGAATAAAGTCCTAAAACTTTTTGATCAAGGTAGTATATATTAGTTTTATTCGTTTTTCATCATTCATTTGTTCTGTGCCAAAATCATCTCAGAGTGTTCTTCAAAATACTCAACACGATGCCTTAAGTTCACATTCATCCCTAATCACATTACTTTTTTATTCCACTAATTACATTTATCATCACAACATGTGTTTCTATCCCTATCCTGAGGCTATCTTCAGGCAGAATGATTTTGCTTTCTCCATATTTCATTGAAAGTGTATGTGGTCTATTGGCCCAAAGGAATTTTTTTAGTGAGAGGTGATATTTTTCCCATTTTTTGGTTATTTATTAACGTTTTATTTTTGCTAATGACTTTATATATCTCTGATATTTCTGAATTCATCATTTTGTATAATTTTTCAGTTTAATATACAGATTTAGGTTTTTTGTTAAATAACAGTGTTAACACCATTCAAATACATTACCACAAAAATGACTCCAAGATGAGTTGTCCTTAGGATTTCCTCCAGGCCATGGAACTGTTGGGTTGATATATCAATTACTTTGACTGGATGCATTCTATGGCATCCCTGTCTTCCTGATAGAATAAATGCTCACTATCCAAGACAAGTATAATTAAGTGGGGGATTAAGATACTTGTCGTTGGTGCCAGCAGAGATAAGCCTACATTCATCCACTGCAGGATATAGACCTCTCCAAGTTGTTTCCAAGAAATCTTGTCCTTTGCGCATTGCTGCCACGTAATCGATGCTTGCTTACGTATTTCGTCCACCCAGCATGACTTTGGTCTTCTTACAGACCTAGTTCTGCCTATTGGGTACCACTGGATTACTTCATACGTCCAATGATGGTCCGTTGTTCGGGCGACAATCCTGGCCCACTTCAGTCTTTTTTCGACCTCTATAATATCGTCAACTTTGGTTTGGACACGTATCCACTCATTCCGTTGCAGTCTCTCCTGTTATAACCTAGCATGCACCTCTCTATGCTGCGTTGTGTTTTCTGGAGTTTTTGTCTCATTCGAACAGAAAGAGTCCATGTTTCGCATCCATATGTTAGTACTGGTAAGATGCATTGGTTAAATATCTTCCATTTGAGACAGATTGCTCTTGAAAATGTAGTGAAAGGAATATACTGTTCCATACAGGGCGAGAAACTTCAGTATTAGCAGCCTGTGTCTAATTGTACAGAGTATTTATGTTGTGCAGTCATACAGTGCGTCCCTTTATCACTGTCGCTGCCCACTATACTTTCTTTCATGATAGAATTATGATAAAGTATACTCTTGAATGCCTCAAGCTTTCTAACAAAATTATTTAATTAATGAGTTTGATATGAATGTTTTAATATGATCTCAAAACATCTTTTTAAGATAACTTATTTTTACTGAATTAGATTAGCGGGCCCTTTACCTAAACCATGTCCGATCTAATTAACTTCTGTTGAAGAAATGGCCATCAGTTGGTCGCTTAAAACTCAAATTCATAGTTCGACCTAAACACTAAATTTTAATTATTTTTATTGAAGAAATTGAAATTAGTGTTTCTGTACAGTAGATCTAATCATTGTAAAGGTAATGGGGAAAATCTGATTAAGTCGTGTTATTTTCAATTAACCTTATTTATGTGAGGTGTAAAATTTTGTCATGAACTAATTGTTTATTTGTTTTATTTGCTAACCATGTACAGGCTCGCATGCTGGAGTTTGAGAGTGCAATGTTAGAAGAAAGAGAGAATTACGTGAGACAGATAGAGGCCAATGTGCTGGACGTGAATCAGATTATGCGGGAGTTGGGAGCTTTAGTGCAGGCTCAGGCGGCCACAGTTGGTATGTATTCTTTTATAATAACCATTACCTATTATCTTAAGTATTTTGAAAAGTATTGATAAGACCTGTAAGTGTTGTTAATTAACGCGCTACAAGTTGCAACTTGCAATGTGCATATTTTAGCACAAAAAGAACACTGCGAAGTAGTACTGTTATTACTTTTTACTAAACTGCTTGAGTAATATGCTTCTTTAGATGAATTTCATGTCTAAGTTTCAACAACCATGCTCAGGCAATGCAGTGCCTTTGGAGTAGGGAAATTTTATCAATGGAGAAAACAAACTGGTGAATAGCAGTTTACGAACTATAGGTTTGGCGAAATAGACGTACCATAGCCGGGCACCACAGGTAATTTTGTCAGTGGGAGGAATCATCACATCCCATTGGTCAATTACCACCCGCTTTAAGCAGAGGAACCGTAAGGTACTGACTCATCTCAGCTTATCGCCTCCTAGAGTGCAGGAAGCAGGAACAGTGCTGTTAAACTGAGCACTTGTCAAATGAGAGAATGAGTGAAGTGTGGAGTACTCTCAGACCAGAACTTGATGTGGCCGTATCTGTCCATCAAGAATTGATCTCCAGAGTTTACAGAAAAGATGCCTCCAGCCCAAAATTTCCTTTCATTAAATAATTATTGTACATATTTTAATTTTATTAGTCACTGTATATTATCGTCTTTCAAGAAGGACAGGGTGCACTTGAGATGAAAAAGTTGCTGTAAAAGTGCAGTGCTGTTTTTTTATAGTAGGTTTAAAAACACGTATTTTATATATCAGAAACGTAGATGCGGACAAAACAAAATTTTATGCTTTGAAAGAAAAGCATTTATTTTATTTTCGAACTGTACGCAAGAGAGGAGTTTGGTACGAGAGCTGCTACTTAAGTTTTGAGACAGACAAGTTAAAACAAATATTTATCATCAAATATGGCTTTATTGTTTTTCAAAATACTCTCCATGAAGATCAATACACTTTTGCATGCGTTTGAACCAATTTTCGAAGCACTTTTTCCACTCCGAATGAGGTAACTTCAAAACATTCGTTTTGAACGCATCAACCGCTTCTTCAGGCGGCGAAAAACGTTGACCTTGCAATTTATTTTTGATGTTCGGGAATAAAAAGAAGTCATTGGGTGCCAAATCAGGGCTGTACAACGGATGACCCATCAATTCGATATTTTGAGTGCTCAAAAAGTCACTTGTTTGAGCCGATGTGTGAGAGCTCGCATTGTCGTGGTAGAGAATGATCCGTCTTCGGCGGTTGGCTTTCCTCATTTCTCCGAACACTTGTGGCAAACAAATGGTGGTGGAACATACCATTCAGAATTGACCGTACGACGTTCCACTAAAGGCACTGTTGCGACATGACCATTTATACTGAAGAAACAAGCCACCATTTGCTTCGAAGTGCTTCGTTGCCGAACAACTTTTGTTGGATTTGGCTCGTCTTGAAAGACCCATACAGTCGACTGCTGTTTAGTTTCTGGCTCATATGCATAGATCCATGGTTCGTCGCTTGTCACGATCTTATAGACATCTTTTGAAGCACCGCGATCGAATTTTTTCAACATTTCTTTGGACCAATCGACACGAGCCTTTTTTTGAGCGATTGTCAAATTATGCGGTATCCAACGCAAACAAATCTTTTTGACGGCCAAATGTTCATGCAAAATCGAATGTATGCGAGTGGAACTAATGCCCAAACATGCCTCAATCTCACGATAAGTCACATGACGATCTTGGAATATCAGTTCACGCACAGCATCGATGTTTTCTAGCACAACAACCGATTTTGGATGAAATTCATCCAGGAGCGAACTACGACACAACATTTATTTGTGTAAACAACACAAATAGCACGTATCCCATTAAAAACATCAAACTTTACAATGCTGATGTCAGATTTGACGTATCTACACTGGTGTTGCCATATCTCAAAACTTAAGTAGCAACCCTCGTATAGACACAACCATGAACTGTACAAACTCTGCAGAGAACCCGGTGTTTTAAAATATATAAAGATTGAAAGACTTAGCTAGAGAACCTGCATAGAATGGAGACATCTTGGCTTACAAAACTCCTCTTCAACATTAATTTATCAAAAGAATACTGTTAGTCAGTACTTATATTTTTTACAGATACTATTGAAACCAGCATAGAAGCCGGTGCAGCCAATGTGGAACTGGGAAGAGAAGAACTCGTCAAGGCGGCCAGGTATCAAGCCAAGTTCCGTAGGAAAATGCTGATCCTCTTAATAATCGCCATCGTCGTTGGCATCGTATTAACAGTAATAATCGTTTGTTTTAAGAGATAACCAGATGGGAGCAAAATTATCTTAATTCTACTTCTATGCTCTTTAACTTTGCCATCGCTCTGTATGGCCCACCAGGAAAATGTGACATTCGAAAGAAATGTTTATTGAATATGTAAATTGATTTCTGGAGGGGTCCACTTTGGATTATCCTATCCAAAGTATTTAAGGGATGATAGCATACTCGTATATTCAGAATGGCAGTAAAAGTGATAAACAATGAAATTGAGTGCCGATCGAAATGATTTCAAATGCTGACTAGACTTATAAATTTTTGTTTTTTGGGGTCTGGATTTGAACGTAGTTTGTTTGTATTATAAAATATATCTTATCGATCAACATGTTATTAAGACATATTGCACTCTAATCATTATATTATATGTGATTATATCATACATGGATCTTGATTGAATAATCTAAAATTATAATCGTCATTAGAGGTCACATGAAGCTTTTTAGACCACTAGGGGTAGATTCCCAACTTCTTTTATGGTCCTGTTAAGTTACCTGTTTTTGTACAAATTGCCATTGATATTATAATTTTTTTTTTTATTTCTCTCACTCCCCGGTGAATTGTGTATGTACTAGTTTTTTTTTTGTTTTAAATATATATCATAAATTTCATTAAATATAGCAACATTATTTTTTTAAGCCTTTGTACTAATTGTTCATGATAAAGGAAATTAAATTTTTGGAAAATGAAAGTCATGTTTTGTTATATTTATTCATAAAGGTTTATGATTTGCGCAATGTATGTAAACTGTGCGATATCATAATATTATAATAAATTATCAAATTGGAAAAAATATAAAATAGTTTGTTTTCTTTCCTCGTCACAAAAATGTAACTTCTTGGCATGTTGACTGGAAGAACTGAAGCCATCCAGCTGGTCTCTGTCCATCTCCAATGTATTTAAGATGACCTCATCAAAGTTGGGCATCAAGTACAAAATGAGAAATACAGTTCAGTTCACTTTGATCCCATTACCAACCACGCTGTTATGGGTAACAAAATAAATCCCCCCCCATCCAGCACAATCTACACTAGAAGATCAAAATCATTATTTATTTTGAGTGCGATGTCATGTAGTGACGAAGAAGGAACTGGCCAAAGGGACTCATTCACCGGTGGCGACACATCTGGTGTGAAAAGAATAGTAGCGATGATGGACTTAAGGTCTAACATCATGGGAGATGTAAAATGACTCACAGTACAGTAATTACGCTTATAAAGTGACTGGAGGCCTAGAGTTCGAACAGCCCAGCACGTTGCCAGTACTTTCACAGAAAATTTTGCATGCAGCATAACTATATTTTGACACCTCTAGATCGGAATAATCATTCCAAAGATAAACCGATGATGTAAGGTTGAGTCAAGATCCCTTCGGAAATTAAACGACAAATACACCCTACATTATTTATCACATTTTGAGTCTCTCTATGGGTTGAGCAGAGCCAGGACAAATCAGCATTGGGTCCAGCCACTATATTTGAAGGTTGCCAACATTTGTTGGCAAAACGAAAAAAAATAGCATAAAATAATTATAAAAAAAAGGTTAAAATAATCAAAACTTATCTGAGATGGCAGTTTTAGACTAGACTATTGAACAAAATCAAATTCGGTAAAGTTATTGATGATTTTGTCATCATCCAACGTCTAAAATAAAATTATAATGTTCGATTTGTATTTTGGAGTCAAGTGACCATACATTCCCAGTTTTCACTTTTTTGGAAGGCTGGGGGAGGGAAATATTTTCATTGATGGGAAAAATTTGCCTATTTAAATAAGGAGATAATTTTACACATTCCGGAAAGTGTTAATAATTTTACACATTACCTTATTGTGGGGGTGTTTTGTCTAATAGTTGTCTCAGGTGTGAAAATCTCATTCCGGCTCTTGTGACAAGTTGTCTACACCTCACATGAAAGTGTAAAAGCCACTTCACGGTTTACCTTATATATCGTATTCCACGGCATATATGCATTGTTTACACACAAGTACTCCGACTCCTGCTTGACCAAGTAACCAAAATGTACCGAATGATTGTTTACTGTAATGGACTGTCCAGTCTACGTTTATCAGAAAACTCACTGATATTTCGATGTTTGTGTATAAAATATGTCGAGGGAAATTTATCCTAATTATTACGGTTATGTCGAGTGTGGGGCGAGTGTAGGTAGAAGATTTGCAAGCTCACGGAGCTTCTCTATTTCATGGGTTTGAAACAACCTATTGCAATTGGGCACACTTCATTCAATATAACATCTACTTGTTTTAATGTGTTGACTGATGCCAGGAAGATATCCACTTATAGTAGCATAAGCTAAGCCCACTGACTGGTATCTAAAAAAATGCAATGGAAAATCTATCTTAACAAAATTTTCCATTAGCACTTTTCCAGTCAGATTGTAATCATGCATATCTCCAAATTTAGCCGATGTAATCAAATTATGTATTTTTTGGGATATAAAGTAAGAAAACTAAAAATATTTTACTTAAAAAACATTTATTAATGACATTTACTTCTTAAATATAAAACAGTTTACATGTACACTGAATCCAAGATTTACATTACAAACCTATTACGAGACAAGACAAAAGACCTCTTTTCCTAGATATTTAAATGTTTCATAAAAAAAATCATATTTTTGCATATCATATGATATATATTTTGAAAATAAAATGAAGCATTAATATTATAAATGAAGTGATCACAACTCAACTGTATAGATATCCCAAATCAATTTTATCAACAATAATACTAGGATACAAAACGTGTGCATGCTAAAATCATTGCATATAACATGTACAATTGCAATCTTTGTTATATTTTAGACGTTTGTTCCACAGCTCTGTATCCAGCTAAGATGATCTACGTCTCGATGAATATAATAGGGCAAATAATGTGAATCATAGACCGGTGCACAAAATATACATATTTAATAATAATAATATCTAAATAGTTATAACAGTTTTACTGTATCTCAGCCTTGTTATTCCACATCTCTAAGGTAACAAATTACATTGTTATAATTTACAGCATTATTATTGAATCAATTATACAAATATATTGTCTTCAAACAACCTATCTAAAAAAAAACACTCGATTGATAATTTTGCGATTAACTTTGCAATAATTTTAAAATTTACAATACCTCTTTACGAATCAGATTTTTTTCTAGGCCGGAAAGGAAAAATATTTTGATTAATTTTATATAAGTAAATTGTATCCCGAATCTTGTTAGCTCGTGGACGCTCTTACCATTTAGGTGGAAACTATAAAACTATTTTTATTCACTGATATTTTGAAACATATTCTACATAATTGCTTATATTTTAGAACTCTTATTTTAATCTGCTTCGAATCTTTGGACTTTATTTATATAAAATAGTTTTTAACGAACATGTTACTCGAGACATATTATTGAAGGAAACATACTAAAATATTACTTGAAATTTTGAGTTTGCAAGGAATAAAATAGGTTTTAGTTATATTGCCAAATAAAATAATGTTATTTTACTGATTAACACAACCTTTATATAAAATACAAATGTCACACTGTAAAAAAAAACTCAAAATAATAAGATATGGATATAATCATATTTAATTTAATCTTATATAAAACTTAATGGTTAATATTAAAAAAAAAAGTATAAAAATATTTTGTACCTTTCCGACCCCCTAATACTAAAAAGAAAATACATTAATGGTGTTTATTTTTTTGCTAGTTGGTGAGACATTGGATCAAAAGAGCTGATGTGCATAGGATATGAACATTTATCAGCTAAATTGGGAAAACTTTTGACAAACCCGCTTAAGATATTCCTGTTCAAAAAATTACCACCTAAAGTGTTTTAATTGGCTGGTCCCATCTAACACACATCTTAAAAGGGGTTTTCTATGTCTTCTTATTAACCCATTAACGCCCAAAAGAAAACTACATGTGAAAATTATTTTTTATTGTTATTTATTACAACATTGTGAACACTTAATACTATTAGAAAAGAAAAATTTAAATAAACACTTATATTTTAGAAAATAAAGGGCTGTACACGGCTGTGTACAGTGGGCGGTTTAAGAGTGAAATTGTCCAAAACACGGTCGCTCAACACACAACGTTTTCTTACAGAGTCCGCATCGCCAGCGACCTCGGTTGTGGCAAATAACACAACGCAATGGGTTTTCTATGCGTTCGGGGTTGTGACCATTATTTTTTTGCTCCAATCCAAGTATTTTTGACGATGTCGGATGACTTTTCGTTTTTATGTGTCGTATGTACCCTCGGGCAATCGTCCGTCTGAACAATAATTGGTCCATACATGTCACCTGTCCAGTCTTGCTGAGTAACACATGTAGTCGCCAAGCATTAGAAATAGCCATATCTAGTAAGTAGGTAAAGATTACCCACCACCATTTTTTTCCTCTTATGGACACTCGGTAAAGACTGATGGACTGATCCATTTGGTCGACGCCACCCATTCCTCTGTTGTAATTTATAAACAGTCTTGGGACATTGACTTCCACTTTTTGCTTTTGAACCTTGCACCATCTTCTCACTTTTCCCAGAGGCTCTATACTGTCAAAATTGGATCCCATTGTAACAACATTATTATCTTTCCAGCGTACAATTGTAATTTCATTTTTTGTGTCAAATCGGTAGTCATACTCTGCTCTAGGTCGCTTTTTCATTACCTTCACAGTGGTAAGTGGACAATTCTTAGTTCTATTCTCTCGCATTGTGCCTGTGGCCCTGTAGCCTAAGAGTCGCAAATCATGCAACAACTGATAATTTGTAAAAAAGTTATCGAAGTACACAATATGTTCATTTGGTACAATTGGCATCTTTGCCAGCAGAGATTTTACGACTCTCGCGCCGAGAGGATCAGCAGAAACTTCTGTAGATGACTTGCCGCAATAAATGTCAAATGTGTAGCAGTAGCCATCAGAACTTGTTGCTGCCCAATTCCGATAGCCAAACCTCACAGGTTTTCCCATTATGAATTGTTTGGCTGAATGACGGCCAAAATATTTAATCATGGACTCATCTACAGACAAATTTTTATGAAAAACTCCCCACTGGCACGAGTTTCTCTGAATGAGATTACACAATGGTCTCACTTTGAACATTTTATCATTCGAATTTTCAACTAGAGAATTGTCTGCAAAGTGTAGGTTTCTTTTTATTTCCAAAAACCTATTACGTGACATGCAATTTGCAACCAATGGAATGCCAAGATCTTCATCCAAACTCCAATAAGCACGTTCGGTAGGTAATTCGTGATATCCAGTCAATATCAATATGCCCAAAAAAGATTTCAAGTCCTCACAATTAATTTCAAAATTATGTCGATTATTTTGACCAGCGTACAAAACACTATTTTGTGTTATCAAGTTCATAACCTCTTCATCAAAGAATTTTTCAAACAACATTGTAGGGTTGTGGTCTTTTATGGATTCTACAACAGTCTTTTGTCTGCTCTGAATGGCATCGGTAATGTTATGTGTTGTATTATACTATATATAGGTGAAGTTTTTCTCCACTTAGGTGCGTCTTGACTTTTAACTCGTTTTGAAGATCTTATATAATTAGAAAGCGGCTCATCATCACTGTAGTCCCAGTCCGAAATATCATGGCCAGGACGACGTGGAATTACTTGCACTGTACCTGGCACATCTTTTGGAAGATTAGAGGACGTCAAATCATCGTCATTCCCTTCTTCTTCGTCACTCAGGACATCAGGATTTGGTGGAATCAATACTATATCGTATTCGACTTCATCGTTTTCATCGGACATTATTGATTCAAGGGCTTCTTCGAGTCTTGTATAGGTATTATGGCTTGTGAAAACACGACGGGCCGCCATTTTAAAAATTTTAAGGATTTCAGGATTCGACAATTATAGTTATCGGGTTATCAAATATATGTGTTATCGAATTATGCCTTTAGCACACTGCAGGGTATGAACTGAGCAAGAAACAAAAGCGAACTGAATATGATCTGCTTCCACGAGTCATTAACATTTTTACAGTCAGATGCCCATTGTACACGCTTGTGTACAGGGCAATAAAATATAACCCAGCACACCACAAAAAATTTTTTTCGTTGCAGTAATAAAATCACGCGTTATAATAGAGTCTAACTATACCTAATAATAAAAAAACAAGAGAAAATATTTTATTATTTATAATAAAAACGTTAAAAACATCTTACGAAAAAAATCTTATTTCATATCCATATTGCGATGATAAACCAATGATATTTATTTACGCATTATTGCCAAATTTTATTTTTTTATAGTTAACTACTATTTTATAGTTTCGAAATAAGTAATTACTTCCATAATAATCATATAAAGAAAACACCAATTCGCGCTTTGAACAGGTGTACACAAGCGTGTACGGCGGGCGTTAATGGGTTAAATACTGGATGGGAAATACATATCAAATGCTCATCCATAAATAAGTATTCGATAATAATAAATTCTGACTTATTAAAATTTAAGTGCACAAATTTTTATGTGTGAGAACATTGAATAGTTACGAGAAATTTCAAACATTTAGTATTTAGAATTATGATGGCTGAAAAAAAAATATAATTACGGTAATTTTTATCAATATTTTTTTTTATTTAAGCTCATTGATAAATACAGACAATCCCCAAGAAACAAATTCGCAATAATATTTCTATATGAGGTAACAGAAAAATATCGGAAAATTTTTATCCAAAATTTTAATAATCTGGAGAAAGAATTGTACACTAGAGTTAAATAAAGTAATATGTAACTGTTCTATAACACTTGATTAGAAGACGCTGTGACAGGGATGAGTTTCAATGTATTACTACTGACATCACACATTTATATGTTCAACATTTCATCAGAATAGATCTATCTATGAAGGAGTAATTAATATATGGTGAGCAAAAATCAATAAGAAAGCAAGACTGAGGTCATTTTGACTATGTACGGAGGGAGTCCTTCCAGGGAAAAGTCATAACCAGTACAAGGACAATATTACAGAAATGGAAGAAAATCTATTTCACAGCTTTTAAAAAATAAGCGTTGCATTAAAAATATAAATGAGCATTAGAAATACTCATATTTATTACATGCAATTTAAAAAATCACTAAAAACTGTATTGTTTCAACTTACATTACAAAAGGCTTAATATTCCTACTGCAAATGTAAATATTTTAGTATTCCTAAGGGAATTTGACAAATTAGACATTCATCACACACCATACACTGATAGTGAGAAAGAGAAACAGTCTTATCCTGATATGGTAGTTAATGGAAGGATTTTGTGGCACCCTGAGCTCCTGACAGAACAGAGGGAGTTTGATACTTTGGTTTAGTTTAATCCATAGTAAGAAAAATTCATAAAATACAACATAATTAACTTATTCGGAGAAAGTCGCTCATTTTAGTGTTGATGACTCAAAAAGTATCATGAGTGAGATCGATATATTGGTCGGTTAGTAGGGGGTTGGGGTTGTCTGATTGATTGATTCACATTATAGCACAGCCCAATTAATGCATCTAAAAATGGAAATTGACAATGTATACTTGATGCTCTATATTATAGGAATATTTGTAAAAATGTCCATATTATTAGCTGAATTTTAAGTTTATTTTCAAATTTAAGGTATATTTTGAATCACTTTCAGGTACCGTATCAATAATAAAAACAAATTGAAGTGGATAATTGATAAATTCTACATACAAAAACTTATGTGCACTTTTTCTTATTGTATTTTGCATTGTTAATAAACTGGAATAAGAAAACTTAAAAGAAATCGGAACAATATTAAAACATACGGACTGCTGAAGTTTTATCAGAATTTTATCACAAGATGTTTCTAAAGTTTTGTATTTCATGTTTATACAATACATACACATCAACTGACAGCCCAAAATTACAAGAAAAAGCTTTGAAAAAAGATAAGACAAGAGAAAGATAAGATTAAAAGAATAACAAGATAGCAATATTGATTTGTTACAAATTCAAATAAATAACTTTTTTGAATTGTTTTATCTAAAATATACTCGTGGTCTTTGGTGAATTTCTGATAAGTGCAAAATTGGTCAAATTGACACGCTTAATCAATAAATATGTATAAAACTTTCATAGAATTTTGCACTACAATATTAATTTTTGGTTAGCTTCATGAAAAATCTGCCCGGTAAAAGGCTGCTGCAGATTTAGCCTGCAATTCATCATACAACTTAGACCTCTTTGCTATCGGAACTTGGGTGTGTCTGCTGAAGTACAACAATTAGCACACAATAAAGCAATATATATGCATACAAGCGTCTTCCGTCCACAGAATGCTGACTATCATAATTATTGCCTATCATCATCATTTAATCAATTTGCAGAGAAATAGGGAATTTCAAACTTGTAAACTGTGCTATAAACATAAACTTTTACCTTAAAAATTAACCAAAGACCATAGATATTATGACATATCAAGTAAAGATTTCACAGGAATAAGGAAAGTGAAGGGTATTAGGTAATTGATTGCTATTTCACATAACGATACCTGCCATCAGTTTGTCAACCACAATCATGACAAGAATCCTTCATTAAAATATATGAACCATCACATTTCTTTCCCACACATTCATAGTGTGAATCCTCCTTTCATTAACTGCTATATAATTCAACTTAACCATTAACCAGATGCTTTAACAAAAATAACCCTTATGACTAAAACAAAAATTCAGTTTATTTTTAATTCAACATTCAATTAATTTAAAAAAAAATGAGGAACCATTTGCCTAAAGAACTCCATTCACTTCACTTCATAAATATAATTAAAAACTCATTGTTTGCCATTAATGATAAATCTTTTGCTACAAACACATCTCAAAATGTTCACAATATATTTTGAGATATTGATGAAAATTCTGGTTTTATCATCTTAATGCATCTTATGAAATAGGTCATCTGGCTTTTGCATCAGTATATCTTGATGTCTGTATGTAAACCTCTATTATAGTGGCCATAGATACATAATTTAATTTCTTATTAAAAATAGGGTATTTAGAATTTAAAGCCACCAATGGGTATCAGATTTTTATTTAGATCAAATTTAACATTATTATTGAAAAAATGTAATGAAAATAGCAAATATTTTGAATGGATTTTTTTAGTTGAATAAAATAAATTTAACTTTACTTTACTTTGTATACATCACTGTTTTATTAATGATTTCATTGCCGGTTTCAAAGACATGTATTCTTCATCTGGTGATAAGGAACTAACTTCCTCTTTTGGGTCTTTGAAATCCGTACTAATACTAATTAAAAGTGGTGAATACAAAGAAAAATAGTAGTTAATTTATCTTATTAAAATAAAAATCAATTAATACAACACTAAAATGTTTTAAGATTCAGGATATCTTGAAATTTAAAACAAACCCAATCTTAAATTATCCTTGTACTATAAATTAGTGTAATACATGACCTTTTATTGTTTAATGTATTTTTAAAACAGAGATCAAATATTTTTATGGTATAAGAGGTAGATAACTAAAAAAAAACAGCACAATACTCGTGAAAATATTTCAATTTCACAAAAAAATCTTAATGAAACAAGCAATTGACAGTGGTTCGTTAGCTTCTAAAGATAGAAAACATAGTCAAATAAGTGCTATTTGCTATCAACATGAACATTCCATCTTAGGACATGCTCATAGCAAATTTATCACTATTAACAATCATATTCCAATATACATTCCATAGAAACATGCACAACTCGTTCATTTTACATTACATATATTTAAACAATCAAAACAAATCTCCCCAAGTGATTCTACTAAATTTGAATTAAAAATCTGTTAATTAGATTTGCTACTCTGATTACGCTATTTATTAATGGTGGCCCTTGTGAACATATCATTGGACTGTCTGGTATTTTAGCCCGGATTCTCACATGACTGCAGTCATACTATAAACTCTCGTATAATGATAAAAATACTGCAGGCAGGCAACCAAACAATCTAGCTTGACACACTGTCGAAAAACAATATATGTTACAGTAGAATGGGTGGTCTATGAATGTAAACTATTGCTTGTGAATTTACACCTTCACTAAAGTAATCAGTGAATGTATACCACAGTTTAACTTTTCACATTCACTTGTAAAAGTGTTTTTCCACAACTAGTCATTAGAGAACATTCTAGAATATGAATATCCATACTCAACTGTGTTCTTGCACTTCGAAACGCAAGACAAAGAATGACACTTTATGCATGTCAAAATGTTGAAACAAAAACATTTATATAAAATTTATTTTAAATTTATTTCCACAACCCCTGTGAATAGGTTAGCAAACACTGGAGAGGGTATACAATCACTAGTGAGCATGGGTTTATTATTTTCAACCATTTCTTCCACATTCACTGATTTCTAAGATGAAGGTGTACGTACATTCAATGGAGTCTACATCTATTGTACAATCCACTTCCACTGTGACATAAACAATAATATGTCCATGCTACTACTATCAACTGGTCAACTTAGGTGGCTTAGCTCACGGTATGACCGCAATCAAGTGGAAATGTAGCCCTAACAAGTTTACCATTGAAAGCTGAATGCACATTTACTTTTGTATATTGTTTCTGTAGAATGCAACAGAAACTTTATTTCCACAATTATGTGAATAATTGAAATTTAAAAACAAAGGAATAATAAAACAAAAATCAGACATTTTAACATGAATCAATCATAATTCCAGACCCCTGTAAACCACTTGAGATAACAACCCGGATGATGTCCTTTTATGTCTCACATTCAAAACTAGCTAATTTGGACCCATTCAACAAGATCTTCTTTTATGTCTCACATTCAAAACTAGCTAATTTGGACCCATTCAACAAGATCTTCTTTTATGTCTCACATACAAAACTAGCTAATTTGGACCCATTCAACAAGATCTTCTTTTATGTCTCACATACAAAACTAGCTAATTTGGACCCATTCAACAAGATCTCATCCGCATCTTCCGTGTTTATCTCGTCAACTTATTGCTACAAAATATTGCAAATTTAAAAACTAAACAGCTGGTCGTCAACTCGTAAGATAACATTTCGAGATATCAATTACAAATATTATTTCCAGATCGCAACTTTTTAATATACAATCGTAATGAACACAATTTGGAATCCATTCTATAATATAAAATGACTTAAGATGTGTGCTTAGATTTTGAGTTGAAGCATTCAGCGTCTATGATTCTAGTGATAGTAATGACTTGCAATGAACATGCCACATTGACAAAGAATGCAATCAGGTAGCTGTACATTATGAATATTACGAGTAGTTTCAATAGTGTTTCCAAACAGCATTTATTTATAAATAATCTCCATAATTAATGACTGACTCGGACATATCTCCATAATTAATGACTGAAGTGAGCATATATAAATACAATAAATTGGTATATGTAAAGCTAATGCTGCAAATTAAAAATTATTAGAATGTAAAACCTTCATTGTTCGTTACCTGCAAAGTATCTATTATTCATTGTTTTAAAGAACTGAATGAATAATCAATGTACAAAAAATTATAAAGCACTATATTGACAAATTAAGTATTGACAATTAATTTGATACACCTATTAAATACTATTAAGCTCAAATTTATAGTCCAACCTTAACACTAAATCTTAACTATTGCTTTAACTGAAGATACTAGTATTACTAAAAGTTAAATTTCGTACAAATTTGTCATAGCTTCCTTAAATAAGGGATGTCATTACCTCGCTTTAAAGTTTGAAATGTATAAGGTCTGATTCTCAATACAAATCATGAAATTTTAAGGTTATAAATTATTTTTTAGGATAGACTATGAATTCGGGCCTTAGAATAAGTGAATGGTTGAAGTAAAATAGGGACTAAGTACCAAAAACAAAACAAAAAAAACTAAGTATGCAGTTTCATACTATATGACATATAGAACGAAACTGCATACTTAGTTTTTTTTTTTTTTTTTTGGTACTTGGTGCCTATTTTACTTCAACCATTCAAGTGTACATTGAATCAAATCTAAAAATTAAATCAGTCCAGAATTTGCCAGCAATTGAACTCAAGTCATACCAGAATGCCTAGTAAATACTTTACAATCAAGATTTAGAAAAAATTGTGTTAAAAAATATTATAATTTTTTGGCAATTGATACTTAAATGGAAGTCAATCAAATTTTTCAATCCAGTGTATTCTAATAAATTATTTTTAAAAGGAATTTCTCATTGAATTCTCCAATGACATATAATTTTTTTCAATATCAAGAAAGCACTAAGATGCTGTTAAAAAAATATCATTACATAGTTAAATAATTATTTATAAACAAATGCTGTTTGACATGTAACAAAGCTGTGAATTAAATAATATAGTAATAAAAA
>OX463849.1:34762694-34952970 GCA_949825065.1 Odontocerum albicorne | reverse complement strand
ATGCTACTTGAAAATTATCTCGTTGTGTTATATTAATTCCTGTTCAAACCTAGATTTAAAAAAATGCAATCCAGCCTGGTTTTCATTTAAGCAATACGCATGTTAGGCTGTACTTTAAACGATGAGAATGTAATACAACACCTTGCCGTGCAAATATAGCTTTATAATTCATTATGTATCTTATGGATTACTTGTAATATAAACACCTTGCCGTGCAAATATAGCTTTATAATTCATTATATGTCTTATGGATTACTTGTAATATAAACACCTTGCTGTGCAAATATAGCTTTATAATTCATTATATATCTTATGGATTACTTGTAATATAAACACCTTGCCGTGCAAATAAATAAACAATAGCACTTTTATTTATTGAAAATTAACTTTATCGATGATGACATTACATAAAAAATGGGAAGATTTATGAACACTTTATTACAAAGGGGTAAATATTAGCCAACAATTAAGGATAATTCAGTAAATATTTAATTTTCCAATTATGTCTGTCACAGCCTTTGACTCAGCGTGGACTGTGGGACCCTTTGAGATCTTGGGACCCTGATAAATGTACGTTTTGTAACGCAATAAGTTGATATATCGAGTAAATGGCAGGTGACATTATTGGCTCTGAGCTGATAGTGCATACTGGCGTGTCATTGATTTAGGGGGTGATTTTTTTTACAGCGCAGGGTATATCGGTTAATACCTTTATGCTTTTTTTTATTATTTCAGTTTTGACTTACGAAACTAAATTACTTTTAACACCTATTTTTATCGAAAAAGGATGTGCAATATTTGCTAATAAGTCAATTATTGTCAAAATATTTTTTTTCTCAATAACAAATTATTGTTTTTAAATCAATTTGAGATACACGGCCGCGCGGTGACGCACCGGGCTTACGTGCGGAAGGTCGCCGATTCGAATCTCGCGCTGTTCTACTCCCCGCAAATGATACAGGCATTTCCCGCACTCTTTTCGGAGGTAATAGAATAACATAATTACGACCGGTCAAATCTGTTATTGTAAAAAAAGCACTTAAAAATAAATATAAGTAGACAAACCGCTCTTAAGTCCATTTCGTTTAGAATTAATAAAAAAAGCTTGCGAGTGCAACTGAATACCTAAAAGTCAAACATTAACTGGCTTATCAATAATACATGACCAACACATTGTTAATCAGATCATTGATGTCGATAATGTTTTGGGGTCGATATCCCGGAGTAGTAAATCTAAGTGAGGCAGGATTATAAGTCGTACAAAGGTGACAGAAAATCCTTATTGCTGTGTAATTATGTAGTGAAACTATAAACTTATATTTTAAATAAAGTGTAATGTCATATTTTAACAATAACCACGATTAAAAGAAAATCATAAGTAAATAATCTCTATTCTCTTAACGAATTGGGCACTTTCCTCCCTTACCATTTCGTCGTTAATTGTCTATGAAGATGTTTGTTATCTGCTAGTAAGCAGTTTGTTTAATAGACTGGAGAGGCTCCAAAATGTCTATGAAGATGTTTGTTATCTGCTAGTAAGCAGTTTGTTTAATAGACTGGAGAGGCTCCAAAATGTCTATGAAGATGTTTGTTATCTGCTAGTAAGCAGTTTGTTTAATAGACTGGAGAGGCTCCAAAATGTCTATGAAGATGTTTGTTATCTGCTAGTAAGCAGTTTGTTTAATAGACTGGAGAGGCTCCAAAATGTCTATGAAGATGTTTGTTATCTGCTGGTAAGCAGTTTGTTTAATAGACTGGAGAGGCTCCAAAATGTCTATGAAGATGTTTGTTATCTGCTAGTAAGCAGTTTGTTTAATAGACTGGAGAGGCTCCAAAATGTCTATGAAGATGTTTGTTATCTGCTAGTAAGCAGTTTGTTTAATAGACTGGAGAGGCTCCAAAATGTCTATGAAGATGTTTGTTATCTGCTAGTAAGCAGTTTGTTTAATAGACTGGAGAGGCTCCAAAATGTCTATGAAGATATTTGTTATTTGCTAGTAAGCAGTTTGTTTAATAGACTGGAGAGGCTCCAAAATGTCTATGAAGATGTTTGTTATCTGCTGGTAAGCAGTTTGTTTAATAGACTGGAGAGGCTCCAAAATGTCTATGAGGATGTTTGTTATCTGCTAGTAAGCAGTTTGTTTAATAGACTGGAGAGGCTCCAAAATGTCTATGAAGATGTTTGTTATCTGCTAGTAAGCAGTTTGTTTAATAGACTGGAGAGGCTCCAAAATGTCTATGAAGATGTTTGTTATCTGCTAGTAAGCAGTTTGTTTAATAGACTGGAGAGGCTCCAAAATGTCTATGAAGATGTTTGTTATCTGCTGGTAAGCAGTTTGTTTAATAGACTGGAGAGGCTCCAAAATGTCTATGAAGATGTTTGTTATCTGCTAGTAAGCAGTTTGTTTAATAGACTGGAGAGGCTCCAAAATGTCTATGAAGATGTTTGTTATCTGCTAGTAAGCAGTTTGTTTAATAGACTGGAGAGGCTCCAAAATGTCTATGAAGATGTTTGTTATCTGCTAGTAAGCAGTTTGTTTAATAGACTGGAGAGGCTCCAAAATGTCTATGAAGATGTTTGTTATCTGCTAGTAAGCAGTTTGTTTAATAGACTGGAGAGGCTCCAAAATGTCTATGAAGATGTTTGTTATCTGCTAGTAAGCAGTTTGTTTAATAGACTGGAGAGGCTCCAAAATGTCTATGAAGATGTTTGTTATCTGCTGGTAAGCAGTTTGTTTAATAGACTGGAGAGGCTCCAAAATGTCTATGAAGATGTTTGTTATCTGCTAGTAAGCAGTTTGTTTAATAGACTGGAGAGGCTCCAAAATGTCTATGAAGATGTTTGTTATCTGCTAGTAAGCAGTTTGTTTAATAGACTGGAGAGGCTCCAAAATGTCTATGAAGATGTTTGTTATCTGCTAGTAAGCAGTTTGTTTAATAGACTGGAGAGGCTCCAAAATGTCTATGAAGATGTTTGTTATCTGCTAGTAAGCAGTTTGTTTAATAGACTGGAGAGGCTCCAAAATGTCTATGAAGATGTTTGTTATCTGCTGGTAAGCAGTTTGTTTAATAGACTGGAGAGGCTCCAAAATGTCTATGAAGATGTTTGTTATCTGCTAGTAAGCAGTTTGTTTAATAGACTGGAGAGGCTCCAAAATGTCTATGAAGATGTTTGTTATCTGCTAGTAAGCAGTTTGTTTAATAGACTGGAGAGGCTCCAAAATGTCTATGAAGATGTTTGTTATCTGCTGGTAAGCAGTTTGTTTAATAGACTGGAGAGGCTCCAAAATGTCTATGAGGATGTTTGTTATCTGCTAGTAAGCAGTTTGTTTAATAGACTGGAGAGGCTCCAAAATGTCTATGAAGATGTTTGTTATCTGCTAGTAAGCAGTTTGTTTAATAGACTGGAGAGACTCCAAAATGTCTATGAAGATGTTTGTTATCTGCTAGTAAGCAGTTTGTTTAATAGACTGGAGAGGCTCCAAAATGTCTATGAAGATGTTTGTTATCTGCTGGTAAGCAGTTTGTTTAATAGACTGGAGAGGCTCCAAAATGTCTATGAAGATGTTTGTTATCTGCTAGTAAGCAGTTTGTTTAATAGACTGGAGAGGCCCCAAAATGTCTATGAAGATGTTTGTTATCTGCTAGTAAGCAGTTTGTTTAATAGACTGGAGAGGCTCCAAAATGTCTATGAAGATGTTTGTTATCTGCTAGTAAGCAGTTTGTTTAATAGACTGGAGAGGCTCCAAAATGTCTATGAAGATGTTTGTTATCTGCTAGTAAGCAGTTTGTTTAATAGACTGGAGAGGCTCCAAAATGTCTATGAAGATGTTTGTTATCTGCTAGTAAGCAGTTTGTTTAATAGACTGGAGAGGCTCCAAAATGTCTATGAAGATGTTTGTTATCTGCTAGTAAGCAGTTTGTTTAATAGACTGGAGAGGCTCCAAAATGTCTATGAAGATGTTTGTTATCTGCTAGTAAGCAGTTTGTTTAATAGACTGGAGAGGCTCCAAAATGTCTATGAAGATGTTTGTTATCTGCTAGTAAGCAGTTTGTTTAATAGACTGGAGAGGCTCCAAAATGTCTATGAAGATGTTTGTTATCTGCTAGTAAGCAGTTTGTTTAATAGACTGGAGAGGCTCCAAAATGTCTATGAAGATGTTTGTTATCTGCTAGTAAGCAGTTTGTTTAATAGACTGGACAAGCTCCAAAATGTCTATGAAGATGTTTTTTATCTGCTGGTAAGCAGTTTGTTTAATAGACTGGAGAGGCTCCAAAATGTCTATGAAGATGTTTGTTATCTGCTAGTAAGCAGTTTGTTTAATAGACTGGAGAGGCTCCAAAATGTCTATGAAGATGTTTGTTATCTGCTAGTAAGCAGTTTGTTTAATAGACTGGAGAGGCTCCAAAATGTCTATGAAGATGTTTGTTATCTGCTGGTAAGCAGTTTGTTTAATAGACTGGAGAGGCTCCAAAATGTCTATGAGGATGTTTGTTATCTGCTAGTAAGCAGTTTGTTTAATAGACTGGAGAGGCTCCAAAATGTCTATGAAGATGTTTGTTATCTGCTAGTAAGCAGTTTGTTTAATAGACTGGAGAGGCTCCAAAATGTCTATGAAGATGTTTGTTATCTGCTAGTAAGCAGTTTGTTTAATAGACTGGAGAGGCTCCAAAATGTCTATGAAGATGTTTGTTATCTGCTGGTAAGCAGTTTGTTTAATAGACTGGAGAGGCTCCAAAATGTCTATGAAGATGTTTGTTATCTGCTAGTAAGCAGTTTGTTTAATAGACTGGAGAGGCTCCAAAATGTCTATGAAGATGTTTGTTATCTGCTAGTAAGCAGTTTGTTTAATAGACTGGAGAGGCTCCAAAATGTCTATGAAGATGTTTGTTATCTGCTAGTAAGCAGTTTGTTTAATAGACTGGAGAGGCTCCAAAATGTCTATGAAGATGTTTGTTATCTGCTAGTAAGCAGTTTGTTTAATAGACTGGAGAGGCTCCAAAATGTCTATGAAGATGTTTGTTATCTGCTAGTAAGCAGTTTGTTTAATAGACTGGAGAGGCTCCAAAATGTCTATGAAGATGTTTGTTATCTGCTAGTAAGCAGTTTGTTTAATAGACTGGAGAGGCTCCAAAATGTCTATGAAGATGTTTGTTATCTGCTAGTAAGCAGTTTGTTTAATAGACTGGAGAGGCTCCAAAATGTCTATGAAGATGTTTGTTATCTGCTGGTAAGCAGTTTGTTTAATTGACTGGAGAGGCTCCAAAATGTCTATGAAGATGTTTGTTATCTGCTAGTAAGCAGTTTGTTTAATAGACTGGAGAGGCTCCAAAATGTCTATGAAGATGTTTGTTATCTGCTAGTAAGCAGTTTGTTTAATAGACTGGAGAGGCTCCAAAATGTCTATGAAGATGTTTGTTATCTGCTAGTAAGCAGTTTGTTTAATAGACTGGAGAGGCTCCAAAATGTCTATGAAGATGTTTGTTATCTGCTAGTAAGCAGTTTGTTTAATAGACTGGAGAGGCTCCAAAATGTCTATGAAGATGTTTGTTATCTGCTAGTAAGCAGTTTGTTTAATAGACTGGAGAGGCTCCAAAATGTCTATGAAGATGTTTGTTATCTGCTAGTAAGCAGTTTGTTTAATAGACTGGAGAGGCTCCAAAATGTCTATGAAGATGTTTGTTATCTGCTAGTAAGCAGTTTGTTTAATAGACTGGAGAGGCTCCAAAATGTCTATGAAGATGTTTGTTATCTGCTAGTAAGCAGTTTGTTTAATAGACTGGAGAGGCTCCAAAATGTCTATGAAGATGTTTGTTATCTGCTAGTAAGCAGTTTGTTTAATAGACTGGAGAGGCTCCAAAATGTCTATGAAGATGTTTGTTATCTGCTGGTAAGCAGTTTGTTTAATAGACTGGAGAGGCTCCAAAATGTCTATGAAGATGTTTGTTATCTGCTAGTAAGCAGTTTGTTTAATAGACTGGAGAGGCTCCAAAATGTCTATGAAGATGTTTGTTATCTGCTAGTAAGCAGTTTGTTTAATAGACTGGAGAGGCTCCAAAATGTCTATGAAGATGTTTGTTATCTGCTAGTAAGCAGTTTGTTTAATAGACTGGAGAGGCTCCAAAATGTCTATGAAGATGTTTGTTATCTGCTGGTAAGCAGTTTGTTTAATAGACTGGAGAGGCTCCAAAATGTCTATGAAGATGTTTGTTATCTGCTAGTAAGCAGTTTGTTTAATAGACTGGAGAGGCTCCAAAATGTCTATGAAGATGTTTGTTATCTGCTAGTAAGCAGTTTGTTTAATAGACTGGAGAGGCTCCAAAATGTCTATGAAGATGTTTGTTATCTGCTAGTAAGCAGTTTGTTTAATAGACTGGAGAGGCTCCAAAATGTCTATGAAGATGTTTGTTATCTGCTAGTAAGCAGTTTGTTTAATAGACTGGAGAGGCTCCAAAATGTCTATGAAGATGTTTGTTATCTGCTAGTAAGCAGTTTGTTTAATAGACTGGAGAGGCTCCAAAATGTCTATGAAGATGTTTGTTATCTGCTAGTAAGCAGTTTGTTTAATAGACTGGAGAGGCTCCAAAATGTCTATGAGGATGTTTGTTATCTGCTAGTAAGCAGTTTGTTTAATAGACTGGAGAGGCTCCAAAATGTCTATGAAGATGTTTGTTATCTGCTAGTAAGCAGTTTGTTTAATAGACTGGAGAGGCTCCAAAATGTCTATAAAGATGTTTGTTATCTGCTAGTAAGCAGTTTGTTTAATAGACTGGAGAGGCTCCAAAATGTCTATGAAGATGTTTGTTATCTGCTAGTAAGCAGTTTGTTTAATAGACTGGAGAGGCTCCAAAATGTCTATGAAGATGTTTGTTATCTGCTGGTAAGCAGTTTGTTTAATAGACTGGAGAGGCTCCAAAATGTCTATGAAGATGTTTGTTATCTGCTAGTAAGCAGTTTGTTTAATAGACTGGAGAGGCTCCAAAATGTCTATGAAGATGTTTGTTATCTGCTAGTAAGCAGTTTGTTTAATAGACTGGAGAGGCTCCAAAATGTCTATGAAGATGTTTGTTATCTGCTAGTAAGCAGTTTGTTTAATAGACTGGAGAGGCTCCAAAATGTCTATGAAGATGTTTGTTATCTGCTGGTAAGCAGTTTGTTTAATAGACTGGAGAGGCTCCAAAATGTCTATGAAGATGTTTGTTATCTGCTAGTAAGCAGTTTGTTTAATAGACTGGAGAGGCTCCAAAATGTCTATGAAGATGTTTGTTATCTGCTAGTAAGCAGTTTGTTTAATAGACTGGAGAGGCTCCAAAATGTCTATGAAGATGTTTGTTATCTGCTAGTAAGCAGTTTGTTTAATAGACTGGAGAGGCTCCAAAATGTCTATGAAGATGTTTGTTATCTGCTGGTAAGCAGTTTGTTTAATAGACTGGAGAGGCTCCAAAATGTCTATGAAGATGTTTGTTATCTGCTAGTAAGCAGTTTGTTTAATAGACTGGAGAGGCTCCAAAATGTCTATGAAGATGTTTGTTATCTGCTAGTAAGCAGTTTGTTTAATAGACTGGAGAGGCTCCAAAATGTCTATGAAGATGTTTGTTATCTGCTAGTAAGCAGTTTGTTTAATAGACTGGAGAGGCTCCAAAATGTCTATGAAGATGTTTGTTATCTGCTGGTAAGCAGTTTGTTTAATAGACTGGAGAGGCTCCAAAATGTCTATGAAGATGTTTGTTATCTGCTAGTAAGCAGTTTGTTTAATAGACTGGAGAGGCTCCAAAATGTCTATGAAGATGTTTGTTATCTGCTAGTAAGCAGTTTGTTTAATAGACTGGAGAGGCTCCAAAATGTCTATGAAGATGTTTGTTATCTGCTGGTAAGCAGTTTGTTTAATAGACTGGAGAGGCTCCAAAATGTCTATGAAGATGTTTGTTATCTGCTAGTAAGCAGTTTGTTTAATAGACTGGAGAGGCTCCAAAATGTCTATGAAGATGTTTGTTATCTGCTAGTAAGCAGTTTGTTTAATAGACTGGAGAGGCTCCAAAATGTCTATGAAGATGTTTGTTATCTGCTAGTAAGCAGTTTGTTTAATAGACTGGAGAGGCTCCAAAATGTCTATGAAGATGTTTGTTATCTGCTGGTAAGCAGTTTGTTTAATAGACTGGAGAGGCTCCAAAATGTCTATGAAGATGTTTGTTATCTGCTAGTAAGCAGTTTGTTTAATAGACTGGAGAGGCTCCAAAATGTCTATGAAGATGTTTGTTATCTGCTAGTAAGCAGTTTGTTTAATAGACTGGAGAGGCTCCAAAATGTCTATGAAGATGTTTGTTATCTGCTAGTAAGCAGTTTGTTTAATAGACTGGAGAGGCTCCAAAATGTCTATGAAGATGTTTGTTATCTGCTGGTAAGCAGTTTGTTTAATAGACTGGAGAGGCTCCAAAATGTCTATGAAGATGTTTGTTATCTGCTAGTAAGCAGTTTGTTTAATAGACTGGAGAGGCTCCAAAATGTCTATGAAGATGTTTGTTATCTGCTAGTAAGCAGTTTGTTTAATAGACTGGAGAGGCTCCAAAATGTCTATGAAGATGTTTGTTATCTGCTAGTAAGCAGTTTGTTTAATAGACTGGAGAGGCTCCAAAATGTCTATGAAGATGTTTGTTATCTGCTGGTAAGCAGTTTGTTTAATAGACTGGAGAGGCTCCAAAATGTCTATGAAGATGTTTGTTATCTGCTAGTAAGCAGTTTGTTTAATAGACTGGAGAGGCTCCAAAATGTCTATGAAGATGTTTGTTATCTGCTAGTAAGCAGTTTGTTTAATAGACTGGAGAGGCTCCAAAATGTCTATGAAGATGTTTGTTATCTGCTAGTAAGCAGTTTGTTTAATAGACTGGAGAGGCTCCAAAATGTCTATGAAGATGTTTGTTATCTGCTGGTAAGCAGTTTGTTTAATAGACTGGAGAGGCTCCAAAATGTCTATGAAGATGTTTGTTATCTGCTAGTAAGCAGTTTGTTTAATAGACTGGAGAGGCTCCAAAATGTCTATGAAGATGTTTGTTATCTGCTAGTAAGCAGTTTGTTTAATAGACTGGAGAGGCTCCAAAATGTCTATGAAGATGTTTGTTATCTGCTAGTAAGCAGTTTGTTTAATAGACTGGAGAGGCTCCAAAATGTCTATGAAGATGTTTGTTATCTGCTGGTAAGCAGTTTGTTTAATAGACTGGAGAGGCTCCAAAATGTTTGTTTTAATCTGAAAAAAAAACGTTAAGTTTTAATCTGAAAAAAAATGTCATCATATATCTCACCAGACTCCAATGTCTTAAAATAAGTCAGCGAAGAAATATCCACGTTCTGTCAACCCTTTCTGGAGTGTTGAACAATCCTAGCTGTCCTCAGGGTCTGCGTGAAAAATATACTTTTATTTTTTAGCATGGACTGTCCTTCCGATCTGGTGTCAGCAGAATCGTTTGTATACCAACCCATCATACATCAGTCTACATCTTTTACGATTCATTTGACTTGATTATAGAATGATCTTCCTAGATCCATCAGATGTGCTAGATCATTATTAATATTTAAGAATAAACTAAGGAAACATTATTTATCTTAAAATATTCCTCATTCTTAACTCCCGTAAAATTTGTATCCTATTTTGTAATCCCTATCAATCCTTATTTATCTTTTGTTAGTTTATTTCAAATATTGTTTTCATATTTTAAGTTAAATATTTGGTCATGGATACAAATAAAAGTTACGAAACAAAATTTGGTTGATTGGATTGGATTGAACATTGCATTAAAGCAATAAATCAACAAGATATGAAATAAATAAACTTCCTTGCGATGACAAGTGATGGATAGCTTGTTCGGAGTTTCGGTCCGATGGTAGGACACCTTACTCCTTCATCGGATAAGTTCTGACTGTTAAGATATTTATTGGAAATTTTTGGACCTTGCGATGTGTTTTCTAATGTCGCTGTTATTTTCAGGTCAGTTGGAAAGAATGGGATGCAATGAGTCATCATTGACATTTGTCTTCCCATCTGATACGTTCATAGGAAGAATTAGAGCCTCCTTTCCGTTGGTTCTTTCTCTATGATAAGTTTGGATTTTCTGGCTTTGTCAGATATTCCAATATACTCGAATTTGCTTTAAGCTAGTTTTCTCGACTGCATTACGAAGAGTTTATTGTACATCCGGAAAATTATTTTATATGGACGAAGCCTTCTATACTCAATGAGATATTTTTCTTGAGCAACCACGGTTTAAGTTCATTCCACAACAAAATTCAATTCAATTCCTTGTGTTGAAAATGGACCATAAAAGATTTTTTCTACCATATTTAACTATAAACTTACAACATTTCCGTTGTCTTATTAGTAAGATCCCTTTCTTCCACCTTCGGGGTTATGGGCTCGATTCATGTTTATCACAATAAGTTTTTAAGTCTGGTGTAAATTTTAGACTTTTTGAACATCTTTCTGGTTCTTTCATACGACGAAATTGTAATACAAAACAATACATCATCATGAATGCATCATCAAAACAATACATCTCTACAGTTATCAAAAGGGTAAAATTCAAGAACATTTAATTCCAGTCAATTTATTGAAAATAGTCAAAAAAATTGTTCTAGCCCTCCTCTAATGAAACATATATTTTTTAAAAAGCTCAATTTTTTTCAAGCGCCATATGTGCCTAATTGTTCCAGTCTAATCTTATTCGACCAAGTTTATCGCTTTTATTGGGAATAATTATATATCAAAAATGACAACTTTTAAAAAGGTTAACCCCTCTCAAATGGGCGGTAAAAATACCCAATTTAAACATTTCACCTCAGAAGGGCTCTTGTTGAGTACACGAGGGTGTTTGATTGCTATCTTTATTCATTAAAGTGAAATGAATGGATCAGGGGAACAGCAGTCACGGGAGGTAGCAGGTGTTACACTTCTCATACGTTCGTGAGTAGAGCTGATATCTTGATAATGCTGTATATCCGCTGCCACTTCTGCTATCCGGGTAAATCGTCTGAGAGTTGTTGGTTTAGACGTCGCTATAAATCTACGGAGGCAGACAAATTAATATACTAAGTACCTCTATTTTATTATGTTAAGTACTTAAGTAAAGTGAATTCTTTTTACTGAATATATTATATTTTTTTAAAGATTTATTACATCATATTTTTTAATCAAATGAGCTTCAAGCTTTAGTAACAGATATGAAAACATGATGAAAGGAACAAGTGTAGAATTTAACAGCCCCTACGATATCTTTTCATCCAATTATCAATTCGTGTTTCTTCCTTATCCTTTAACGATTTATTTTTTCTAGTCATGCAATGTAACATATATAATTTCTGTTTAAAAATGTATTAATTTTTTTTTCTTTAATACATTAAAATGTTTTTCTAATATTTCTCATATTTGTACGTATACAACATAAGCTAGTTGGCAGGAAGAAATTATTGCAATTCAACAAGTCCGTTAAATGTATCACATAAAAGGAAAAATTGTAAATAAGTAGCCAAATTAAAAAAAAACATATAATAATATAACATACTGCGCTTGTAAGATTAAAAGTTTGATTTACATTTCAATCCGTTTAGTTTATACTTTATATGATTATTTAAAGAAATAATAAAGGATATTGGTATTTTTGTAACATATTCCGTTACAATACATGATATTTTTTGTTTCAGGTATTTGAAAATGTGATTTTACTTAACATTTTTGTCATATGCAAGTAGTTTTTTTAGAATGTCATAAAAGGGGTCTAAACAACTGAAAATGTGCCTTAAAAAATCTTATTAATTATTTTTGTAATCAATAATTTTTAAACCGAAGATATTTTGTTCTCATCTTAAATGAATAAATAACAAAAGTAAGAGAAAATTCGATATATTCGAAGATTTTCAGAGCTCTACTATATTACAACAGTTGATAACATTTTTCGGTCGATGAAGATATTGCAGCGTTCATCCTCAGAGCGATCTCAATTTTTTTTTCATTAAGTCACCTTGAGGATGAAGGTTGCAACGCATACGAAAAACCGGCTTTCATCTAAGCTAACTCACACACCTACCTGAAAATAATTTGAAAATGAATGAAAAAGTTTGTTTGGAATAGGTTTATTTTTAAGACTTAAATTAAGCTATGACACATTTTTCTATGTATACGAGTATTACGTTATTACAGCAATTTAAAGTTATTGTTCTAAATATTAATGTATGTTTATATGTTCTCGTAAAAAATATTCGATTTTTTTATAGTTAATATTGTTAGGATGATTCTTGATATTTTTGAAGTTAAATTAACTTGTTTCCTTTTATCTGGTGCGTGACACACGAATACATTTACAATAAACCAATTTTAATGGCACGCAAGTTTGCAATGTTTGACAAAAACGTAATATTTACTTTTCAATATCTAAACTACACATCAAGCGTATTGATTATCATTCACAAATGACAATAACTTTGATACGATAATACTTTGCGAATACTGTGTATCATCCATCAAACACATCCAAGTGCCCGTGAGAAATCTTTCTGGGTTTCACATGTGGTTTAATCAGCAAACAGAATGTGGTTTTAAAGGTTTGGCGGCTTCCATGAAGGGTATTGTTGCCACAAAGAGCTGATGATATCTCGCATGATACATGTCCAATCACGAAAGGGTTGAATTTTATGATTGTATCACAATTTGAGCCGACAATGTACCATTTGCTATGAAAATGCTTTGAATAGAATTATTTCTACTAATAATGCACAGGTGTATAAATGCCACTTTGACATATAATATATTCTGTTGATTTTTAAGATAGCACATAAATACTTATTTCCAGTTCATACAGTGCTTTAAGTTTTCGAGACGACATCCATTAACTTAATATGTATGACGCTTAACTTCTACCTGGGGATTTTGTGTTCGATTCTCTATAGGTATTCGAAAAAAAAAAGGAAAAGGCTTCAGTCTGGTAAAGTTCGTCTGAAAAAAAAACCGGAACTGGAAAAAAACGTATGCTATGTGTTATCAACACGTGCTGTGATGAACTGTGAGTTTAGTTTGTACTCCAGTGACTCGAACCCCGACGGCGTGATTCATGAGGCCTAAGACAATTTCTCTTCAATATGTTAGCTTCGCGCATTAGGATGTTTTAAAAGGTACCATACGATTTAATGAAATTTTTGGGGACTGACGTCAATTCTATTTTTTTTTAAATTATCCAATGTACTAATGAGTTACTTATTCTAAGACCCTAATAATCTCAACATACACCCATTTAATAGAAATAAATTATTTTCTTGCTTTCTACTCACAAATTCTATTTCGCAATTTAATATAATTTTCAGGTAAATGAGTTTCTATTTCAAAACCAAACATCACATTTGACTAGGATGTCGGAGAAATGTCTTTCAACGCAAAAATCGAACAACACAATTTATCACGATTTTAGGCGATATTAAATTGCTTTCTTCATAAAGATCAAACATCGCAATTTAACACGATTTAAAAAAAGTGTTTCTACTTAATATCAAATATCACAATTTATTACGGTTTTAAATAAATTCGTTTCTACTCAGAGATTGAACATGGAAATTTACCACGATATCAGAGAAACTCGTTTCTATTCAGAGATCGAACATGGAAATTTACCACGATATCAGAGAAACTCGTTTCTATTCATATATCGAACATGGACATTTACCACGATATTAGAGAAACTAGTTTCTCTTTAAGATATCTAACACCACAAATAACCATCATGTTAGAAAAATGTTTTTCTACATTAAGACCGAACATCGCAATTATTCAATTTTAGTAAAATGCGTTTCTACTAAATATCAAATATAACAATTTAACAGTTTTAGAGAAATACATTTCTATTCAGAGATTGAACATAGAAATTTACTACGATTTCAGAGAAATGCGTTTCTCTTTAGAGATCTCATAATTAACCACAATTTTAGAGAAATTTTTTCTTCATTAAGATCGAGCATCACAATTTACCACTATTTTAGAAAAATGATTTTCTACTAAAGATTCAACACAAGAGAAATGCGTTTCTATTTCCCGATCTAACAACATTGCATATCAAATATCACGATTTAGATATGCCAATTTCCCTTTAGCCTCGGTGGAGGGTGTAAAATGTAGTTACGCGGTGGCGATTATATTCCGTGGATTTTGACCAACCAGCTCGTCTTGGCGGATTCTAAAATTAATATTATATTTCGGTAAACCTTAGGAAAGTATTGTTGGGTCAAGTGGATGATATCCTGAAAGAAAGAAACGTAGAAAGTCAGAGAAATCGTAGAAGTTGTGTGAGAAAATGTACGAGTGCGGAAGAGGCCACGTATGTGTGCGTCGAGATAAGAAAATCAGGCGCTCTGTCTTCTCTGCCTACTCCGACAGAGAAATAGCATGACGGTATGTATGTATGTATGAATAAACAAGTATTTTTTAATGGATTTTCAAAATATACAAAGATAAACAATCAAATACTACGTTATTCCATCAACTACGAGTGTTCTGAAATCGCATGTTAATTGTCATATGCGATATATGAATTGCAATATCAATTCAGTAATCACTCGAAATTATATATTAGAAACAAAATACGCTATCTGCACTCGCATCAATGTTCACAATATGTAGCTAAACACAGGTTGTCCACAAAGCATGTCTGATTAACCCTCTGATAGCCACGCTAATAAACGTGGATATATGGTATACTCGTATTTATCCAAGCCATCGAAATCCCAACCCCAGTTTGATGATTGATATATTTATTGCCAATTGCTAATTGCTTTGAAGTTATATTATCCAAATAATTTTGTTTCATGATTTTGGAATAATAATTTAAATATTTATTAAAGCTTTTCCGATTAGTGAGAATTCCAATTTCAATTAAATAAATTATTAATTATTTCAACTTCTTTAGTTTTAAAAGATAAATCGAAAGAGTTCAATTGTTTTTGACGACGATGTGAATAAACGTATTTTTGAGATTGATTCAATAAAGAAAAAAATGCAGACAAATAATTAATAAATTAATTTTAACTACAATAACAAATTTTCATGTTATAATTGACATTTTCATTAACTATCTCTCTACTTTCTTTTATTTACATAGGGATGCCATGAAACGCGTTGGGGGTTTAACCCAACGGAAACCCTAAAGAATGTTCATCGTGGAGTTTGATTTATGAACTTCTAAGTCACTGTGTCTGAGACTTCTTTATTTTGGTGAGAATTGATTCCGAACTCAGGGCTCTACAGATTCCAGTAACATATTCTTACCATATCAACGAGTGACTTTTTCACTATATCACGTAGTGCCTTTATTCTCGATTCGATCCTTTCACTAAGACTCCTAGTGAGGTGTAGCAATGAATTCATATCAACTTACCATTTCCCTGTTGGGGTAGGCAGATATAACATACCGCTAAACTCTGCTATTTCGACACACATATTTCGCATCTTTCACATTCTTACACCTTCTACGATTTATCTGACAACTTGTGTATAATATTTATGAGGTATATGGGAATATGTACTGTATTATATTGTACTTTTTGTATTATATTACACTATGATATATGCGTGTTATATTACAATTTCATCGTATACAGCACATTTTAAAGCCAGTATATCGTCTTATGGTAATCTCTACATATCAACCAGTTAGATATTGATGAAACCTAGAGGCGGGTATATATCTCGGCTCAGATGATGTAATGAGATGAGCCCAGGACCGTTTGATATCTTCTTTCTTAAATGTTTATTTTTCACTGCCTTCACATATTTGTTTTATTTCAAGATATATATTTATATATTGTACTATATCATTATCAATAAACCATTATGTATTAATTTTTATGTCAGTTATCTCACAGTCTTATATAACCTATTGTGAGACAGCTGATTTTTTTGTATTATAATTTACGTGTTCAACGGTGCGAGCTGAAAAACACCCAACGTCCTTGCGAATGGGCTCGCCCTTCTATTTGTAGGGATGATTCTCTATTTGGTGGGTGTTATGAAATGAACCCATACAGCTAGAGCTTCTCTCAAATGTATTTTATTTTCTATCTTTCTATATTTTACCCTAACATAAATGTGTCGATTTAGGATATTGAATTGAATGCCCATTACCCATGACGAGTACAATAGAAGGCACAACAAAGAGAGAGGGTTCAGGCCGTTCAGGGTATTTAACAGTGGTACCATGGATATTAATATGTAAGTCAATTTGTGATAAGTATATCCTCTTGTATATAGGGCTAGAAGTTTTAGAACTTGCAGCTTGTCTGCGTCTCCTAATCTCTCCTCGTTAACCAGCAACAGTTCTACGCCATTTGGCTCTATCTGTTGCTGTTTGCTCTCAGTTATGCAAGGTATTGATGATTTTAAACGTCTCATGATGTAAGTCTTCATATTTCTTGCGCAACTCACCGTGTTTTCTTCAGCCTTCCTTCAGCTCATCAAAGATGATATATTTTAAGAGTATGTATTAAGGTTATCGTATATTCTTGTTGGTTTTAAATAAACCTGTATTTATTTCTTTAAATACCAGGTTGATATAATTTAAAAAATACTGATATCTAACCAACTAAATTTGGGTTTGACAATTAACCACAATAGACTCCACTCGATTAACCACAATAAACTAATTTTAACAAACCGTAACCCGGAAAAGTATAATAATTATAATGACAGTAATAATTCATCTCACTTTCAGTTAATCAAACCCTGTAATGATCTCGTGTAATCAAATCGAAATAAATAAAGCGCACTAATCAAGGCACCCCTAGCAAATATATTTTTTACACTTCGGCATCGAAACATTCTCCACCCTCACACCTCACCTTTGACATTAACAAATAGTTTTTGACACCGGGAATAATGAAAAATTATTGCCAATGACAGTCACTGCGAACGGGGGCTGTTTTTTACATTTCACCCCTGTACCAGAAGTTTGATTGTAAAATGAAACATATTTTCATCTGTTATTTATATGATTCTCGGTAAATATAAACCCAGAGGTATGTTTTTAAAACCAGTTCTTTTCTTAGTTGTTTATAAACGATTTGATTGTATAAAAATATTTTCTAAATAATTTGTGACTCAATCGACTAGTGCACTTTAGTTGAGACGCATTTAATTAGAAAAACAATTCAAATATTAAAAAAAACTTGATATGGGGAAGGATAACGTATGTTATATAGGGTCAAATTTATTGATAATAAATTTTCAAAGAATATTCTTCCATACGAATAAAACATTAACTACGCAAGAATTCAATGTAATAAATAATTAAAGCAATAAAATCTTTAACCACTTATAGAAAGATTGTTAAATTTAATCAGTAGACGCTTAAACCATTTAATAAAAAAATATTATCCACATCTTCGCTTTTGGATTTCTCACACGCAATGTATTTTCTCCTATCAGGTCATAGCGTTTAGTGCTAGGTCGCGTAGCTCCTGCAAGCCTCCAAAAACGTACACAGTGGATTACTGTGTACGTTGTGGCTCATTATCTAGATTTATCAGCCTTCACAGAAAGGCGTCTCCGCTAGGTGCCACTTGTGTATATCATATGCAGTGCGGCCCACTCTACATCTTATTTAATTTCGAGTACACCACTCCTTCCTAGGTAGGGATAACCTAGGCCAACCTAGGCCACGCCATTTATTGGTGATCGGTTTGTTGTCTATTTGCTCCAGAGTCTTTCAGATTGGATGACGGGAGGTATGCAGGAGTGGCGGTGATTCCCTTATTTCCGTAACATCAGGCAGTTGCTCGATTTGCAGCATCCTTATCATTCTTTAATGAGATTATATTTTTTGACTTAAATCAGGAGAGGGAATATTTCATAGCACTGGAAGTCATAATGTAGGTATGGACTTTGTTTCCCGTGGCAATACGTTCGCTTAATGTGTATAACCTAGATTTTTTCCCCATAAGTTTATTTTTTTATATCGACTCACTGATAATTGCATTTTGGCTTCAATGGTGATAGCAGAAATCATTCTAATGTAGATGGAATATTATTTAAAAAAAATCCAGCCTGTGTGTTGATAAGTGTAATACACGAAATCAATAAAAAAACGTAGAAAATAAAACAAGTAGTAAATTAAATTAACAATAAAATATGATTCATAAGTAAATTTATGAATCAAATCCACTCTATTTACTTTATACCGTACACGGTACAATCATTTATGCACAGTGTAACAAGTTGGATCTTTTTCGTAAGCTACATTCCTGCAGCATTCATCATCCAGTACCCAGAGAAAAAAAAAACTTAATCCTTAAGGAAAAATCTCAATAAGACGAAGATCTGGGAAGTGGAGAACTTTAAGACAATTTAAGAGTGGTTCGGTATATTAATCACGTCACGATAGCTAACACTCTCATCGAAGTCAACAAAATGGATACATAACAAGAAGAATATAAAAAGTTCAATAGCTCACATTGCGTTGACTCGGCAGAGAAAGGAGACATTTAAAATACTCCATCAAACGAATTGTTCTTAAATAATGATTTTTTAGCAAAATTAATGTTTGTTCATTAATTTAGTAATCCTAATTGCGAACGGCTGTGCAATGACCGTTATTTGTTAATAATATACAACGAGCATCTCCCAAAAAATGATATAATAATTACAAAGTTTTTTGTTCTTGCAAAAATTATAAAAAAATGAATTAAGCCATAAACCATAGACAAATAACGGTGTGCGATAATGACCACGTTTCAATAACCTCAAATTCACACTTGGCATAGACTAGACAGACGGGGTCCGGGGTGTAATTAAGCATTATGGGCGGTAGAGGGTTGATGAATAATTGAGACGGTTCCCGCCCTTTTCTGGATTCGTTTTTTGAAATACGCTAAGAAAACAAATGCGGAATTGAAACATGTGTTTATGATTTATGATTTCCTTCCTTTTGCGATTTTTATTAAGTTTTTTTTTAAATGTCAACGATATTAATCCATTCATTTTCCTTTTTAATCTATTTTGTTTTATATATGATACAATATTGACTTTCATAAATTGAGATTATTGTTTTTTTGAAAATATCGCTAGTATTTTACTTTTAAATTACACGTACATTAAATCGCTCAGTTTATTTTTTGTACCTTTATTTTATTAACGTCAACATTTCACTGCTCAACAAATAATTTGGCGAATCAATTTGACAAAGGGCAATATCTTCCAACCAACCAGAAAATAGATTTTTTTTACATTAAATCTTTATAAAAGAAAACATGATAATAAACGACAAAATTCAGGTTTAAAAGAAAACAGTAATCGTTCGACAATTTGAATTATACAAATATTCAATAACAATTTCATCTACGACTAAGAGAGAACAGTGAATATTGGGAAGAAGGGTGTTGAGAGAAACAGGAAACACGCTACATGACTGAAAATGAATGCAATGATTTTTTAGCCGCTGTTCGAAACAGTCAAGTTTAAGGAAAAATCTATAAAATGTTACTAATTAACAGTTTTACAAAAACTATTTATTATATCAAATTATAAAAATTAATAAAAAAAGGTTTCAGTTTGGTTACAAAATTCGCCAAGTATTTACTTATGCGAGTGTTGTTGCTGCCTGTTCATTTGTGGGGTATTATTTTCAATACGTGCAATGACGATCCGAAAGTTCTTTGCCAGCTCTATTGGGTTTAACCCAAACGCTCGATTACTGACACCGAACATATTATTATTTCCTAGCAATTGGCGATTATTTAGTATGGTATCCATAAAGTAAAGGGTAGTTTTTTAAAATTATCATTATGTATATATATATAATAAAACACCAATATAGGCATTAAGAGTTAAAACAATTTTTTTGGCCATAAGAGATATCATCACTTTTATTAGGTCGGAAATGAATATGTTCATGATATATATTATTTATTGTTAAGGCATTAACATTGTGGAGGTTTAAAGACAAACAAGGCTTGTTTGTACTCCCCTGATGATGAGGTAAAAACAAATTACAATGTTCCTGATAGTTTATCGAATAATCATCCCCACTTTTGACAGTATTATTTTTGTAATTTTTTTAATCTAACACCGTTTTTTCCACTTTTTATAAAATTATAACCCTACCGGTTTCAAGGTTTGTACCTTATCATCAGGATCTAAAAATACTGAATTTTGATCGAACTGGTACCGACATAACTATGTTACATCCTTCTAACGGTAGCAGTTCGAACAAAATTCAGCATTTTGGAGCTTTCCTGATGATGAGATGAAAATCTTGTAACGAATAGGGTTATACCGTTATATAAAGTGGAATAAACAATGTTCTATCAAAAAAATTATAACGTCTTGAAACATCGACAGTGCCTTAACCATAAATAATAAATGTATTAATTTTAATATTGTAATAAGAACCTTTCGTTTTTTTTTCCATAGTGTATGGAAAACCCTTCAACATACCGAATTGCTGATTTAGATGTATTTAAGAGCGCAGTTCCGAGACAATATTGTGTTCGATCCCAGTGATCGAGCCGTCAGCATTAGAATCACTGGATCTTGCAGTTCGTCATTGCAGGTTTTGGTAAGACTACTGTACTCGAATATATAAAAGCGCTCGCACACGTACTTGGCGCGCGCGAATATTGTTAACTGAAGAACATTTTTACCAGACTGGGAAACTTTTTTGGTACCACCAGTATTCGAACCCGAAACCCCAGAGTAGAATTCTTTCGTCTTACCTATGAAGTAACGGTCACAGTCATTGACCCCCGACTACTTTTTATGTTTGCTATTCTAGTTTATAATCAGATCTCGGATCCATGAAAAATACATTTTGAAAAGAAATGATTGAGGTCAGCAAAGGTCGAGATGATGGTTATAATCAGTCAATTGAGTCATTCCTATTACCCATATTTATAGTTCCATTATTTTCATTTAACGATTCTTTCCTCGAATGGACGCCATCAAATAATGCAGTTCACCTTTACTAGATATAAATATACTTGATGGCGCTGTGTCTAAAGTGTCCATAGCTCGGAGGCCAATCCAATTGACCTGGGTTCACATTACAGTCCTAGCTTGTGCACTGGATGCACTGCTCTGCACGTAGTCGTAAATTGACGAAATACTCGTTCTGCAGAAAGTGCAATGCACTAAGTGATATTAGGTTCAATCTGTTTAGTTCTTACTGTGGTTCTCAAAGTATTAAATTTATCTATTTACATGAAAAGAAATTATCATAATCTGAGAAAACGGTATCTTGGTAATTGATGGAGACCAGCTATAGAACAGAAATGATATTCTATGTTGTTTATAGTAATTGGACAGATTAGAGGCCCTAGAAATTTCTAAGTCAGTACACCGATCGGAACATCTGTTGAACAGTTATTTCCCCAAAATCTCTCCGCTCTTGGCCGAAATTGTCCCGTGCCTTCCTCACCCCCCAGCCTCCAACCGTTGAAGCGTGTATATCGGTGCCAGTTCGAACAGCATTTAGTCTTGTTTGCGCTCCCCTGAAGATGAAGTGAAAGCCTTGAAACCGGTAGGGTTATACCGTCACAAAAAAGTGGAATAAACAGTGTTTGATAAAAATAAATTACAACGATATTTTATGTACTCAGTGACGCCCGGTTTAGAGATATTGAATCAATGGAATGAAACATAGGCATATTCTCACGAGTAGCATTGCCTACCATTATGTGAAAAACCTCCCCAGTATTCTCTCTTATGAATAAAAAATTAGATTCATATTCTGTTATAGGATAAATCTGTATAATGTGGAGATAACAAAAATATAAATTAACGGGGAACAGCCAAAGCCGGTTGAAAAGTGCAAGTTCTTCGGAGTAAAGTTTTTAATGTATTGCATTACACTTTCATTGTATACAGTACAACTTGGCAGGCTTATTGTCATGTGGTAATCTTTTACAACCAACCAGAAAGATATTAACGTGGACCTAAGTGTAAATCAGTCTGAAATCCTTTATTTTTTAAATAGGTTGCAATGGGAATTAAACCTGCAACTCCCAGGTTGGTAGACTGGCCTCTTACGAACAAAGCCACTGATATTGTCGAATGAAGTTTATTTACTGATCCATTTAACACTCTTTTTGTGTCGATTTTTTTCTCTTCGTATTTTCTTGAGTTTCCCTGTGACAGATGAAATGATGAACTTGTTAGGCGAATTGATGCTGTTGGTAATGTATATGTTCCATTAAGGCTAAGACCAAACCAAAAGGCTTCGCTAAGTGCTACGTGACTAATAGATAAGGCGACTTCATGTTTGGCCACACCAAATTGTTTCGCACAAATTCATTTGACATTTGGGAGCGGTTGAGTTAACAAACGATGCCACTCTCAAAACTAACCAATTTAATTACAGCTTACCATCTTTATTTACTTCCTGTGCAACTTCATTCCAAAGTGATTTTATTACAGGTACATTTTTGTATAATTTGCTCGATGGGTTTCACAAAAGCTCCCTTTTATACACAGTTGTTATTAAAACTTCTGCCATCATGTGAAATAACTTGTTGACACAATAAAATTAACCAACACGTCTGTTTGCTAGGAGACTCACTTGGTGACTAATCGTCATATAGCGTGGCGCGAAGTGTACATTGTGGCCATTGCGATAGTATGCGGTGCGTTGGTTCGTTAGGATATGTCGCCTAGCTTGTAGCGTAGCTCTAAGCACCAAGCGAGGCTCCTACCTGTGTGGTCGAGGCCTAAGAGTTTGGTGATTAGGAAAACCGAGCTCAGCAAGAAGGTTTGCAATCTTAAAATCTATCTATTGTATCTAGGTGTGTTCAATAAAGATGTTCCCCAAAAAACACAGTGGTTAAAAAAAACTTGGTGATTAAAATGACGTATAGGTAGAGTAGTGAAGGGATCACGCCAAATTTTAATGAATTAATTTGTATTATCTATCATTCAGTTTTCTATGTTTAATTGTTCTTGTAACGTTCAGGCTCGATTTCTGTTAAGACTAAACGAAAATTTCTGTGTGGATTTTTAAATAAAAAAGCCTTGAAAAATAATTTGTCGAAAGGTTGGGTATTTTGATATTTCTGCTTTCTGATGGCATGAAGCGATATCAAACAATGTCAATGGGGCACTAAATAAAATAAATGTTGTAAAAATAAGCGCACTTAGAAGAATACGTGTATATGGAGGGATTTTGTATGACGCAATACGGAATGAGGTGATAAGGGATGAGTGTGATCTAAGGATGATGTGTTGGGTAAAATGAAGAAGTTATCTATGAAATACTCGTAGTTTGGGCGCGTGTAACGAATGATTGAAGAAAGACTAATAAAATAAATCACAGTGCAAATGTGAGTGGAAGGTGTGGTAGAGAAATATCAAGAAAAGATGGTCGGATCAAGTCTACGATATTTTGAAAGAAGGAAATATAAAACGTCAGAGGACTCAAGTTGATAATTTGCTCGGTGTGTCGGTCCAATTTACGGACACCTTACTCCTTCATCTGGTGTTTTAGAACGGGCTTGGTATATTTGTTTGGAAATTTGGGTGGTGGTTTGAAAAGCTTTTAAGATAGGAAAGGATAGGATTTAATACATAAATTAAGGTTATAAATACATAAACGTTACTTATTAATATACTTATATTTTTTATGTCACGAGGAATCGCAGGAGTTGTATATAAAAATGTATGGATGTAGAAGAGGCGAAATATGTGTGTCTTGATAGAAAGTTTGGTGCTCTCTTCTTTCTACCTACCCGATAAGGAGACGGCGTAGTGTATGTTTTTTGTCACAGAAATGTTAAAATAGTACAGGTTTTTAAGAGTTTCTGGAAAGTTAATTTCGTTTAATAAGTTTTAAAATCTCTGTGTTACATATAACCCTTTGAGCTCAGGTGCCATTAGGCTTGTATCACGTGCATCGGAGCACTATCCTCCAGCGGCATGCTGTGCACGTGGTTCTACCCCTAATCTGCAGGATTGCCATCCTGGCAGGTTGTGCCTGCATCTAATCCCGTCAACTTGATACCGATAACATTCTAGATATCTGACTTGGGGATTACAATTAATTGTTCGATCTTTAAATGTAATTATAACTTAACAACTAATTATACGATCTCAATAGATTTGAAGAGTTCATCTCTTTTCTTCTTAAAAATATTTATTCTCCTCTAAGTTCCTTTTCTGACAGAGGTTATAATTGATTTTTGAAGCAGCAATTCTGAAAAAAAAATAAGTTCGTTACTTGAGTAATAAATGTTTGGTTACACGGCGAAGAAGAAGAGAGAAGAGTAATATTCGATCGATAACAGGAAACAAATATGTTGTATAGAAGAAGAAATATCCATATCCAATAAATCTGCGAAATATAAGATACAATAATAATAAAAGGACAATTTTCATAGCACCGTTTAGAGAGCACTCTCCTCCAGTTCGCTCTAACTCGGGATTCGCTACTAATGCCATATTAAAAATATTACAATAAATAAAACAAATCGAGATTAAGGATAGGAAGGTCATGTATGCGACCACTAGATTAGGACCTCCTTGGTTTGCTTGATAAACGCCAGTCTTCCTGCACAGGGGATACGAGTTCGATTCTCGTTGGTGCCCAATTATTTTATAAAAGTTTTCTAGTCTGGCTTTAACTTAAAATTTGTTAAGTATCTTTCTGGTTGGTTATAAGACGACCTCCGTGGCGTGGTGGTAAGACACTTGTCTGCCGATCCGGAGGTTGCGGGTTCGATCCCCGCTGGAACCCAGATTTTTTAAATATGATTCCAGTCTGGTTAACACTTAGGGCCTATAAAAACATATTTATGTTGGTTGGAAGAGATTTCCACATGGCAATAAACTCGCCAGGTTAAAAAAAAAAGATATTGATACATAGCAATTAACCCACCAGGTTGTACTACATAGAATGAAAATGTAATACAAAGTAAAATACTCTGAAATACGTGAAAATGAGAGATTCTTCCGGTATCTCGCATGTTTTGCTGCTCAGAAGACTTCCTGACAATCGTATTTGTAAAAGATCACATAAAAATGGACAACCAGTAAGAAAATATAACACATCCCTAATGCATTTGATCATGGATTCATTTTATGAAGTATCCTTGTAAAATTAAGTGCTAAAATGTTAATATGTTGTTTTTTTAATATTTCGTTACTTCGATATTTAAGTGCGGATAACTGTTGAATTTTTTTAATATTTCGTGGCTTCGATATTTAAGTGAGGATAACTGTTGATTTTTTTTAATATTTCGTTACTTCGATATTTAAGTGAGGATAACTGTTGATTTTTTTAATATTTCGTTACTTCGATATTTAAGTGAGGATAACTGTTGATTTTTTTAGTATTTCGTCACTTCAATATTTAAGTGAGGATAACTGTTGAATTTTTTAATATTTCGTTACTTCGATATTTAAGTGAGGATAACTGTTGAATTTTTTGATTCTGTGATGATTGAGATATAACAAAACAAATGACATAACTTTTGTGATGAGATTTAATCGCTTAATTTGAGTTGATTTCATTCATTTATTTTTCATGTTGATATGATGGTGCCCTTTTCTCAGACGCGCCAATTAAAACTTTATTTCAATTTGTGATTAATTACAACATTCGCAATAATCTCGTTGTAGCAGGGTTGCCTTACAAGTCTGGAATTATCAAAGAACATAAAATCTGTTATATTTACGTTCGTGTGTATCAAAAGTTGTTGTCATCGTTGTGGCTTTATAGTCATTATTTATATTATATATGTATATTAATAGAAAGTTCATTTTTATTTTTCAAATATTATTTGACAGCTGTCAACTCCTGATTTGATTATAAGACATAAAACAAAAATAGAAAATAATTAATTAAGAACAAGTGATTATACTATTAAAGAAAAATATATAAGTTCTAAAATGAGAAAGCAGTTCATAATTAATAATTATAATACCAGAGTTATGTATAATCAACAATCGGAAAAAAATATCAACTTATTTTTCCATGTTATAATACCCTCAATAAGATACAGTCAGAATCTTAGTTTACTGGGGACACGACAAATGAAAGGCAACAAACCCAAATTCATATAAATTGTGCCCATATTATATTTACTATTTTTGTTTTTATAAATTATATTTTTATAAAATTTGCGTCATGCATAAAGAAAATAATATGAGTGAGATTGCGTGTTTTTCCTAACATTTATAATATTAACACACAATTATTTGCTTTAAATGATCAATTTCACTCATTTAATACTCTTGTTATGGAAATAACTCAATTTTAGTTGTTTATGGTTTAAATAAAGTTTCTCTACCTAAGATTTTTACAGTGTTCTGAATTTCGTTTAATTAAAATTCTACATTATTAAAGAGTACCAATTTCATTCCGGAAACGAACTTAACTCATCATTTTCTTAAAAATAATCTTATAATGTAAGTTTTTTATTATTTCTACAAGACAAAATTTCAATTCAAAGTGTTACAGGCTTATAATCATGCATGATAATAATCATGCATGATAAGATGGCTGCAAAACTAGCTGCAGATGGTAAAAGGAAGAGACGATCGCGTCAATCACAAGAAACAAGCGAGATTCTAGAGAAGCAACAACACGACAAAAACATGATGCAGCACAAAGAAAAGGGCAGCGTCATATTGTAAAAAAATATTTACTTCCGTTATTATTGAAGAGTCAATATTAGCTAAAAATATTTTTATTAGAGCATCCTACGGGAAAAGTCCTTTTAATCCCAGCATATTTTGCATAAAATGTGCGAAAAATCCCAACATTTTTTGGCAAAAAAAAACAGTGGTTTATATTTTATTTTTTATGTCAGTTAATATATAGTTTTAAACCCTATTTTTTGTGGAGACCTGCCTGTAGAGTGTAAAATAATAAGTAATTTTCATTTTTCATAATTTTTTTTTATTCAAAATGAAATAACATGCTTGCATTCAGTCTTTCAGCGAAACTCAGTTGTGAAACTTCAAATAGTGCCGAATAAGGGAGGGGGGAATTATTTAAAAATTAAGTAAATACACTAGAATTAATTACAATCTTTAACTTGATATGTGAACTTTAAAATAATCTATAATTTTAATGTCTTAGTTTATATGTATAAGGACGATCATAGTTTGCCCACGAGAAATCACGATGGCTTCAGCTTAAAAAAATATAATAACGAAGTCGTAATAATGAATACTTAAAATATTTCAAAATTTTTAACGTAATGTCATACAGTGTTCGTATGACCTAGTGATTGATAACTTGTTTGGAGTTTCGGTCCGATGGTAGGACACCTTACTCCTTCATCGGATAAGTTCTGACTGTTTTGATATTTTGGAAATTTTGGATCTTTTTAGGAGTCGGGAAAGGATAGGTTTGTGGTAAATGTTTTGATTTTATGAATGATTATGAGAAATTATAAAACGATTAAATACATAAATAAATGTGATAGTATATACATAATATTACATAAGAATATACATTTAGTTGTGTCGTCACACACGAATATATTGAATGGGTGAAAAATAATGGTTATGAATAAAATATAGTACGAAAGTGAATATAGTATGTAAATATATATAGGTAATTAAGTGGATAAGGAGACGTGTGTGACTTATATAAATATATTAAAAATGTAAAAAATGTTTATTGAAGGTGGTAAATGCGGTTGCCTAAGGGGGTAAACTGTCTTGCGGAGGAGCTGTCGATGAAGGGGTGTCCAGAGTGACGATCGGTGGGTCATTTGGGGGGGTGTTTACGGTTAAGGAGTGGGGGTTCGGAGGGGCGTTTCGTAATATTGATTTCGGGCGAGTGTGTCTGAATCTGGTGTTGGCGCTGTAGTTATCTAAGGATTTTATGATTGGGTTGGGATGACAGGATACAGAGCTGTAAAACCTCTCGGCCAGAGCGCGCATATGTTCGGGGATGGTATGTAGTTTGATATCCGCGTGGAGTCTAGAGTTACGTACTATGTAGGGTGCTTTTAAGATTATGCGGAGGGCTTTGTTTTGAATGACTTGAATGTGATGTAGAGTTGATTTCTTCGCGTGGCCCCAGACCGGAAGGGCGTAAGTCAGTTGAGGTCTGATGATCGCTTTATAGAGATGGAGTTTAGTGCGCGGGCTCAGTTTGCTGTGTTTGCAGATCAAGGGATATAATGATTTGAGTGTTCCGTGAGCTTTTGATTTTATATTATGGGCGTGTTTGTACCACGAGAGTTTACTATCCAAGGTGAGGCCTAAGTATTTCACGTGTTTCGTCCATGGGACGCTCTGGCCGAAGAGTTTAAGAGTTCTGACGGGTTCGATATATCTGCGTGAGAAGCGGACAGCAGTGCTTTTGGTAGGATTAATTTTGATCTTCCATTTGGTGCACCAGCGCTCCAAAATGGGAATGAAGTCTTGCAGTCTATCGTGGGAATCGGACTCATATTTCGATGAAGAGAGGAAGGCTGTGTCGTCAGCGTATTGCGCGGTGATACAATGTGTGCGTGATAATTGAGGCATATCGCTCGTGTATATGTTATACAGGATAGGGGACAGCAGTGCACCTTGGGGTACTCCTGCCAGAATGGGGCGTGGGGATGAGTTTATGCCGTCTATTTTGACGGAGAAGGAGCGATTTTCGAGGAATGATGCGATGATTTGCACTAGTCTGAGGGGAATACCTGACTTGTGCAGTTTGAATATGAGTCCGTTATGCCAGACTGTGTCGAAGGCTTTCGCCACGTCTAGTGAAAGGAGGGTCGTGAGGCCTTTGGCTCTGAAGGATTTGATTATGTGTTCTACAACGCGAAGAAGCTGATGGCTGGTAGAGTGTAATGGCCTAAATCCGTGTTGCGAATCTGGGATGATGTTGCGTGAGTAAGTTTCGGTGGAGAGACGTTCGAGGATTAATTTCTCGAGCACTTTACCTAGAGTCGGGAGCAGGCTGATCGGTCTGTGATTTTCGGGGATAATGTGGCTTTTACCCGGTTTGGGGAACATGATGACGTCGGCGTTTTTGAAAGGGGTCGGAAAGAATTTATGTCGAAGGTAGGCATTGTAGATGGCAGTAAGGGCGTAAATGGCTTTTTTCGGGAGTTTTTTCAAGGTGAGATTATTGATTTTATCGGGGCCGGGTGCTTTTTTATTAATGAGATTTTTAATGATAGATTGTATTTCTATCGGTGAGAAGAAGTCTGTGGTGGGGGGGGTTTGCTCATTTAATATGTCGACGACTGCATTGTCGACCATTATTGAGTGAGAGGGGTCAGAGAGGTCTGCATTAGGCGAGAATATGTTTGCTAGAGAGTCAGCAAAGGTCTCTGCGCGGTCGCGAGCAGAGAAAACGGGGCCATTTGGTCCTTGAAGAGAGCTGGGTCGGGAGGGCGTATTTCTAAGGCAGCGCGTTAATTTCCATTTGAGTCCATCATTATATTCGAGGGACTCGACGAAGTCTGACCATTTGTCATTGCGGAGTTGCTGTAGGAGGTGTTTGATTTTTTTGACTAGTCTGTTGTAGTCGGTCTTATAAGAGGGGACAGCTGTGTTTTGCCACAGTTTTCTGGCTTTGTTTTTTTCCATAATCAGTATTTTGATATGTGAAGGAAGGGGAAGTTCGGGTTTATCGGCTGGTCTCTCTTTTGAAGAGGATGTGAGAGCGGATTTGATGGTGGCTGTGAAGTCATTTATAGCGGCGTCTATGGAGTTCGTGTCGGGGAAAGTTGTCGGTATTTTGATGCTGCTGTCGACGTTAATAGCGAAATCGCTCCACGAGGTGATGTGTCGCGGAGGGGCTGATGGCGAGAAGGGTGGGAAGCCATCCGTCAGTAGAAGTAATACCGGGTAGTGATCGGATTGATGTTCGTATGACATTACGTTAAAAGTTTTGTCGAAATCACTTGGAATTTTCGTTTTCTTTATATTTTTGGGACTCTTGTTTTACACGACGTAACCCTTTAACGGGCATAAACAGAAATCGGTCGCATATTCGACCACCCTTATGGTTATACTTATAAGGATTCATTTTCCTAATGAAACGTTTTTAAGTAACACAAATGTCAAATTGGCAAATGTAGTGGACGGGCAGAGGTCTTATTAAAGATGGATCGTCGTGAAGTTAGCTGCATGTTCAGTAGCAACGATCTAAACATCCGGTCAATTTATTGTCAAATATGTAAATAGATATTATAAGTAAATCACCATTAATTATATCTCATATAAGAATTGTATTTCCTAATACAACCTTAACTAAGATATTATTACTTAAATATTAATATTAGCAAAAACATTTTAAATAGAGCATCCTACGGGACAAACCTTTTTAATCCCAGCATATTTTGCATAAAATGTGCGAAAAATCGCAACATTTTTTGGCAAAAAAAAACAGTGGTGTATATTTTATTTTTTATGTCAGTTAATATATAGTTTTAAAACCTATTTTTTGTGGAGACCTGCCTGTAGAGTGTAAAATAATAAGTAATTTTCATTCATTGGTCACTTTTGCGACCACTGACATGACCCCTGAAATGGGCACAGGTCTCATATGCGACTGCCTCATTTCCAAAAAAAAAATTTTTAAAATACATTTTCGGATACATACAGTTGATTTGATACACATATTAATGATTTATTCAACAAAAAACTCAATATCTCAAAAATAAAAACTTGTCCTAAAAAGGGTTAACCACGAGGGCCGACAAATTCTCAAATTGATTTTTTTTATTGAAAGTAATTCACACTTTATGAGTGTAATATTACATAAGCACCTAAATCGTATTATTTTAGATACATATTTCTCTACACATAAATATAAATATGTACCTATGTTGTGTTTTCTTTAAAAATTTTGTCTATATATAATGTTATATGACTATAATTTTGTTCACATTCTAGCAAGATCTTTGTATTTTGATATAAATCTTCTTTGTGTCTGAATTTAAAGTGTGTCGCTATTATTTTACAACTTTCTTTTATAGTTATTGTTGTCATAATTTATATATGAACTGCTCGCGGGCCGCAGGTTGGCCATGCCTACTTTGAACCTGAATTAAGAAATAAAAATATCAATCATAAATTAAATACGAAAAAAAGATAGAACTCTATGCGTAGATTAATAAATAGTTATATACATTGAAATTTCAATCTTTAAATTTTAAAATTAAAACAAGAAAAATAGCTTTTTATTCAAATTTGGAATTTTATTTGCATGAAATGTCATGTTTTGACATCCCTACATAAGTATTAAATAAAATAATCCAATGGTCGATTGTTATCTTCGTCGTGAAATACAATACTCAAACTAAAGGGTAGATTAACACAACTTATTAACATATTCTATCCTTTTCCTCTCTGGATTATTTGAATAAACAAGAAAGCAACAACCAGCGAAACAGCTCCAATTTTTTTAACCCTTGCACGGTTTAATTGACGACCGACCACGCCACTATTATGCGGGTTAGCGCGCTTCAAGGAGTGTGCAGGCATCCAAAGGGTTTTTTGCATAATAATTAGCCACTCGTCGGGCGGCCAGCCATTGATATCAATTTATTTGAATTTACATTAAATACAACACCATTCATTGTATTGGTCATATCGGATTTCAAAAGTGACGACCACCATATTGTTCGAACTTGATGAAAGGGGAATATGGTACAATGCAGAAAGTGCAATCTTGGTAATTCGGGTTTGATTCCAAAAAAAAAAGATTTCTCGTTCCTCACTCCTATGCAGTTTCCCCTTCTCAACCTTATTTTCTTGTTTTTTTCTTTTAATTTTTTTCTCTTGTTAGACTTTGAAATGATCTTCATGGCTCAATCGCACTTGCTTCATCCTTATCTCAATTAGGAGATGTTATGAAATGAACCCAGCCCTTTTGATAGCTTCTTTCTTAAAGGTATTTTTTCGCCATTATCTTGAAATATGTAATATATGTAATTTCAGGATAAATGTATATATGTACATCCTATATTGCTATCAATGAACCAATATTTATTTTTTTCACTTATCGATATTTAGGGGTATTATACCGACGAATAAACGGGTTATCGTTATTTTTTAATGACTTTTTATACTCTTGTTCATGTCTATGAAGTGAATATTTTGAATATGACTTATGCATATGTTTCATACATTCTTCGGGTGTATCCTGTCTCTCTTTTAAATACACTTGAGGTATATATGTATGGAGGTGTCGATAAGCATGCACACATCACCAATGAAATTCAATATGGTTCGTATAAATGCAATATTGCGAAGCATCAGCAGGAATGTAGTGGTATGAGAAGCCATCATGCGAAATGGACATAGGGCGAGTATAGCGGCGAAAACTAATGCATTTATCACCCTCACCCTTTTTGTAAACGATCTGCTATTTCATGATATTTAATGTTATTCAAATAGAATTTTTTTAAGCTTAAGAGAAAGCCAGGGGAAAATAATGCTGCAATATATGTATATTAAGTTTCTTAATCGTTTACAAAAATATTCATTATGATTTCTTATGTATATTTTGAGTGTCCAACATATCAATTGAACCAAGGAACCTGTTTCAAGTTAAGTAAGAATAGTCCAGAATGTTGTCAGTACTTTAAAAAAAGCTTCAAATGGTGTAAAATTATCCTTTGATATCACAAGATCGGAACAGTTAAACGGTCTTTAGTAATGTTTTTGCACATAAACTGTATATTTATTTGTACGAGTGTAATCACCAATGCAAGATTTACAATTGAAATATTTTCAATAATAAAGCGAACCGTGGATTAAAAGTATAAAGCAATACAAATTGTAAATTTTGCGGAAACACAATTTAACAAGGTTTCCTGTAACAAAATGGCCTCATTCCATAATAACTATAAAAATAATAATAAAAGGAAAACTTCGATTTGCCGTTTAGAGAGCCAACTCTCCTTAAGGGCGCTTTAATTCAACATTCGAACCCACTATTTTATTTGAAATATTGCACATAAGTTGAGTGTAAGGATAGGAAAGTAGTGACTGCGGCCATTTGATTGGGTACTTTCTCGCATTCGCATATGTTGAAAATAAACTATTTGTTAAGAAAACCGCAGAAAACTTACCAAGGGAAGACATACTATAAAAGAAACCTTTGTAGATCTTCCGATATGTGATAGTTACACATTCAGCTTTAAGTTCAAACTTTAGTTTATTGTGTAATGTTCATATAACATTACAAAATTTGATAAGACCTAAAAAAGGGTGCCTTTAAGTGCTCCCAAAAGCTTTAATATATTTGTCATATGTGAAAATTGCATATATTTGCCATAAATATTAAAACACTCAGCTGAAACATTCGAACTCGGCGTTTACATCCTTACACATATTAAAACTTCAAATTATCACAACCGCATCGTAATTTTGACAACTATGTACGTTTCTACTCTTCATCACAATATTGATAAAGAATGTTGAAATTAATAGCTTTCGTACAAATTCCAAATTATCACAACCGCACCATCATCTTGAAAACTATAGTACTACTAAGACAAAAAGTTTTGAAAGCGGAAATGAAAATACACTTTTTTTGGGGGGAAATCACTTTTATTGCTCAGTATAGTCTCCCATAAGATCAATACGCTTGATCCAACGATCTTCCAACTTTGTTGTCCCATCACGGAAGTGACTTTCTGGAAGGCCTGCAAAATACTCCTCTACGACGGCTATAACCTCTTCGTTTGATGAAAAATGCTTTCCACGAAGGAATTTTTTGAGGTGTGAGAACAGTCAGAAGTCAGAGGGAGCTAAATCTGGCGAATAGGGTGGATGCTGCAACAATTCGTACCCCAATTCACTGATTTTCGCGATGGTTTTTTGAGCTGTGTGAGCAGGTGCATTGTCTTGATGAAAAATGTTTTTTTTCTTCTGCAAACCGGGTCTTTTTTCACAAATTTTTTCATCCAACTGGTCCAGAAGGTCACAATAATAATCAGAGTTGATTGTCTTACCAGTTTGGAGATAATCTATCAATAACATTCCTTTTGCATCCCAAAAAACTGACGCTAAAACCTTCTTGGCCGATTTCTGGACACGAACTCGCTTCGGAGCCAAAGTGCCTGGTTCACACCACTCCTTAGCCTCTTGTTTTGATTCAGGATCATGGTGGTAGACCCAAGTCTCATCCATAGTGATGAATCGACGCAGAAAATCCTTTTTATCCTCTCGAAATCGCTCCAAATGTTGCTCAGAAAGTCGCATTCGAACGTGTGTTTGTTGCATTGTTAGCAAATGCGGCACCCATTGTGCACACAGTTTTTTGAAACCCTAAACTTCACACGTCAACTTCAAATGGCTTGTAAACAAACAATGAATTGACAGATCGAAATGAAATTTTGAGTGCGTTCTTATGAAAGATGAAATATTAAAATGGCGTAGAAATTTTGGTTTTTCTATTGCTCCATAGATGTCGCTTTCAAAACTTTTTGACTAACCTATTATGTTACATTTCTACTCCTCATCATAATATTAAAGAATTTGGAATTTAATCATTTTCATCAAAATACCAAATTATCATAACCGCGTCAACTCAATTTCTACTCATCATAAGATTAATTAAGAATATAGAATTTAATAGTTTTCATAAAAAAACCAAATGATCACCACCGCATAATAATCTTGACAATTACATTTATACTTCTCATCACAATATTAATAAAGAATTTTGAAATGAATAGTTTTCATCAAAATTCAAAATTATCGCAACCGCATCATTACCTTGACAACTACGAGTATATTGGTACTCCACATCACAATATTAAGAAAGAATTTTAAAATGAACAATTTTCATCACAAATAGATTGATTTAATGATAAAATTATCGCGATTGGCGAGGGTCGTACACGCTATATTATTAGGGGTCTGATCAATGGATGGAAATTTTGCATACACATTGTTCTCTGTGTTGACCCTTTCATTCGGGACTTGATGACTGGAATTGATGGATACCTCCTCTGCTGTATGTTATCCTGTTCCAAATTAATTCTATTAATAAAACTAAGTGCTCTCTATATAAATTGGAATACTATTAATTAATATAGATATCCTTTCGAATTTATTAGATCAGTCAAATGTATCATACAGTGGATTGAATATATCGAATTAAAATTTACATAATAATCAAATTGTATTGTTGGAAGAATCGATTACCGAAAATATATATAGTTAAATAGAAACTAAGGTGATGAATTATTCAATTTATTGTAATATGTAAATTTTTTTATTTTTTTATTTTTGGGTCATTTGTTTCATGATTTATGCTAGGAACACATAATTTATGCTAGGAACACATGATTTATGCTAGGAACACATCATTTATGCTAGAAACACATGATTTATGCTAGGAACACATAATTTTTTTTATACATACTCGTATATATACCATCACGCCATTTCCCTGTCAGAGTAGGCAGAGACATATCGCGACACACATTTTTTGCTTCTCATTAACTTCTACAATTTTTTTTAATTCTTCAATAAAAAATAAATTCAGATACATTTACCTAAAAAATTAAATTGATTCATCTAAAATGATGCGTATTTGACCTTATATGAGGAATACTTTTGACGTATAGCTCATAGTCAACCAACACTAGAACTCTCATTACGAACATGTCTTCCTTCATTTGTGTTGTTAAGACAATTTAGTGTTTCTAATGAAATGAGAATATTCTTAAGTTTCTTATTATTGATGACCTTCGTTGGATAGTTGGTAATATATTTGACTTTCAGTCAAGAATTTCGGGCTCGATTCCCTATGGTATAAAAAAGGGGTTCCGGTCTGATAAAATATCTTTTTTTTTTTTTTTTAAAGAATACATATGACCGAAGTCATATGTATCCTTATACCCTCGAACACTAGGCGGAAAAATAGCCTGTGTCATTCGAGGGGAGTACCACAGCGCGGGGTGAACTGACGACCTTCCGCACGGAAGTTCAGTACATTACCGCGCGGCCATGCACCTTAATTCATCATATAATAATACTCTCACGCGCTATATACCTGTGCGAGTGTTGTATATTTACGTTTGATAATGTTTCCAATACGTGCAATGACAAACCACGAGTGGTGAGCCTATTCCGGTTGTTTTAAACCCGAAAGCTCAATTGGTCGAAGGGATGAAAACAATATTGTATCTCAGCCACGCTTTTCAATATTTCAAAATCAATAATTCGGAAATATTAAAGGATACAATATAATAGAAAAGTATTCTCAGTTGGTAAACGTGTTATCATTTCATAGTTTGGTAGCAATATTTTACTTTGATTGTACATATAGTAAATATTCAGTATTCTCAATTAATGTAATCCACTCAAAATTGCTCACTGACTGGAAACACCCAAATTTCGTCGAAGAGTCATTTGCAAACAAATCACCTTAAAAAGGCAGTAAAGCATTCCAAACGTTATTGGAAGATAATTTATTGCATCTCAAGCCAAGAGGGAAGAAGATCTTTAGATCTCCCAAGAAAGATTTGAAGGAAACAGTAGGAGCGGTTGTGTAATGAGAGGCTCAGACTGCAATACGTGGAGGCGGGAGAGTTAATTTAGTTCAACACCATCCTCTTCTACTGACATCAGGAAGGAGTCGAGTTCTTATTCAGCGAGATTTAGACTCGAATGTTTTAGCTTATTTTAAAAGTCGCAAGTTTTACGAAATGGAAGGTACTCAAGACTTCTCGGATAAAATTAGAAACAGTTGATATTCAGATTTTTTTTATTTTCTGTGTATCGATTGGTGTACAACCATTGTTTCAATTTTAGGTATTATAGCCATAATATTGTGCTCAACTTAAACAAATATCGAGATAAAATTTAAAAAATATAATAAAATGACCCAAACTCTTACATCTTTGTATGAAATATTAGTATCGATGATTGCATCAACCTCCTCAAAATATGAGTATCGATGATTGCATCAACCTTCTCAAAATATGAGTCTCGATGATTGCATCAACCTTCTCAAAATATGAGTCTCGATGATTGCATCAACCTCCTCAAAACCAGGATTAAAGTATTCTTCTACTATTATTATTTGAATAAATGTGAATGTATGCGGATTGCTGTATGCTGATGTTTTAGTAGTTATAGCAGATAATGAATATGAATTACATAGAATCAAGATGAATTACACATGATAATTAATGTTGCGAAATTTCAAGTCATGGTGATATGTGTTGAAAAAAAATTTTATTTATAGGTTAACGATGCAAGTTGAGGAATTCTGCTATTTGAGTATTATTTTCTCGGACTGATGAAGCATTAAGATGGATAAAGAACAGCGTGTAACGATAGGAAAAAAGTCAACGGGGCACTAAAACATATAAACAAACCAGAACTAAACTGTATCAACATCTACCAAGAAAAAAAAGATACCCTAAAATAGTATTCTAGTACCAATTTTATATATTATAATTATTATATATTACAATTTTTTATACCTGGATAATTCTTAATTTGGCTTTGGAACACGAGAAGCGTCATTAGCAATAAACGTGCTACTGCAGAAATGCCGAGACCAACGGAAAGACACTTTTGCCTGTTTCGTCGATTACGAGAAGGCATTCGATAGAGTGAAACACGCAGACCTTGTTAAGATGCTTCAGGAACGGGGTATAGATGTTAAGGATATAAATATTATTAAAAACCTGTACTGGAACCAAGAAGCTGTCATTAAATTGGAAAATAACAACTCGAAAGGCATACCAATTCAACGTGGAGTCCGACTAGGTTGTATTTTGTTACCTATGTTATTCAATCTGTACTCTGATATAGTTTTCAAGGAAGCACTATATAACTTGAATCTGGGGGTCAAAGTGAATGGTGTATGCGTCAATAACATTAGGTACGCAGATGAAACTATTGTTTAAGCAGACAGTATTGACGACCTTCAAACGCTCGTAGATAGAATTAATGAAGCTGGTGTGAGGCTGGGGCTGAACATGAACGTGAGTAAAACTAAGTTCATGGTGTTTGGCCGGCAGGATCACGTCTTACATTGAACGGTGCAGATATAGAGTGAAAAAAATTAAATACCTCGGAAGTATGCTAGTGGAAGACCTCGACCCAGAAACCGAAGTCAAGTGTAGAATTGAATCATCTCGTGCGTCTTTTAATAAAATGAGAAGCGTATTCTGCGATGATAATCTAAACATGAAACTTCGACAACGGTTAGTCAAATACTACGTTTGGTCAGTATTATTGCATGGAGTGGAATCATGGACTCTCAAAGTTAGTAGTACGAACCGACTGGAAGCATTCGAAATGTGGATGCACCAGAGACTGCTACGGATACCCTGGACGGATATGGTGAGCAGCACAAGGGTTCTTCAAAGAGCCAAAGTTGATAGAGAGTTGCTGACTAATATTAAAATCCAAAAGGTGCCCTATGTACTTAGAGGAGCAAAGTACAAATTACTGCACCTGATCATTCAAGGCAAAATAGAAGGCCGAAGAGGTGTTGGCAGGAGACAAATCTCCTGGCTCCGCAATAAATGTGATTGGACTGGCATAAGGGGCGTTGGAGATCTTTTTCGGGCTGCCGGGGATAAATATGTCTACTCTCAAGTGATATTCAACGTTGGGGGACCTGACATGACACTGAGAAGAAGAAGTACCAATTTTGATGTACGAGTATTAAACTAAAACGTGGTAAAATACTGAAAGAAGCTGAATAAATTATGTAGAAATTATGTTTATTCGTTTTAAAACTCCCTTATTGGTTACGCATATGACGATTTTTCTAAAGTAAAATGTTTTCTTTTTAAATAGGCAATCCACCCAAACTAAGATGATTTGTGCCACCAAATTAAAGTCATTATGCAATTATATGAGTCGATATAATAAAACTAATTAAAAAAAAAACGACAATTCTAGATAATTCCAAATTTCAACTGATTAAGCTTCAAAAATGTAACAATCGATCTTTAAATGGAAAAGTTCCTCGAAGAAAGAAGAAACGCAACATTTTTTGAACGCGGTAAAGATATGACTCACAATGGACAACCGAAAAATACATGATCTATAGTTTCATCATGTAGACCACACTCCCAGCCGGGATTCTCCATAATACCCATTACGTTAGGGTGAGTAGCAACCATGCAGTGGCCCGTTCGTAAACGACACATAACATACTCGACCATCTTATTATATTAAACCATGATATCAAAGGAATATATTGTTGGATAAATTTTATTATGAATAAATTAACATGTTTTACATAAAACGGAGAAGATATTATTTCTCGTCTACATATTTATTGCGCATTATTTTAACAAACAAAATGCAAATCAAAAAAGAAATATCACGTTTCAAACATATTGCAGCAAAATGGATTCTTTTCATATTAAATTTAAAGGGGTTGGGCGGCACCATGACACCATACTATTGGGGCGCAAAGCAGACGTAAGCAAACATTTATAAAATTTATCAATTTGTGGAACTTTGTGGATCGCCATATTAGAATATTGAATGATAAATTGCATTCTTCACGCGACAGAGCCTTGAAATAGGAAGTTAATTGTAGTAACACGGGGCATGGAGATTTATGTAATTAACAAAGTAATTAATTATTAAATATTTTGAAAATCTCTTATTACAGGGCTTGTTACTACGTAGAAATTTCTTCGAACCAACAAGAAAGATGATGGACTTATTTTGTGAAAGTAATAGAGGAAAAAGTTGTGTTCGTCAAAACATAAGTACGAGTATGTTAGTTTTTAATTTATTAAACTGAACTTTAATTTCTTTAATTTAACTGAGTTAATTTCTTAAGTTTATTCATTGATTCATGAAGTAAAGATGCATGAAGTAAAGGGCTTTTGAAGAGCGAGGCTAGGAGACCACTTAGATTTCCGCCCTACGAATCGAGTCTTTTAGTTTAGCTACACTTACGTAGGCCTTAAATTGGTGATACTGACGTAAAAAGAATGGTAAGAATACTGTGGTCGACGAATTTAAGCAGACTGAAACCCTTTACTTATTTTTCTTATTATTGAGAATGAGCCCAAAATTTCCTGATGGAAGATACGCGATATATCAATTAAGCCACGAAAGACGTTATAAAACATTACACTTCTAGGTCACGGAGGTCGCAAGGCCATAAGATAGTTAATAGTTATATTATATAAATTAGATTAGTTCTTAAGATATAAATTAGTTAATAGGTTTTTGACAAATATTTGTTTAATAGATTACTTTATTAAATACCAAAAATAAAAAAGAGATAAACATCAAATTTGATACATCGCTTGTAAGTTTTGGATCGTGTTTAGAAAGCTTAAGATTTCAATATTATATTATACATAAATATCATCACACCATGTCCCTCGCGGGGTAGGCAGAGATATCAGATCTTCAAACTTTTCTATCCAAGCAAGCACAACTTTAGCCTCCTCCACATTTATACATCTCATCATGCCCAATATTCTATGATTTATACTTCTTACTTAACCTACTTTTAAAATGTAGTCTATTTGATCATGACATATTTTCTTCGGATTATAATTCAGATTTCTTTATACTGTTTTTACGTAATTGTATTTTATAAATTAAAAAATGAGAAAATATTTCTGCCCCCTGGCTTCAAGCTTCGCCCTCATATTATTGGCCAGTGTCCACAGGACCTTTCCAGGGCAGGACAATGCCCACTATAAACAATAGGTGCGCCGTGCACAGGGGCGGCGGCGGCAATTAGAGCCTGCTGCCCAGCGGGTAGTGACCAACCCGCAGATCTTGGACGATAGTCACCACTATAAAAAATCAGGACATTTTTTTAAAACACTGGGTATTTACAAAATGTAACATTTTTCTCTAAGATGAGTTTTGAAATTTTTAACATTTTTCCCTTCAGCGGATTATCTATTAAATTGATTTATTTACTTTATTTTATTTTACATATGATACTCGTCCAACTAAATTACATTAAAAAGATTTCCAACTTAATTACATTAACAAGAAAAAAAAATATTTTAGGAAAATCTTACGTTACTGAGTGATTTTTTTAATGAATTAAAATTGAAGTTTATTGTCATTGGATGCTTTGTTTAAATAAGCGTAAAATTCATTTATTAATCAAGGATGCAATCAATCTTAAACAATATTTAAAAAATGACACCAAGAGCTTCATTCATTACAAAAGAAAAAAATAAAATAATTATACTAGAAATAATTGAACATATAAAAATAACTCTTAAGTATGCACATACTCTCTCGCAAAAACATATGATTTTAACACTATACTGAACCGTCTAAAGGCGGACAACCCGTACTGTACCAAACTGGACGTCACTCTTGATATTCACGTGAAAAGGAGAATATAGATGCATGCAAACAAAACAAAAAATCAACATACGTATTGTTCAATAGGGTCTAATCAATCACCTCCTAGACCTTGTTAGGCAGACACCTGTCTTCCGAGTATTCCGGATTCGATTCTTGTTGATACACACTTTCTAACTTTCCCTTAAGGTCAGTTTAACAACTTTCTAGTTAATTGTAAGAGTTTGATATATGACAATAAACCAGACAGGTTGTACACTACAACGAGAACATAATAAAACCAATCATGTCGGAAATAATTTTTTTTCATAATTCTTGATAATATTTGAAAGCATTATTTCGTAACACTTATTATTGTTAAGGATATTCGTAATACTTATTATCGGGAAAATATATAAATACGAAAAATACGTATATTATATAATATCTATCATATATCTGAAATTATAAATAAATTAATAACATTTTTGAAATGAAGGGTTTAAGAATCCTAAGAAAAATTGAAAAAAAAAATTGTGAAAATAATATCCAAATATTATAATTACGGTAAAGTTGGCTACGAACGAGTGTTGAAGATGGCAACGACAACATTTTCGAAACATTAGCATCGTAATACAAACCATGCTGTACAACACTCCGAAATATCTTATAGAACTGTTTCAAAGACCCGCGAGAACCTCAAAATATGTTTAAATCCAAATTAATGAAATTTATTTAAGTGTGTATAATATTAAAATTAGATACAAAAAAACAATGACCATCCTGTGCTTCACAAGGACACCGTGTGAAAAACTGGTCATTTAAAAGAATGGGTCATCACTAGGTCAATTGAATCTAAATATCATTCATAATCGGTGTCACAAATGGTGCTAAAACCCTTTTAATTTCTTAATTACCCGGAGGTCGAAAAGGGGTGGGGGAGTTAGAAAAAAACATATAATTAATGGCGATGTTCTTTTGTTGATCATTTGCGTGGACACTTCTGCTGGTGAGCATGGGAACTAAGGAACATTTTTTTGTGCCATTCGAACGATGGTTTTGATTAATTTAAATCGTTAAACATATTTCGCCGCTATTTTTTACATTAACAAACCAATTTCTTGTTACTTTGATTCAAGAATTTATTTGAAGCGTGCTGTATTACACTTTCATTATACACAGTACAAACTGGCGGGTTTATCACTATGTGGCAATCTCTTTCTACCTACGAGAAAGAGTTTAAATGTTGTCAATGATAATTGATTAAAATTCCGAGTAAGAGCACCCTTAAGGAGAGTATCCTTTCTAAATGGCGATGTATAAAATGACTTTTTATTAATATCGAAGGGGTTTTAAATGACAATCAAACTTGAATATTTTTTAAATAATCGTCGTCATTCCTGGGCCTCGCAGTCGAGGATCCCCTCATCATTCCAAGGTCAATTCAGTTGGAAAGCGAAGCTGTGCCGTAGAGTATTGTTTCTTCCTTTTTTCTCATTTTTAAATGAGTGAGCCGTTGCACACCAGTGAACTCACCGGCCACACCACTGAACTAGATCCGATGGCACACCGAAGTGATGCAAACGATCGGAGCACACCGGCATATTTTTTTCTCTTGTTTGAAATAATAGATATGACCGAAGTCAAGAGTATCTTTTTACCCTCGAATACTAGGCGGAAAAAATGCCTGTGTTATTCGAGGGGAGTAGTACAGTGCGAGGCTCGAACTAACGACCTTCAACACGAAAGTCCAATGTGTTACCACGCGGCCATGCACCTCATGAACTTGTGACTACCGGGCTGGAAGACGAATATCTTAGCAACTGTACCATGGAGACTATCGTCATAATTTGCATGGTATTTTTTGAAAGCTGATACGAAAATGTTCAAGAGCATGTCCGGGAGATAATGTTGTCATCGTTCCCTTTCAAGCTCTCGAGTTTTTAGGACTAACGGATTATAATAAATCATAAATTATATAAATTAATTATACAGGAGTAAGTGAAATAATTGAATATCCCTGGAAATACGTGATATCCTTAAATTTGTGCATATTCTATCCATCAGTGGTTCTCGTTTTAAAACATGCTATGTTAATTTATTTGATATGTTTCCGATAGCATATACTCGTAATTAAACTGTGCTTGAACAATGCTATCAAGTTACATGCTGGCAGCAAATGCTATAGAGAAAAAGTGTGTTGGACAAATATAAATTGATTTTGTACAATTTTCGAGGAAATTATAGAAATGCTGTTGATAATAAAAATAATTAATTATTTTAGATTATTTAATTTGTCCGCATGATAACCCTTAAACATATCCGAAACGTGGCGATATAGACATGTTCTAAACCGCGGGCAGGAGACAGCACTGTCTTCTCGTTAAACGAGTCTCGAGGAGGCATAACACTATTTTATTTATTCAATACATATCATCCCACCGTCTTCCTATCGATGTAGGCCAATATGAGATAGCGCCAGACTTTCCTATAGCTACACATATCTATCGTCTCATCTACATCCATATACCTCATACATTTTTTACGATTTTACTGACTATTTACATTTCCTTCTTTCAAATTATCGTACACTTGATCCAACCATACTTAATTTGATCTTCCTGTACCACGCCTTCCCCTCACATTTGCACTAAATATTTTATTTGTTAGTCTTCTTTTATATATTCTTTCTACATGCCCAAACCATCTCAGGGTGGTCTTCTCTATATTGCTCAATATAAGCCTTAAGAGTAAAATCATCCCTAATCACTTCATTCCGTATTCTGTCATAAAAAGTCACCCCATGTATTCTTGTAAGTGCACGTATTATTCGGCTATTTTCAGTCTCGTTCGACGTCCACGTTTCATTCCCATAGATCAAAGTCAAATACTTTTATTCAATATTATTCAAGTTTTGACTATATTATCATGCGCTGAGAGGTAACAACGCTCGCTCACTTCTAATTTATGAGAGTATTGTTACCGGATAAACTCGTTAACTAAAGGGACACCATTTGGAATTGAACTTGAAACCCATGGGTCGAATGCGTTTTTATCAAATAAGTCATGGAAGTTGTTTTATATTATAATAGTGTATATGTTATGTTATTTATAATGAAATATTGTTCAAATTACATAAGATTTATCTTAGACTCAATACGGCTATGACAAAGACCAGATACACGACAATTTGACTGCCGTGTCGACCCGTTACTAGAACATGTGGTTTATAATTATTACAAGGTATTATTGTATAAAACTTTATTTTTATACATTATAACCTGATGGATTTAGTCTGCCAAACTCTTTTTAAAAAAAAATATAGCAATGGGAATTAAATCCGTAATCATCGGTATATAAAATAAGTGTATGTCAGCAAGGCCATGCAGTCCGCCTTTAATAGTATTTGTAAAAAGATTTTACTATGATTATGTATATTTTGACAACCTCCGTGACCTAGTTGCTAAGACACCTGTCTCCCAGCCCGGACGTTGCGGGTTCAGATCCCGCTGGAACTCAGATATGTTTTAAAAATAATTCCAGTCTGGTTTTCACTTAAGGCCTCTTTAACATATTTTTGGTTGATTGTAAGAAATTACCAAATGGCAATAAATCCGCCAGGTTGTACTGTATGCAGCGAAAGTGTAATACAATACAATTTTTGTCCCAATATAGAATTAAGATTACTTTTTGGAAGTTATGTGAATTTTGTTTTAATGGTTTGTTACATACCATTACGCCATTTATGATATGACAGAGCACCAAATTTACCCATAAAATAAATTTACACACATCCTTCGTCTCTTTCAAATTTATTTAACACTTCATTGTAAATACAATTTGCCAGGCGAAAATCTCTTCCAGCCAACAACAACCAGTAAATAAAGCTAGTTACATGGTCGCAAAAAATGTTTTAAAAATCCAGGGCTGTGGAGTCGGATCAAAATTTACCGACTCCGACTCCGGTTTTATTTTATACTCAGACTCCGACTCCAACTCTTGACTCTGACTTCAATTTTAATTTTATTTTATAATTTACTGCGCCTACCTAATGTATTTATATTGACTTATTAATAATGGATACAGGTATAAATAAAAAAATAATTATATTCGTACACAAATGAAACAATTTGATAAAAAAATATATAAACAATACGCATTAAGCAACATCTTCACACAAAAGTAATATTAAACATATATATTAATATTTAAAAAAAGAATTAAATAAAACGATGTTCACATGGACACGCCAGGCGTGTTCTCAGCATTGGATGAGTTAAAGAAAATGTTAAAATAATTTAACGGAGTCGGAGTCGGTCGATTTTTTCCGACTCCGACTCCGCCTAAAATGTTCCGACTCCACGACTCCGACTCCGACTCCGACTCCACAGCCCTGAAAAAATCATTAATATTTATGAAATTTATGGACAAAAAGATATTTAAGTAAAAATGAGATATCATTAATGAAAGGAACAGGAAAGGATGGTGGAGAGAAAAGAAAAATCAGGAATGAAACAAATTATATTACTGACTAGAAATTAAATTCATACGCCTTCTGATACGATTACCTTAACTCAAGTACTTTTTATGTTAAGGTACTTTTATCTCATTCATTTTTACGAGAATCTTTCATTTATACTCAATATATACACCAAAAAACATATTCGAAGTTTTATTAGGTTATATCTGGACGATAGGGAAAATAATACGATAAAATATTTATTTTGCAGATAATTTGTAAGGCATATTTTGTATTTTCCAAAACCGTTGATAGGTATGTATTGTGTGCAAGACATATTTTGTAGTTTCAAAAACCGTTGATACGTATGTATTGTTTGTAAGGCATACTTTGTATTTTCCAAAACCGTTGACACGTATGTATTGTTTGTAAGGCATATTTTGTGTTTTCCAAAACCGTTGATACGTATGTATTGTTTGTAAGGCATATTTTGTATTTTCCAAAACCTTTGATACGTATGTATTGTTTGCTTCATGAAACAGAAACTTGTCAAAATGAGAGGGAATATTACGGCAGTTACACGGAGCGAATTATTAATTGGTCTGCTTCCCTTTGTTAAGTACCAACATTATTATGAGACGCACCATTTCCCAGCAATATTATTTTTTCCTATTTTCAAATAGGGATAAAAAATAAATGCGACGTGTCATTTAAGTAAATCTAAATAACGATTATTTATTAATGAAAATATATAATTCAATTTTAGCCAAATATGAACCAATTAATTAATTCTTTAAATCAATATTTGTGCATTTGGACGTTTTTGTGCTATAATTATCGAAATGTATTCCTAATTAACGTATTTTAAAAGTGCTTCCGAAGGACGCTTTTAAACGGGAGATAAACCCACTATTATTTAAAGATTAAAAATATTATAAAAAGAGACTCTTGCAAGACATCACATCTAGCAAGGTCCTCTAAAAAACGGAGAGACAGCTAGTACTCTGCCTACCAATAATGATTTTCGTAACAAAAGATCCAAGATCAAATAAAAAAGTAACAAAAAAAATAGTTGAGTGTAATAACAGGAAAATGTTAACAGCATAAATTGGGTAATCCCCAGCATCAAGTACCACCCCAGCAATGTTAAAAACAAAGCATTGTAGAAAAAGATCAAGAAAGTATAGTTTGATAAATGAATGACATTCTAAAAGAAGGAAAATTAAAAAGAAGCGCAATCGTAAGAGGTGTATGGATGTGAAAGAGGCGAAATATGTTGTCGATATAGAAAATTTTGACGCTCTGTCCTCGCTGCCTACCCCGGCATGGAAACAGCGGGATGGTAATTATGTATGAATACATAGTAACACTATTCAGAAAAAGTTAGTTCGTTACATGCCCTTGCGGTGGCCCTACATTGGTAGGGTGTGTCTCAGCCGGGGGAATGCCTGTGGGATGAGCCCGGACCTTTTAATGTCTTCTGTCTTGAATGTATTTTTTTTTGTCATCTATTTATTTTCTGTGTTTTTTTTTATCTTCTTGTTCTACGTGTTCAAGGGTGTGGGCTGCAAAACATCTGGTGTCCCTGTGGCTGGGCTCGCCTTATATTGGTGGGGTGTATCTTGGCCGGGGGGATGTTATTAGATGAGCCCAGACCTTTTGATAGCTTCTGTTTTTTAATGTATTCTCTTTTTAATATGTTCTTGAAATGTGTCTAAATGTATTATGTACATACTATGTTGCTATCAATAAACCTGTATTTATTTATTTCCTAGAAATACAATCTATAAAATATTATGACTATCATATATTAGTACCAAGAAGCTTTCAAAATATCTGCAAACAACAATACAATCTTCCCGATACTCTCCAAGTTTACCCTTCTTAACACCTCCTTTATTTTAAATTATTCAAACTCCACATGAAAGCTGTAAAACATTCACGGTGACTTGATTTGTAATTGTCAAAATAATTGTCGTTTGTAATTTGTCTCGACGATGACATTTCGGTTCGAAACGTGGGCGAGAATCCAAGGGGGACAAACTTCGCATTAGCCTTATTGAAATATGCAAATTCGCAGAAATTTTAATTGATTGCATAATCTGAAAGTTAAATTAGGCGAAAGATGTGAAATTTTCTGAAATTAATTTATGGAAGTATTTTTAGGAACCCCCTGATGAGTAAGATTTTTTATTTCTTACGAAACATTGCATTAAAAAGTCTCTCTAAGTCGTGAATCCATTACAGAGATTTTTTCAGCATATTTAATTATGTGGAGTGTCATATGTCTTATGTAAACTTTGAAGAAAAATATTGAATATTTACAAAAAATATATACATACATAGCATCATGCTGTTTCCCTGCTGGGGGAAGCAGAGAGATCATTCTCGCCAAACTTTAACTTTCGTCAAGCTTTCGTATCCTGACACAAATATATTTCACTTTTTCCACATCCATACAGCTTCTCACACACCTCCTTCGATTTCTCATCCTTTTCCTTTTTCCAAAAATATAATTCGCTTGATACAATCATATTTTTCTTGGTCTTCCTTTTTCACGCCTTCAATCATATTTACACTGCATGTATGTTTTGTTATTTTGAATTATATGACGAAAACGATTTCTTAAAAAACGATGACATGCAGTGTTATTGTTATAGTTTTGTTATCTACTTAGAGTTTTTTTGTTCGATTTTTTTCAGTGATCAAACGAATAATTTTTCAATCTCAGTCAGTATTGTAACATTGTACTGTACTGTATTACGCTTTCGCTGTATACAATACAACCTTTCGGGTTTATTGCAATTTAAAAATCTCTAGCACCCAACCAGATAGATGAAAAACAGACTTGAAATGAAAACCAAAGTAATACCCTTTAAAAACCAAACCAACAGGAATCGAACGTGCAATCTGGATTAAATTTTTACTATTGCGTAACAGTAAATTATAACTAAATAAGTATTGAGCTTTATGGTGTAATGGTTAAATTCTTTAAAAAATAATCATTTAGCTGCAGTTTTAGGATTCGAGATTGTTTTTGCGATTTTTTTTCAATCAGTCGCTATTGTCGTAACACTTTTACCACATTCTTCTGTTCGGATGGACGAAATTGATCATCAGTTTAAAGAACGCCAGATTTATTAACGCAGTGAAAGCGCAACACAATTACAATAATTATACGATTTTGTATATAAAAATATATTAATGATAAATCTAACATTCTTATAAAATTTGCTTCTTTGCAACCAAACGCCTTCATATACAACTCCTTCGATTTCTTTGACTTTTCAAGTTTGCTTTTTCCAAAATATCTTTCACTTGATCCAACTATACTTTCCTTTGTCTTCCTCTATCACGATTTCCACTTACATTTGCACTATATTCGCATATTCATTTTATTAGCATTCGAACATTTATTAAGGGTATTAAACAATATAGTCGCACCTTAAGATCTATGAAAAGAGAGCATTTTTTTCTGGCATATTTGTTCTTGACCTTTTAATATGATCATTTTTGCATAAGTCGACGGCTGTTGTCTAACGGTAAACATTCACGCTAAGTAAAAGGGTGCCTCAGTTTCGATTCCTTTCGAACTCACTTTCGGACTAGTTTTAGACCATTTTATACCTGAATATATGTATTTTCGATGGTTTATCATAGACATGTGCAGATAATGAAGAACGAAAGAAAGACTTAGTGTGTACGAATTGGAAATGCAAGGTGTGCGTAGCAGAGGTAGAGGAAGGACAACGTGGCTGTCTCAAATGGACCAGACTAGAAAGAAGGGAAAGAGAGAAGTAAGAATAATATAAGACTTTGCATGACGAGATAAGTAAATTTGGAGGAGGCGAAAGATGTGTGCTTGAATAGAAAAGTTAAGAGGTTTGTTCTGTCTGCCTGCCTGCTAGGAACACGGCGTGATGCTATGTACTCGTATGTATGTATAAATATAAATTCTTATAACGCTACTAAGCAACAAAGAAATAGCACCAAAGAAATAAAAAATGCCTAATGGCTTGCTATCATGCTACGAGTAGTTTGTTCTGTCACTGTCGATATTTGTAACTCAAATCACATATGTTTTCTGATCAATATTTCAATTACGAAAACTTCAAGTATAAATTCTCATGTTCAATCAACATTTTGATTCAATATAGGGAAAAAATCTGGATTCAAGTTATGACACTTTTTTTTTAAATCCATAACTAATAAAAACCATTTCGGTTATCAATACACCCCCAATACGCAATAATTCTGCATTTACCTCGAAACGAAAACATTTTGATGATGTCCAAAAAGTTCTCAGGGGTGCATTCGAGTCCATAATTTATCGCGTGGGCCCTAATAAAAATGCAAATAAAATAAAACGTAAAAACCCAATAAAATATTATGACACTGTGTGATGTTGCGATGAAGAGAGAGCATTTCCCATCATTGCTTCGACAAATAATAATAAAAATGTGCAGGACAATGGACTTTTTGATGGACCCGTGAGTGACAGTTTACCCCTCCAAAGTTTGGAGTCAATTCAGGGGTGGATGAGACATTTCCGGTACAGGACATTCCGAAACCCAGTGGATATATGTATGACTTATTGTTAAGTGAATTTACTTCATATTCTTATAAGAGTTTTATACCTTATTCCGAAAAACGATCGAGGTTGCTGGATAATATAACCTTTATAACTTTATGGTGGAATCGTCTTATATGACTGATTGATTCGGTTACACACCTCATAAAAGCCAGACCATCAATACGTTCAGCACTTTGAGTCCCCGTATTTATACATAAACATCATAATGCCGTGTGCTTTGCGAGGTAAGCAGAGAAGACAATTCCCCAAACTTTTCTGTACAACCACACAACTTTTATCTCTTCCTCATTCTTACGTATATCTTCTCACTTTACTTTCTATCAAAAATGGATCCATTTGATTCAAAGATGTTTTTTCGGTCTACCTCTTCTATGCATACTTTACTCTTCCGATTTGTATACTCGCTTAGTCGTTAATTTAACGTAAATTCTTAGTATATATAATTTGTTCGTTTTAATATAATAATACTAGGATCCGTTTTTCTTTTCAATAGACGAATCAAATGCTTAAAACTGTAGCCGAGAGCTCTCAGACTTTTCGTTGTTAATGTATTTTGTATGTTAAAGATATATTTTAGTATTGTTGATGTTAAAAAAATAAATATAAATGTAAGTTTTTAGATGTTAAGTGAAAGATATAACTTAATTATATTAAAATTTGTTTATAATTATTTTTTAAACTTAATAAATAAACAAATAAATACTGGATAAAAATAAAAATAATGCGTTGAATAGATTTACTTCAAAGGATAACAAAATGGAAACAACCCTTGGACAAATCAACTTGGAATTCGGAGGAAAAATTGTTTTATTAATATTGCACTATTCTATTTGACAGTCAGGAATGAAAATGGATATACCCCGAATAAGGTAGAATATTTATACATTTTTTTTACTCTTGTGTTGAAAGCAACGAAAAAATATCCTCAAATTAACTCATCCCGTAAAATAATATTTTGAAAAGTTTTATGATAAAAGTTGTAAACCAACGCCCAAACATCTGGTTTGAAACAGCGTCTTTTTCAGCATCTGTTCAGAGTAAATCAAATAAAAATAAACTAAAAAAGACATGTATAGCAAAGATTTAATTTGAACAAGTCACAAGTCAACTGGTATTCATATTTTTGGGGCTGGTCCTTGTGTAGTGTATAGCGACCACCACCGGAAGCGCTGTGTCGTATATAAAAGTTAGCGCCTGCGCAATTATCAATGACCGAGGGTCGCAGCTTCCTGAAGGCATAATCGTAACACTCAAAATTAATGACCATAACTGATGCATTAACTGCATTTAAGATTTCGCTCTGGTTTATTAATGTAACATTTTACAAATTCATTGGCTTTCTCGGATTGCATTTCATTTCTAATTACAATTTTTAAAATTTCTTAGGCCATGAACTGCGTAGAGAAAAAGGAAATTTTCACGTTCTAGTATTGATGTGCTGTGCGGAGAGACAATGTTGCAGAGGAAGACATATAATGTTTAGTATATTAACAGATCCTATATGGTGGTGGAATTCCGAAAAGAGTAAAGCAGGAAGATTAGTAGGCCGATTTGGTCAGACAGACCAAAAAGATCACGGTCTTCTGCCATTCAAGAAGGCTTAGATAGAAATACGAAGGTTTTGTGAATCTATTTAACATTTTTAATTTGGTCAATGTCAGGCTACCATTGAAGTATGAAAATAATGTACATACATATATATCCATCATCATGTTCATCATCACACTATGCCCCTTTTGAGGTCGACAAAGAGAAGGGATCTACACAGCCACACATATTTACTTCTGCCACGTCTTAACTCCTCTTCATATGTACTTTTCTATTCTACTCCATTATTAATCAAATTTTGTTATTATATATGGATATTCAATATTTTTGTAGATTTTATTGTTTATAAAAACAATAGTGTATAAAACATAAAGTGTTTGAAATTTATAATTCAAAATTAGATAAATATAAAAATAATTCTCAATATCTATAATAAAATTTGCCTAATGCCGTGAAGCCGAAAATGAAATAAAACATATTGTGGTAGTGAAGGGAAAATGAAAAAATCATATATTATATGCTGAAACATTTTTGTAATTTTTTTTCTGACACTGAAAAAACTCTTATTTTTCCCAAATAAATTTACGAAACAAATAAAAATTAATTGTTGTTATTGGTTTTGGCCATTATAATTAAAGCTTTTTAATCTAGGTGGATCCTATTGGTGGGTCAAGTTGACGTTTTTATTGGACCTTTGAAAATATTTTTTTTCGTGTTAGGTGATTGAGTTTTCTTTTTAAAGAGGTACCACATGTATCTCCTCCCTGGATGGTGTTATATGAGGAATAAGTTATCTAGTGCTATGGCCAATAATTTTTGACATTGTCTCTCCTTAATGGGAAAATGCAAACATGGTAATAAGAATTATATTTCCATGCCATAAATTGTTATTTAAATAAAAATCACAGGTCTCAAGAACATACTTTTGATAAAATGGGCATCTATGTCATGGCTAAATATTTGTAGATTTTTTTAATAACAATATACTATATGGTACGGAAATATCATCTTTATTGGCAGGTTAGTATTTTTCTTCCAATATGGAAAGAGTCATCTTCTTTCTGTAGAATAGCAATGAGCCTTCTAGGCGGGAAAACAATTTCTCCACGACAACTTCAAAAGTCCTTGCTTGTCCCAACAAATAACTTCTTGCTTTAACAATGACACTCTCCAGCGAGGAGACACAGACAGCGCCTATGTCAAAACAAAAATCAACCGCCCAACTCTAGAAATTGGATCCTAAAAGTGTCCCACTGATAGGCACTCTGCCATTTTTGTTTAATATAAGGCATGAGTTGATTGCCAATTTAAAAAAAAAAGTATTATGTATACTACTTTCTCAAAAGTTTTGAATACGAACTGATATAATAATTCAAATGGATCCTGGACCCAATCGAGTAAAATTACAGGATGAATCTGATTCTATTTTCTTCAAAAAATGTTTTGTACAAAGAAATGTTCTTCATTTAATATTTTTATTTTAGTTTGTTACAAATGTAAGTATAACAATTAACGAATATTTAATTACTGTTTTCGCTCGTCCTCGGATGGACTATTCAGCTAGTATAAAATTCGACTTGAAAATAATGTATCTTGACTGTTTTATTAGTCGTATTTAAAATCGAAAATAGGCCTATCAATTTTTATCCACTGTACGAGTATAGGTAGATATAATTCTCAATCTAGACCTCTAGAAATTATGGGTTTTGTGAATTATGGGAACACGTTGACTAAATTTTTACAAAAACTATTTAAAGGTACTATGCGATGTAGTAAGATCAGGCTACGAATGGTAATAAAGCTAGAAAACGTTGTATTTAAAAGGAAATTCTGAAAATACGTGCTCTTTCCCAATCTTTTTACGACCTCCGAAAACAGGTTGAACCAGAAAGACTTTTTCCATGTTATAGGACGATGCTTCGAATCTTCCTATACTAACAAGAGTACACGGTATAGTATGAACGTCCTATTCATCGACTCCTTTGCAGGCGATAAAACAGATAAACTCTTGGTCAGCTACCAGACTTCAGTGATTAAATATGTCAAATGATTTATTTTTGTTTATTTTTTACTACGTAAAATGCTTACACTATTTCCTATTTTGTAATGTTTGTATTGCATTTTTTGCTTTATATACATCAAACAGAAATATTTCAAATGTTAGTACGTGAAAAAACATACATCAGATCGGCATGGTCAATAAAGGTCATTGTACAAGGCCAACAACACGAAAGAAGGCCATCTGGCAGAGAGGCTCTAAGATAAAGTTGAGATAAATCTTAGGAAGCTGCGAGAGGAGGGAGATTGAAATGAGACGGCAAGTGATCGATCGTCTTGAAAAAAATCGTCCGGAAGACTAAAGCTCTGTAGAGCTGTATTGCCATCTAAGGTAGATAACTTTCAATCCTTCTCCCTCAATTTCAAATCTTGACATACCATATTCGTATCGCGAAGGATTTGTTTTTTGAAAATTGTAATTTTTAAAATATAATTTAATAGTAAGTTTTCATAATTCAGAAGCGGCGATTCGTTGAATCGCATTATAGGTTGACGAAATAAGCGTTACTAAAATAGATATTTTGGATTTTGAAAATCATAATTTGGCACAATAGAAAACTGTACAAAACTATAATAAGAATTTACGACACATAAATTGCATTATTATGGAAAATACTAATTGTATCCTCTTCAATATCCTCGCTTATCCTTTGATTTTATAGAGATGCGTGTCCAATCTGAAACTTATGTTTTTTTTATATATTGGCTGGGGTCCGGGTCCCGAGTATTTAGCTCGTGCTGATGTCTCCTGTGGGCATTGTCAAAAAACAATAAATAATATCGAGGGATGACCCCAACAAGAGATTTTTGATGAGAGTTCATATATACGGACATACCCGTTCAGTTGTTAGGGTAAAGCGAACATAGGGGAGATTTTGCCGAGTACAACTGCTTCAAAAAAAGTTACTTAATTAAATATAATATTTAGTTCAAATGAGGTGCATGCTCGCTCAGTAACGCGTTGGGTTTGGAATATCTCGGGTTTCAAAACCACGCTGAGCGACTCCTTTTGAAAAACTCTTTATATCCATGATTTCGGTTACAGTTTTTATTTTATTCATCATTTTTGTACATGGTTATACGTTGTACATCTAGCGGAATTATTGCTCTGCAGCAATTTCATCCAATCAACCAGCTTATCTTGAATACGTTAAATTGCTTTCATTAATGACAAATGTTGTACAAATTTTTTTTTATAAAAAAATAAGTGACTTGTTCATGATCAATATTGGTATAACTAGGTGAAAGAAATCTGTTCAAAGATAAGTAAGGGAGAAAAATAAAAATTAGGTTGAAAGGATTATTCTGAGTGACGTTATGTTTTATCAATTCTTATTTAGACGTGAATAAGGGTCGAGCACATCTGGTAACTCTTGGAAGTTTGTTCCATAGTCGCGCCTTGTGAACTGCAAATAAAGATGTTTAAAATGAAGATTGGTGTCTCTGTATGTAAGGGAGTCTTTCATTTCCTGATAAAAGATAATGTCCATGTTCTAAAAGCAAGTGGATTATTTTACCAAGATATGAAGGAGAATTGGGATTTTTAAGCACGCAAAATAATGTCGGCAGAGCCGTAAGGTTCCTTCGTCGCATCAATATGAGTTATTAAAGCATGTTCAAAAACTCGTATTTCCTTAAGTACTACATTTGTTTTGAAAAATATTTGCTTAAATTTACACATTAAATTTTACTATAGTTCGGAAATTCTAGGATGAATCCTGTGACAGCTTACAAATTTGCCCCAATACAACCTTATAACGATGTTCAGTAATTTTAATTAGTTTAACAATTTTAATATAAGCCTCCATTCTAATAAATAGCAAGTTATTTAGGTAAATACATTACATAAGGTTGTATTGGGGCAAATTTGTGGGGCAAATCAGACTTCTCTCATGTTCGCTCTATTTTGACATTATAATATTATAAGTTAATGCATATTTTTTTCTGAAAACTAAAAAAGAAAAAATATGAATCCTTAGACTCTCACTTCAAATATTATTGTTTAATGTTTTTTTATTTCGTCCACATTCATACATCTCGTAATACATGCACTTATTTTTACCTTACTTTTCTTTCGGTTAAAGGGCAGTTAGAAAAACCGAAGAAACTGTATGGTGGCAAGGAGGCAAAAAAATATGTGCATTGATTGGAAATTATACCGTTCTGTCCTATATTACCTATCTTGGCAGATACACAATATTTCTATAATTTCTAATTTCTTTCTGCATTAAAAATACTCAAAATACTATGTTTCCTTTTTTCGACGTTCCCCATTTACCCATATCAACATCACCACCCAATGTCTCGCGATGGACCACTCTTAGTATCCCCTACCCTCACTGCAGTGCCGCTCTTGCATCGGTTGCATTGTGCAGCAGTCCAACTATGACGGCTGGCGTCATAAAGTCTTTAAGTTACGACCTGCTCTGACATGGCACGCACGGGGACATAAATTTTGGGACACTCTCAATAGGAACAACTCATCCACACGTCACGGATATTATCTGTTTGTATATTTTTTGCAACATTAATAAAATTCATAGTTTTCAGGACCGTATCTAGTTGTGAAGGAACACACAAAACTAGAACCGATATTTCTTGTGTCTTTTAGAAATAAAAAATTTACAACTTCCTTGAATATTTCTTTATATTATATTTCTTTTGTTTGTATTAAGTGTAAAGTGGAATAAATATTGAAGTGGAACCTTTTAATCAATGAATATCTTTAAATATCCTTATTGAACTGCGTGAAGCAAGTTGGGTAAAATTGTTTGTTAACTAACATAATTTATACATTTATTTAGAAAACCACTTTTTTAAGTGTGTTTTTTTGGAAATAGTTATGTTATATCATGCGGTCTAAATTAGTCTGTCTACCCATTACTTTGAGAGGTTAACGTGGACATTTTCCAGTTAAAATAAACTATAGAATATTTTCGTATATAAAGAAGCTTTGTAAATGTTAAGCAGAAATTTACTAAAGAAATACAAAAATATTTATCGTGCATTGTTAATAAAAAATAAAATGAAAAAAGTATTTTTCCCTTATTTTTTTGTACTTATGCAAGTGGTTTTGAGCAGCAATTTATTTGTTAATATCTAACTTTTTAAACTACAATGTTTTATTTATTAAAATTTAAAAAAAATGTGTACCCAAAAAGTATTTAACTTTGGAGTGGAAAATATTTATTAATGAGCCCAATTAACATAAAAAATAAGCTAAGTAAATATCACTATAAAGGCAATATTATGTTAAATGTAGAAAAAGTACATTAATTGATAAGTGTAATTAATGTACAATATTTTCAATCGATTTGGAGAAAATCACTAATATTTCAAATACATTTTTAACACCAACACATTTCAGACTCAGTTTTAATATTTTGGTCCTAAATGAAAATCATAAATATTTGGTCTTAAAATAATATCACTATCGAAAAAATACATCCAAAAGAACAGTCAAATATAATATTATTTAACCCGGCTAAATTTGTTTGTTTTTGAGTAAAAGGATTTTCAAGAACGATGAAAAAAGATAAAAAAACTAAAACTTTTATGACCTTAAGTCCGGCCCTGTTCAACACATTTATGATTTTGCGTAAACTCGACTGTCAAAAATGTGTGAAACTTGTCAATTTTCACACAGATTTTTGGGAAATATAGACATTAGAGTGACACGCGAGCGTCATATCTATTGTCAATGGAGAATTTAAATTGTTTATGGTCGTTATACGCACATTTTGGCTGGAAGCGTGCGAAGTTTAATTGGTTTTATGATTTTATTTATAATGCAAATATATCGGTAACAAAAGTGTTGAAATATGCATAATATCTGAATTTTGGGTATGGCGTAACCACGAAATACTTTGATATGGACTGTATTTACTTTTATTGAGATTTTAGTTTGACATTTGAATAGAAAATGAAGATATGTCCTTCGAGTTATTTGAAATTGTGTTTTGAATGTTTGAATAAATTATGCATTAAAGTCTTTATTACAAGATATCTATTCATTTATTTTTATTTATTTAACACTTTTATTGCAAATATAATCTGGCGGGCTTATTGCCCGTCATACATCTAACATCCATGTAGATGATAATATTTGAAAAAAGTATTGTTATGTATTGTGTAATACTTTCACTGTGTACAGTATATCTTGAACGATTTATTGACACAATCTCTCGTAAAATACGAAGACTAGACACTTGTAAAAAAATCGGATATCTACAAAACAATGGAGAATTCGAGGCTGAGGTAAAAAGAAAAACTGGAATTGCAAAAACTGCGATGTCAAAGCTGGAAAAGATATGGAAGAGGAGAACTATCACCATCACGACAAAGTGCGCTCAGTTAAGTCTCTCGTCTTCGCAATATTCATGTATGGCGCGGAGACTTGGACTCTGAGAGCAAGCGAAATACGTAGACTACATGCATTTGAAATGTGGTAATTGAGAAGAGTGTTACGAATTCCATGGACAGCAAGGTGAACTAACGCCTCCATTCTTGAAGAACTGAGTATCACCGAAAGATTGTCGACAATATGCCTTTGACGAGTCTTTCGATTCTTTGGGGACATTTCTCGTGGCCAAGGATACAGTTCGGAGAGGTTTGTTTGTGGCCACTGGAGGCGTAGAAGCACGACGCACAAGAGGAATAATTCCGATGCGTTAGACTGACCAAGTGACATACGCAAAAGAACTACCCTTAATAACTGTCGTTCGAGCCGCGGAGTGCAGGGATGGATGGAGAGAAGTCGTCAGAGGCTACCATAGGAAACGCTATGCTTAGTCATGAGCTATACGACAGGGTTATGGTGATTAACAGAAATCGAATCCATAACCTCCGGAATATTGGAAGATATGTGTCTTGCCAACTAGGCCGCGGAGGTCATCAGATATTTTCTTTTGATATTTTTATTATTTTATCTGAAAACTGATAAGATTTTAATAAGAAATTTTGCCTTTCAATACTTTGCTATATACATGACGCTTACTAACAAAAAGGTTCAGCACCCATTTTTTTTGTTTGCTTGAAATTTCAAAGAGCATGTGCTTTTGATACTTAATTTTTTTGAATGCACTCGTTACTTAACAGTTCATATTAAACATTTTTGCGTGTCCTCTATTATCCTAAAACTGGCAAAATTTGGGTTGGATCCTTTTTGCATGTATATTTCCAATTAACATCTTCTCCATTTATCTAGTCTTCACGTCATAAAAAGTACAATACATTTTTGATATTTTTTATGTAAAATCCTTTCGTGATTTAAAATATCGAATGAATAAAAATGTCATGTAAAACTATAATCGCGACGGAACGCGACGGAACACGTGTATGAATGACAGAGACGACGCTCTACAAAGTCGAAATTAGTCGATTATGGCCGACAGTCTCTTTCTTAAGCCCGGTGTGTGTTACTTACCGCCGGGTACTGTACATATATACATACCATCCCAGCTAGGGAAGGCAGAAAGGACATACAACCAGACTTTCTTATTTCTACACGCATAGTTTGCTTCTTACACATCCATACTTTACATTCTCATACAGGTCTTGTAAGTCTTTGTTTATTCATTCGTTTTACATGCCCAAACCAATTAAGAGTACTCTTCTTCATCTGGCTCAACACCTTAGTCTTAAATTCACATTCATCCTGTGTTATGTCATACATTGTCTCTCCTTGATTATTTTCAGTACACCGTTACTAAAACTTTTTTGAAATTCAGGGTGCTAACGGAAATACTCGTAGAACCTGTAATCCAAGGATTGTAAGACACGTGTCTTATTAATAAGAGCAAGGAGGGGATCACGGTTAGAAAATATTCAAAATATTTTTTATTCCTTTTTTGTTTTTAAAATCCTGACTCACCCCCACCTATTTTCAACTTGAAAGCTTTAGTGAATCAGAAAGACATGCATAATATTTCACATTCATGTGCTATTTGACTTCTAAACGATGTTCTCATAAAAACAGAACACATTTGTTTAGCTTTAATAAAACAATGTGATTTCTACAATTATTATTAAAAAAAAATAATGATTCAAGAAGATTTTTCTCACATTTAATTATATTAAACAAAGATTTACAAAAGTTGACGATCTTTATGGCCAAATTTCGTAAGTCGATTGTCTTACAGGGTGAGGGTTTACGGACTCGATTTCCGTTGGAAAAAGGATTTAAAAAAATACAGTCTGGTTTTGCCTTCAGGCCTCTTTACAGTATTTTTGTTAACATAGCGATAAGCCTGCTAGGTTGTACTGTATACAACAATAGTATTTTAAAAAGGTAAAGCAGGATTGTCATAATTATATATTTTCATAATAATAGAGTTTTTTTTCACAACCAATTTGTATGAAACAGTACAGTAACGAGACTTTCTACCCTTTTTTATGAAAAGTTTCGCATGAAATTAGTAAATGTTGATTTTACAAGCGGATACAGCCGAAATATTTATGTGACATTTCATAGATTTCCGGACATTTGTCAAAATATATAGAAGTAAGATCTGTGCAATATGTCGTCAATTGAGCATTTGCATAATGTATGTTAACACTCATAATCGTAAAAATAAACGAGCGTGCCCCGAGGGGTGGAAAAAAATAAAATTCAACCCTTCCGATTGTTAACTAAGAAGCTACCCTTTAATTCTGCTTAAATGCTGAAATACAAGCTGACTCTTTCGACGTCAACTCTGAACCCAAATGGTAACTCCGAAAATCCTACATTTATTCCTTTATTATATGAACAAATAAATACATTATATTATTTTGATGAAAAGTAATACCTATTCGCATGAAAGCTTTGTTTTATGAAAGAGACATAGGAATCAAGTTTATGTTTCATATATAAAGTAAATGTGAATTTATTCTGATTTGTAGTATACATTGTTTGACGCATTAACGTAATATTCATTGATCAAAATCTTGATAGAATTTTAATTTCAAGAAAAATAAAATATGGAACTTTTTTTTCATTATTTTTTTTTTATGTTTCGCTTTGCACATTTCAACAGACATTGTGTCGTTGTCAGATGAGTTAACTAAAAATATATTTACAATAGTGGAAGAAAACAATGCAGCCTCCATGGACCAAAGACAAAGACACAAGTTCTTTAACTAGAGAGTTACGGGTTCGATTCTTGTTGATGCAAAATTTTATTAAAAAATCCGGTATGGTTTACATTTAAGGGTTATTTAAAGTCTTTCTGATAAGTTGGAAGATATTGCTTCCCTGCAATAAACTCGCCAGTTTATACTTTATACAACGAATGATTTCTCCAGTAACGCGTCAATAACATTTGTATTGTTTTACTTCAAGAGACATGTGTAAATTAAAAGTGTATCAAACAACAACTTTTAATTGAATTTAATTAGGATTTTAGTTTTTGATTATGGAAAAGATTATTTATTGTTATTAATAGTTGACCTTTTATTATTTTTTTAATAAAGTTATTTACAACACAAACATTTGACAAAGGCTAAAGGCTGACAAAGCCTGTACCAATTTATATTTTAAGAACTAAACTAATTTGTATATAATAACCATCAATTGACTTAATTTTAATTTACTTTGTACCATTTTTTATACTTAATTACTTAGAAAAAGTTATCACCTAAATACTACATGATTGTATGAACATTAAAAAATATATCATTCTTTTACATTGATTGAAGATCGGAGTTTATTTGTTGATTGATTCGATGAATGAGTGTTTTCTCTCGAACTTAAATTATGTAGTAACCATTTTTATCACTTGAGTAGGTTTTGTATTTAAGGGTTGGAGGGCTAGTGGTAGATCAAATAAATTCGTCGATCACACACATCAAATCCACTTTCAATGACGGTGTAATTTACTTTTTTACGTCAAACAGGACGCGTAGTAAAGCAGAGGAGTCTAGAATGGTTTGGCGTTGCGTCGCACGCGCCATCAATTTGTGCTCTTTTAAGGATATGACTCTCGTTAAATTTGCGCGTGTCCTGCTACTTTTTTACTGTCCTTACAGAGCTATCGATCTCAAAATGAGATAGCTTTTACTACAATATAACGTTAAAATGCTTTAATTCATATAGAATGTCCTTTGTTTCCTTACTAGCCTAAAAATGATGAAAAAGAATATATAAATTTTTTTAACCCTGAATAAAATATTTGTAATTAAATAATAATGCGAAAAACGTAAAAATAAAATATCTCTCAATTTAAAATAATGAACTGTTTTTACATTTTCTACGAATTTAGTACAACCTAGGGATTTATTAAATATGCCTTAGTGAAAATTAGTTCGGAAACCTTTAAAAAAATGGGTATCAATGGGAAACAACACCGAACTTCTGGGTTGGAAGACAACCGTCTTACCAACTAGGTATCGGAAGCCGTCTTTATTATTGATATGTGGAAATTTGTTATTTATCTCCTAAACGTTAAAAGCTTCTAAAATAAGGTCAATAATTTGATGACAAAATCAAACATTAATTGTACGAAAAGCCGCAATAACTATTCGTTTAGTTATTTTTAAATAAAAGATAATTTTATTCAAAGGAAATATATTTTTACAATATAAAGTACCATATGTATGATAAATTATGTTGATTTTATGTAATTATATAACTTACACACATATAAATATGTATATACCATCACGCCGTTTTTAAAATATAAGTAAAAAAAAATAATCATATTTTGTTCTTTATATAAAAGATTTTTTCATTCGTTGAAAATCATAGAAATAAGAGAAAAATCTTTCATAATTGATTTTAAATTTTCACACACAGGTGTTATTAACTAACTCATTTTACTTATTTCTTTAATATTTTTATTGCTAATACAATCTAGCGGGCTTATTGCCAGGCGGCAATCTTTTCCAGCCAACCACACAAAAGTTAATGAAGCAAGTTACATGGTCGCTAAAAACATTCAAATGACTATCCATCTCCACGAAATCCATGAACACATACGTGAGCATATTCCCACAAAGACGGACAATCACCCGAACATTCCTTTTCATATAAATTGAGATATCATCAATCAAAAACAAATTTGCTCGTGAATTAAATTTGAATCCAGTCTCTGTATTTTATAAATTAAAGAGTAATGTTCCTTAGAATTGGTCATCGTTTTAAATCTTAATTATATCGCCTTTCTTTCCCAAATTGAGCGCCAGAAGTTTTATTGCCCTAAGACTAGAAGTCGTCACAGGAGTACTGATTGAAGGGCGGTTCTGGAAGGTTTAGTGCCATATCACCCTCGTAAAGGGACAGCATAAACCGAGGAGGTGGATAGTGGACAGCCTGGGGTCGTTCTGAAGAGATTGCTGCAGATAATTGTGCTAAATGATGACCTGGAAACTGTACGTGGGCTATAACACGAATAATTCATTTGAATGAATCATGAGGTAGTTAATTCGTAGTTTGTGATTGGAATATACTTATACTTTCATCAATGAATTAAACTAAAATAGTAATAGTAGGTTATTTTTTTTAGAAATAAACTTTTTTTGTCGAACTTTTTATTCAGTTATTATTCAAATGGTTTTTTGGTTCCTTATTTTCATTGTAATTTATATTGTGTAAAAAATCCATGTTGATTCTTGTAATTTTGTTTTAAAAGTACTTCTAATTTGTTGCGCGTTTTTTTTTTCTTTAATGAAAAAAAAATGAAATTAATTTATCTATATAGATGAATTTAACTAAAATAAAAACCGTAGGTTAAATTTTTAAGATGTATCCATTTATTGTCATACTTTATATTCAGTTATCTACGTGTTATTCAAATGTTTTTTCGATTCCTTATTTTCATTCTATTTTATATTCTTATGTGCAAACACATCCTGCACACTCATTACCAATTATTACTCATCGGTTTGTTAAGTTACATATAAAGAAAATTTATAGTTAAATATATACAAAAATAAGTATTCTCAAAAGCGTGGTATTATTTCAAATTTTGATAGCGTCAACTTATTGAGATTGTGATTCTAGAACAAATTATCCATTAATTCTCAATGAGTGATATCAAGTCCTCATTGTTCACTGACTGGCAATACTCCAAATTGGATAAAAAGCTAATGAAAAACTATTGATATATGCCACGGCGTGATGATAACATACTATACGAGTATGTATGCATGTTATATTAATCTAAGTTGCCGGATAATTTAATTTATTTTGCCTATCAAACGCAATTCAAATGTCAGAATATTGGATTGTGTCATAGGAGTACTTATATAAATATTTAGGTATATTCACCCATGCAACAATTTGGGGGAATAAGGCAGTAAAACACATTGTTGCATTCAGAATTAATTGATTGTTTTTATAGCGTTTGTTTTATTTTCGTTCTTAATAGAGGGCATTGGATAGCGCACTTGGGCTGCCGTGTCATAAAACTCGGCCATAAATGACCGCCATAGAATTGTAAGCAGAGATAGATATGAGATGCTTATGGGAGTGAGATGACGGTATGGAAAGAATAAATTGTGATATCGACTATTTCATATGTCGCTCTTGAGATGGGGAAGATTGGTGCCAAAGTGGTTTTATTGACAGTGTCGAATTGTGTCATTTTATTTTCAGTTTTTTAGCTGATGGATAAGGAATGATTCATGTGCAGGAAATGTTTTTTTTTCAGTATAACAAGTTTTTTTTAATAAAAAACCGTGACGTCAAAAATGTCGAAAAAGGATTTTCATTCCTCCTTTCCTACCAGGCTTTAAAATGGAACAACAATGAATTGGTAGCCTAGTTTGTAAAATGTTTGTCTTCAGCTCGAGAATTTCGTGTTTGATTACCGATGGTACACAAACAATATAGGTCCCAGTCTGGTTACAAATTTGGTCTGACAACAGTACACCAAGTGATGAATATCTCGTTCGGAGTCTCGGTCCAATGGTAGGACGCCTTACTCCTTCATCGGATAAGTTCTGACTGGTATGATATTTTATTTGGATATTTTGGTTCCTGTTTTTAGGAGACGGGGAAGGATAGTTTTATGAAATTTTGATGAATGATTATGAGAAATAATAAGACGTTAAATACTTGTATACATGTGATGATATATAAATAATATTATATACGAATATACATATATTTGTGGATGTGCGATGTCACACACGGTTATATATATTAGATGGGTGTGGGTGAAAATAATGGAGGTGAGATGATGATGAGTAAAGCATAAAATGATGGATGTATAATATATAGGTATGTGGGGAGACGTGTGTGACTTTTTTTTAAATATTAATACATATATATATATATATATATATATATATATATATATATATATATATATATATATATATATATATATATATATATATATATATATATATATATATATATATATATATATATATGTATATATATATATATATATATATATATATATATATATATATATATATATATATATATATATATATATATATATATATATATATATATATATATATATATATATATATATATATATATATATATATATATTTATATATATATATATATATACATATATATAAGTATGGGAGATACGCGTTTGCCTACGGAGGAAGGCTGTCGTCTGCCGGTGGAGGGACAACAGTACTCGCATGCGCTAGACTTACGTAAATAGCATTGCCTGTTCACGAGCGGGAGTATTACCAATATATACGATGGCGAACTGTGAGTTACTTGTCTACTATAGTAGTTTATTGATGGGGTGGAAGACAATGTTGTCTTACGGTCAAGCTCTTCATTTCACTTCCAGGGTGCGTTGGGAGGTACCATAAGAATAAATGTATGAACGGGTGGTGAACTGATAAATAAAAATAATATTTAAAAATATAATTTTGAGCAAAATATATTTCTTTTTCTAATACATATGTTTTTAGACATGAATAATGAATAATTATCCAGAAAAAAATGTTTTTAATTCAAGTTCTATCGCGTTAGTTTTTTTAAGAACGTGTAATTTGTTGCCAGTTTTTTTTTCTTTAAATGAAATTCATTTCTTATGTATTAATTTTCAATTTTTTTTAAATAATAAATATGATCGAAATTTATATCCCCGAATAAGATAGAGAAATATATGAAATTCGAAAGGATTATGACAGCACGGGGTTTAAACTGACGTTCTTTGGCACAGAGTACAACGCGTTACCACGTCGTCTTCCATAATATATAATTACTGAGATGAATTATAGTGATAATAAGATGTGAATATAAGAAGTATCTTAAAAAAGTTAAATCTGAAAAAGTCATAATTATTATTTTTTGTTTAATATATCTGCGTATTTTCTCCAGTAAACATACTAACATTCAAGTTAGCATGATAGTTAAAAAATGTAAAAAAATTAACTTTTATATTTATTTTGTTTTCAGGTAAGTGTTTTTACACTAGGCATTGCTGTAAGAACGATTGGAGTGATGTTTTTCTAAGGTAATTTTAATATCATATTTTTTAAGAGTAATGCATTATAACTGTAGGTTAACGTATTATTCAACAATGATTTACAATGGTTAGAATAATTAAACTCTATAGTAAATAGAAAATCACTTGACCAATTTTTCTATTTTTTTTTCAACTGCTTGTCCAACTACATTCTCTCTGCAAGTCCAAACTATATTAAAGTCCCTTTCTTCGTCATACTTCACCCATTTTATCTATGCATTAATTTCTAATGTATTGTTTCCGTTTTCTTTCATACATTGACACTTCACAGTTTTTCTTAGTTTATCCATCTTCTGACAAATCCAAGATTCATTTCTATATGTCAAGATGGGCACTAACACAATATTATGTTTTGTCATTTTTGCTACTTTTGATCAAGCGCAGTTGCTATATCATATATGTATATAACATTCAATTATCCGTTTACCTTGTTGACTGTCGGCTACCCTTATTTTAATGCCCTTTCAACTTACCCATCAGACGTAAACATACTGTACTGATACAAGAACTCATCAACCTGCTCCAATTTTTCGAGTTTTTCATGAAGCATTTCATAATATTAATTAATACTACCCGTAAGCAAGTAGATTGTATTTAATATCAATAATGTGGACAATTGGCTCAGGTGCTGTATTCAGGGTAATTATTCTTTATGGGTCTCATAAAACGGCCACCCCCGACTCGCCTCGCCCAGGGCGATAAAAGAAGCAACTCCCGCTTTGTTTTGTCCACAGTTCCACGTTTCCTAGACTGGAAGCCATCATACGCAGCCGTTTGTCGTTTTCTCTCTGTGTGCATGACGTAAATAATTATTTATTATTATTTCGTCAGTAACAAAGGACTACAGAGAAAAATATGGCTTATGTGAACAAGCATGTACATACGTACTGAAACTTATCTTTAGAGGTGATTGGCCTAGCGGTACCGCGTTGGACTTCCGTATGGAAGGTCGCCGGTTCCAACCCCGCGCTGTATTACTTCCCTCGGATGACACAAGCATTTTATCCATCTAGTATTCGAGGATATAAGGATACCTATGACTTCAGTCATATCTATTCTTTCAAAAGAGGAAAATAAAAGAAAAACATGCCGGTGTGCTCCGATCGTCTCACTTTCGTGCGCATTCGGATCCAATTCAGTGGTGTGACTGGTGAATTGGTTGCTGTGAAACGGCTTAGTCACTTTAGAAATTCATGATTTATTTATTTATTTGATCTGAGGTTGCCCAGATCTTTAAAATGAGTATTCGTCTAGTTTCATGACACCACTTTTAATATTTTTTTTCTTTTCATTTGTGCATCCAAATTCGAAAATTGCTTAAAAAATACTTTAATGCGACCTAGAACACATTTGAGTTGAATTTCTTACTCCAAATTTTACAGTCAGTTTGAATTATTTAGATCCAGGATTTTATTAATAGGCAATCCACCCATACTCTAAGATGATTTGTGCCACCACACCAAAGTCATTATGCAATTATATGAGTCAATATAATAAAACTTATTTTACAAAGCGCCAAATCTAGACAATTTCAAGTTTCAGCTGATTAAACTTAAAAAAATTAACAATCGATCTTTAAGTGGAAAAGTTCCTCGAAGAAAAAAGAAACGCAATATTCATTGGACGCGGTAAAGATAAGACGTTAAGTAAGACAAATCTGTTTTGCAAAGGATAACCAGATCTAGGAATTACATGTGCAGTAAAACTACAATTGAGAATATAATAGTGAAAATAGACTTATGCCACCTGATATGAAGGTTTCGTTTTCGGACAGCTTTTCTTTCCCGTAGCACTGATGTCCCGGAAAACACTTTTCAACAATTGTGTATTGAGAATGCAATTATGAACACTTGTAAGAAAAATTCAGCAGACTCAAAATAACATCGTTCTTTAAAAATATTTGATTGAGTGTATTTGCACAACTCTTTATTCTGAAACGAAACAATTTTTATGATTTATTTTTCTCCTATATTCAGTATAACAAATTTTTTTTGGCCCCGTAAATTTCCTTGTAATGGTTTTTGTTATGAATGTATTATAGAAAAGCAACATTTTTAACGTTACATGTGTTTGTAAGCTAATTTAATTAGTGGAAGAACAAAGTAATTTACTTTTAAATATGCTTATAAATTGTTTTTGACTTATTTAAAACATCTAACTAGTAATTATATGTAGTTCATCATTTCTTCTCTATCACGTCGTCCTTTACTGTTCATGCTATTAAGTTGTGGAACCAGTTACTGGTTACCGTAAAGCTTGTAAACTTGCTTCAAACAGCGACATAAACAAGATTATACCACACTTTTTTGTTCTTTCCCATCATATTTTTCATTTCATAATTTTTGCTGAAATTTGCAAATATTTTATTCTAATGTTTTTATTTTCATGTTGTTTTTAATGCTATAGTATATTTAATTTTTTTTATAATATCGTTGTTACCTTTTCCCCCAATAATTGGCACAAATCTGCGTAACTCTTGACTGGTTAGTTGGGAGGGATTATCGTATGAAAATAAACTCACCAGAAAGATAAGAGCTAGTTGTAGAATTATATTATTTAGGTAGTATTTTCTCAGATGTGGGAAGTTACGACGGAAATTGAACATAATCAAAATCTGCCAAGAGTCCGCAATAGTCATTTAGTACCAACTTCGATGTATGGGAGTGAAACGAGGACGTTGAATTATACTAAAAAGAGTCGAATAAATGCTGTATAAATGCTTGCACTAAGAAGAAAACATGAAGTGACAATGTATGACAGAATATGGAATGAAATGGTTAGGGATGAGTGAGAACTTTTGGCTTATGTGCTGTGCAAGATGTAGAAAAACACTCTGAGATTGATCAAGTAGGTGAAACGAACAAACGAAGAAAGACAAGTAAAATAAATGTAGAGAGGAAATGTGATCGAAAGAAGTATTATAAAAAAGGCAAGGAAAATATGATTGTATCAAGTATATGATATTTTGAAAGAAGGAAATATAAAAACTCAGCAAAATCATAGCAGCTTTATGTTTAGTCAGCAAAATCGAAGCAGTTGTAACGAATTAGTGAAAAAAGACTAACTAAACAAATGAAAAGAGAAAGAGCAAGGAAAGTATAGTTGAATCAAGCGCATGAAACGTAGACAGTCAAAGAAATCGTAGGAGTTGTATGAGAAGGTGTATAGATATAGAAGTAGCGAAATATGTGTCGCGGTAGGAAACATGAATGTTCTTACAGGGATACGACATGATGGTATATATTTTATAAATTCGCTATTTATATACTTTATTATAAAATATCTAAATAAATAACATTGTTGTATCATATGTCTTTAAATGTATTAATACTTTCAAAATAATTGAATAGAAGCAATGAAAGACATATTTGTTTATTTAACAAGAATGAAAACATCAAAGTTTCCTTGTATCCAATTCCATTGCAAGTCGTGGAACTTTCCTTAACAAAAGATATATCTCGATACAATTGGAATAATACTGTCTCCATTTCGTGGCGTCGAGTTATCAAAATATTACGCCAAGTTAACTTCAAGATTTACTGAAATGTCATCGGTTGTGTTAATTCACTTTTTGTTATCTTTATTTAAATTGTTATATTATCGACACCATAATTATCATTACAGCATTGCTCTATTGGGATAGATAGAGAGAACAGACCTCTACGTCATTCTATCCTAGCTAAAAAAAACATTTTTACTTCGTCCATATGTTTCTTTATTCATGAAGAAATGCGTTCATTGAGAAGAATAAATTGAGTGACAGGGAACAATGTGAATTTAAGACTGATCTGTTAAGTAAGTTGAAGAAGAGTACGTTGAGATGTATTGGGGGTGTGGAACGAATTAATAAAGAAGCGTAAATTAAGATGTGTGAGAGGAAGACCAAGGAATGTATGGTTAGGTCAAGTTAGTAATATTCTGACGGAAGGAACCTAGAAAGTCAGAGAAAATCGTATGAGGTGTAAGGATGTAAAAGAGGCTAAAGATAAGGATATGTGTCAAGGTATTAAAGTTTGGAGCCCAGTTATCTCTGCCTACCCTTACAAGGAAATAGTGTGATGGTATGTATGTACAGTACCCGGCGGTAAGTAATACATATCGGGCTTAAGAAAGAGACTGTCGGCCATAATCGGCTAGCTTCGGCTTTGTAGAACGTAGAAAAAAAATATCGCGAGCAGCTTTGGCAGCTTTATTCCCTCAATTGAACGCGAACAGAAGGAGGTGTCAAAAATGGTCACTTTCGTCTACTTGACATTCCATTTTGAAGGCTTGTAATCAAATAAAATAATATATGTAACGTAAAAGCAAACACAATATCTTGTAAAGTAAAACAAAATGGTAAAGGTTATACGTCTTCTTTCGAATGACGTATAATCTTTACCATTTTGTTTTACTTTTAGTGTTCATTTTTAAATTTGGAAAAAACGGACACAACTTATGTTAACACCTAATTTAATCTTCAATACACTCGTTTGATTTTTTTCAAACAAATTTTGATTGTTAAAATAATTATTGTATTAATTATTCAATCGTTCCCTTATAATATTCTGTTCCGGTTCGATTTCCTTTTGACGAAGCGACTCTTTGAGTAGAAACACCAACAAGACAAATTGCATTCAGTAAAGTTTATGCCAAATTCTCCATAAGCACTCTAACATCCTTCTGTACAGTGGCTGCACTAACTTGCAAGGAGACAATGCGCTTTGCTGCACTAATTGAATAATGTGATCCGCAACTTTTAACAAGGATATTGTTTCTATGCAAAACACTTCATTGTTTTTCTGCCAAACTTTAATGCATTGTGCTATTTGTCATATTATTCTAGGAATGTCATTATTCTTTTTAATTATTGTTTGTAAAACTTCTTAAAATAATGATTTAAGTAGTTACATATGTGTAGTTTTCAGTCAATTTCTGACATGTTAAAAATTACACATTGTTTTAAGTAATTCTTAACGTTATATTTTTTCCTAAACAAAATCAATACTACATATTTTTACAAACCTAAACATAGTGATTAATTGAACAGAAGATTTTGTATCTAAGAATAATTTATATAAAATATTCTGGGAAAATTAAAAAATTTGATTCATATTTGATTTGAAGCTTTCGTGGTACTTTGTGTAAATCGTATAATGTGTTTCGGAGTTCAGTTCAGTTCGATCCCAACTCCACCCACGATGTTATTGGGGACAAAATAAGTCCCTATCCAGTGCGATCTACATTAGAAGATCGAAATCTTATTTACATTTTTTATGAGCACTTCTTACGTAGTGACGAAGAAGTAACTGTCCAAATGGACTTCTTCTCCGGTGGCGACACACCTGAGTTTGAAATGAATAGTAGTGACGACGGACTTAAGGTTCGACATCACGGGAGAAGAAAAATGTCTCGCAGGGCAGTAATTTTTTTCTTATAAAGGCTTAAGACATGGAGTTCAAACAGGCCAGCAAGTTACCTGTACTTTTACAGAAAGCTTCAAATGCAACAAAACCATTCTTTGATGTCACTTGATCGTAGTCAATCGATTTGAAAATGGATCAATTTAAGGCTAAATGGAGTTCTCTTCGGAAATAACTGACTCGATTTTCATCGCAGTACTACGGAATGTGCTCCGCGGATTGATCCAGATGGCCGCAAAAATAATTGTTTCTCGAAACGTACGATTATCTACCACATTAAGCGAAGTATGACTGTATTTTTATTTATATTTTACCATAAGGTTTATTGTTATAATTGTGTTTACTTTTTACTAATTAATTCAAATATTTATTTTGTTTTTTTTTTTAAGTCTGGAACAGTCTCAGCTAGGATTTGAAAAACAAATCATGTGTTAGGATATAATTTTTCTCTAGTTATTTTTTTACTCTTTTAATATTAAACGTTTTATTATTAAAAATATTAAAAAATATATAACACCAAAAAAAATATTATCATGAAGTGCAAACCTAAACAAAATGATCTCTTTTATAAAATTATTTGTCCTCTTAAGGCACGGAAAAAAATATGAAAACAACTTTTTACTTGAATTTATTATGAACACTTGGAAGTGACACTGTATATAATTTGCAAAAAGTAAAAACTGTATAAAGGGTGCAAAAGAAAATACATCCGTTCTGAGGATCTTCCTTCCGTTTGGATTTCTCTTTGTCGCTGAAAATATGAAAATATTCAGCCAACCATGCTCAAGTCATAGCTTGGTGACGTCACCAGTTCTGTATTGAACCACGTTGTTTTTATCATAAAATATATGAAGACATCTTTTTGGCCAGTTGTTTTATTTTTGTAGAACATGTATTTCAGGTTGTGATGCAGATTCTCTCAGTTTCAGAGAGGGTTTTCAGATTTCATAAAACTGTTTAAATTTAACATATACATAAGTTTTATCCTAACTGACTGATCTTCGAAGCATAGTTGATAGAGAAAACAACTGTCTTCCAGTTGGAGGGTTACGGGTGCGATTTCCGTAAGTGCTAAGATTATTTAAAAAAAATCATCAGTCTGATTTTCATTTCAGGCTGTTTACAACTTTCTGAATGGCTGGAAAAGAATATGATAATCAATGTGTCAAGTTGTAGTGGATACGACATTTTAATAAAATACAAGAAACTGGTCGAAATGGTTAGACCAATCGAATCATAATACAGCAGAGATTCATATAAAGAGTAAGTGAAAAAACAAAGAACGTTTGAAAAATCTCACATGCATAATTTTTTTTTATATTTGTGTAATTTATAGAGAAAAGTTGATAATTATGAAACAATATAAAATGTCTAAGCATTTTAGAGTTTCAATTGAGAGAAAATAAATACTATTCATTTATCGTTTATTTATTTAACACTTCACTTCACAACATCTGGTGGATTACTGCCAGGCTGCAATCTCTTCTGATCAATCAGACTAAAGTAAATAAATGAAGTTACATGATTGCAAAAAATAATTCAAACTTTTACTATTTTATATTAAATAGATGAATAATATAAATAACAACGATTGACGTGAGATACCATTCATCAAATGAAAATTAATATGCTGAAGAGGAAAGGAAAATCGAGAATGAAATATGTAACATTTTTGGCTTGAAATTAAGAGTAGGGTAGAAGATATGGTATCGATTTATTTTATTATTTTAAATGAGATTTTTAAAAAATATACTTGATAAACGAAAAGCAATTTTTTTGTTCTAAAAAAAAAAAATAAACACTGAAATAATGTAATTATGCTATTCGGTAGGTCGCGGTTTAAATACAGCTTCTTTTTTAGGCAATTGTTAACTGACAATTTGATTGAATACGTAGTTCGCTTAGAAATGCACAAATGAAAAAAAATGTCTTTCACTAATCGTCAAACAACCATCATTCTCTATGATTCTACAAAGTTGGTTCGAAGTACTGTATGCGAAATACCATGTAAGAATTTATTGTTTTTGAGTATTCTTTTGATTCACCAAAAAATCCTAATTTATTTTATTTACTCTAACTTAAATCATAATATGACTTCAAATAGAGAATCAACGGTTTTATTCATCAATTTGGAAATTAATGGATTAAAATTGTATATATTATATTTTAAAACACTTCCTTTGTACACAGTACAACTTGATGGATATGTTACCACCAACTATCTTCCAATCAAGCAGAAAAGTGCTTAACAACCTTTTAATATAACCAGGCGAGAACCTTTTTTTAAATATAGGACTTAAGGAACTCGAACCCGTAACCCAAACACTGGAAGTCTTATCAACTAGACTACGGAGGTTATAATACGTCATGGTTCCAATAATTTAAACGTCTACCTGAGTCTTCTTGCGAGATATATCATGTGAAGATATAAAAAAATATTTTGTACTTTCTTCAATTGCCGGTAATTTTAACTGTAAAGCGGAAAAAAAAGTTTTTTTCCATTTGGTAGTTTTCTTTATAAAATAAATTAAAACACGTAAAGAGCAGTACTTTTTTCACAACCTAGCCCATATGTACTCCTTTATTCAGGGTGTTGGCATAAGTTACTGGCACAATGCAAAATACCTCCGGTAGGAAGCTTTTGTTTACTTACATTTAAAAGCTTTCATATTTCCCGACAAGACTTTAGTGTCGCAGTATAACAAGTGCGAATGTTTGCATAAAATATCACAAAAATATTTATTATTATAGAAGCAGTCAAGCAATAAACTTTTTAAGGAATGGAAGTTTGTAATATTTTAAATATTCACACATCTGATTTATTTAAATAATTGTTGTGTATATGTAATTATCAAAACTGTATCTTAGTGGGTGTCATCTCTAATGATCAAAACTGTATCTTAGTGGGACTCATCTCTAATTATCAATACTTTATCTTAATGGGTGTCATCTCTAATTATCGAAACTGTATCTTAGTGGGTGTCATATATATTTATCAAAACTGTATCTTAGTGGGTGTCATCTCTAATGATCAAAACTGTATCTTAGTGGGACTCATCTCTAATTATCAATACCTTATCGTAATGGGTGTCATCTCTAATTATCGAAACTGTATCTTAGTGGGTGTCATATATATTTATTAAAACTGTATCTTAATGGGTGTCATCTTTAATTTTGGATATTGGCATAAAAAAGTAATATTTTCAACTTAATACAAAATATGGAAAATAGGATGAAACCATTTTTTAACTTTTTCCAATTATGAATCATATACTTGAATCCTTCATTGATCTAAAATCATTGAAGAGGATCATGACTGCAAGATAATAGTGTACCAAATCAAAGTAAACTATATTAAATTATTGTGTTTCAAAAGCTTCGTATGGCGACAAACAAGTTGATTGCACGGATCACGAATTTTCAAAGGCTTTCGATTGGATAAACCACAATAACTTCTAGATAAAATGCATAGCTTTGAAGTCCTGAATACATTTTATAATTTTTTTGCTTACTTGAACGATAGGAGACGATGTGTTCCACATGGGTTATATAAATCTGACTACTTCAGGGCATATTCAGGGGTCCCCCAAGGATTAACTTTGGAGCATACGCTTTTTTTTATCTTTAACAACGATGTTGGTTCTGTAATGATACACACTCGGTTCTTATTATTTGCTGACGGTTTAAACATCTAGAAAACTGCTTTCATTGGTAATTGTTTTTTTCCTTCAGTCGGTCTTAAACGCTATTTGCGAATTGAGTCAAACCAATAGACTTAATTTCAATATTTCGAAATGTAAACTCTTGTCCATTTCCAAAACAATAAGTTTTAAATAATGTGTACATTAGAGTGTCCCTTATTTTGTCAAAAACTAAAATTTTGTGATTTTTTTGCTTTCACCCCCTAAATATTTCTTATTTGGTTAGATTTACTCAAAAACATTTTTTTATCTCAATAGGATGACGTTAACCCGTGCTAAATTGAGCGCCAAATTTGAATGTTAGTAATTATAGGTTTATTAGTTCTAAGTCTTATTAATGAATGTATAATATATATTTTTTTTTATTTAAATTAAGAATACCATAGTGCACTCTAAAGAGTAAAAATGTATTAAATTACTGACTTAGAACTAATAAACCTATAATTCCAAGCATTCGAATTTGGCGCTCAAGTCGGCACGGGTTAATGTCATCCTATTGTAATAAAATTTTGTTTTCGGGTAAATCAAACCAAATGGAAAATATTTAGGGGGTGAAAAAAAATGGTTTTTGACAAACTAAGGGACACTCTGAACAATCTTTTGATTCAGAGAGTAGAATTCATTCCAAAGACTTGTATATTAATTTTAATAGAAACGTTCTCATTTAATGACCGCACATGAATGAGCTTTGTGAATATGCTTACGGAGTATTGGGATTTGTGATACAAGTCTCTTTGATTTTTAAGATCTTTGTTTTTATTTCAATTTTATTTACTTGGTCAATCCACACTTTTTTCGAATCTCCTCTACCACTCATGCTTTCATTATGATTTTGTTTTGTCAGTCTTTCATTATCCATCCATTCATCATGTCCAAACCATATTTATGTGCTTTTTTTCACTCTACTTAAGGGTTGAAAACTTAAGGTCAGCTGGAACAGATTTTCACCTGGTAATAATCCCAGATAATAAATAAATAAATACTTAAGGCACCAGTTTTTATCCAAACTCATCCTTAATTATTATATTTCTTATTCTGTTACACATCGACACATCACATGTTCTTAATTATTATATTTCTTATTCTGTTACACATCGACACATCACATGTTCTTAATTATTATATTTCCTGTTCTGTTACACATCGACACATCACAGGTTCTTAATTATTATATTTCTTATTCTGTTACACATCACATGTTCTTCTCAGAGCAGGCTTTTTTTTCCAAATTTAAAATAAATATAACAAAACTATTTCTTTGTCAAAAATATCATATTTTGTGATTGAAATTGTAACAACTAATATGTTACATCTGATTTCTTAGATTATTTGGTACAACGCGGTTTCCTTACCATTACGATCACCTCAAGAGCGTTTCCTAACTATAGTTCGGAAATTCTAGGATGAGTCCTGTGACAGCTCACAAATTTGCCCCAATACAACCTTATGTAATGTATTTATCTAAATAGCTTGCTATTTATTAGACTTGAGGCTTATATTAAAGTTGATAAAATAATTAAAATTACTGAACGTCGTTACAAGGTTGTATTGGGGCAAATTTGTGAGCTGTCACAGGACTCATCCTAGAATTTCCGAAATATAGCTCAACGTATTGAAGAAATTAGGGAATTTCAAGCTCTAATGTCGCTAACAAAAACGTCATCTAAAATTCAAATGTAAAATGGTCTAAGAGTAAAACCAGTCTAGAAGTTAATTCACCAGGAAACGAACCAGGGGTGCTTAGCGTGAATGCTAACCGCTAGACTACGGCCGCCGAGACTAAATAATCATATCCTCGTTGTTCTGCGAAAAGTACAATATTTAAGTCCATTTTTGCTTAAAATGACTTTTTGATGCCATTTTACTTAAAATAAAAATATCTACACGTGAAAAAACATTTTTGCCCAAAATTCATATGGTTTCGCTGTTACGAGTATGAAAAGATTAAAAAACATTTCATCCCGAAGCAGTTATCCCGAAGTAATTCCATAGTTGGTATTTCATCCCTGCCAACCAGCACAAGAGTTCATGACTTAATAAACGATGACACATCAAGTGATTCGGAATAAATAATAAAATAATATAGAAAAAACAATATTTTAGAAGCGTTTAGTCACCTTTTTACAGTTGTTTTCACCAAGAAAGGATTAAGTTCAAAACAGGTGTCCGTATTTTAATTTTTTAGGTAATATGTTTTTATGTTACTCGTTTTTTGTAGTAATTCTTATAAATAAATAAACTGTCTTTAAATAACATCTGTTGTTATTGTATTTTGTTAAAAACTTGATTTTACATCGAAACTAAAATTGCATTGCAAAACACAATATTTCGACTCAAATGCTTTTCGTAGAACAACGACGATATATAATTTAATACACTATACTCGTATATAATCATGGACGAATACATTATGGAAATAAACACCAGTCGGTAATAAGAATTGACATTTCCCTTTATTATTTTGAACATTTATGGGAAGATTCACACTAGTGCCGCGATGTCGTAACAGAATTAAAAGTATATTATTCTCCAGATCAAAAAGCCATTTGTTCTAACGGCGTGATCCTGTATCGGCACGGTTGGCGGCACTTCACAGCTCATCGGCACTATGAAGAGTTTCCTGTGATACACCCCAGGATCCGTTTGCCACCCTGATACATTCAATACTGAATTTCCAAATCAGGGGTGGTTAACATTTGAAAAGTTTTTTTTGACATTTGAAATAAAGTTACTTGATAAAAAATAAGAAAATATAAGGATCAAGAAGATTAAAAATTAATATAAAATTTAATAAATTTACTTCTTAGATTTTCTTTCGAGAAACAAAGTCTGTTGTAGTATTTTGATTAAATCTATCAGTGTCACTTGATTTACTCCTTAATGGAAATATTTTTGTATATCATTGAATGATCATAGTACATCTAAATTATTGTTCAAGTGTTATTTGTATATAATTCAATAATATTTGTGTTTAATTCAACGTATCTCCAATTATATTTGTACATTATTTAATAATCACAGCACAAACAAATTATCGTTCAAGTTCTGATCAATGAAACTAAATTGTGGAAACTTCAAATTGTAAATTTTTTTAAATCACTGAAATTCAATCGAGTTTAGATAAAGATAAACTTTGTTAACTATAAATGAGCTCGGCGGTAAAACAATCTATAATTGGAAATATCAATGTATGATATATACATATTTTAAAGTTACTTAATAAATTGTTACCAAAGTATTCTCAAAAAGGAGTAACGTATAATGCAATAAAGATGCACATAATTACCTCATACGAAGTTATGAAGACTTTTGACATTGATCAAAATTTATAATACAAAGGTTTAATGGTTAAAAATATATTAAAACGTCAAAAATATCAGTTCTTATCGTTATCAATGCGTTTTATATGTTAAAGAGATATTTAAGTTATATTGAATTGAAAAAATATAAATATAAATTTTCTGGTGTAAAATTGATAGACATTAATTTATTTGTTAAAATTAATTTATAATATTTGTTTAATTAAGTGAAAAAAAAAACAAATAGTTGTAACGTTTATTATCTAAGCAACGAGATTCGGGTCTCAAATAACTCATAGACATTATATTAGAATGGTTTCAGCATATTACATAGACAGTGACTGATGCAATTGGACATGAGTTGCAAATAAATTGAAGAAGAAAATGTTCCTTGGGTAGGCCCAGACATTGCTAAATACTCATAGAAAACATGCTGGCCTCCTTAGAGAAGTTAGCAGAAAGGGTAAAATGGAAGCCAAGATGCAAGATAATCCGAAATGGAGAGGCATTGTTTTGGAATTTCTACTTATTCGTGACAAGTACCCCATTACGTATAATATTAGTTTTTTTTTTCTTGTCAAAACTAGTCAAGTCTGAGATTGATGTATCAAAACTAATTATGCATAGAAATGCTAAAATGCTACAAAAACAGTCACTTTTTTTTCAAAACATATAATGTTTGCATACAATATTGGAACGGATCATTCTCGGTAAAAGGTAAAGTTATGAAGAAAAAAAAATGATAAAACATTTAGACGTACAAACACAAAATTTATTGGAGATTTCTTAAGGTTTAAAAAAATTATCATTAACTTTTTTCGGTTCACTATCCCTGATCTCAGATATAAGAAGATCATTCCGAATGTGCGTCCATTTCCGTCTGTAGAAATTACCAAAGGAAATACCAGGGAGGCAGAAAGCATTGAAGGGTATTCGTATTTACCTATGAGGAGATGGCGCCATAAACCAATGTCAGCCCACTTCCTGACTCCCACATCTATCTGTTCTCCTGGTATTAGAAGCAAGCGCTGCTTTCATAATATAATGGCAAGAGTAATTGGGTGAAGTATTGCGAGGATATTGTGCAGTTCGAGTGCTATAAAAAGGTGACATTCGCCAATTTTTCATCAATTGTTTGGTTGCATGAGGATAGTTGTCGAGAAATCGTTGTCATTTTTCTAATATTTTACTGCTTTTTTCATGTCATGTGCAAAAAGCACATATATAGTATATATTTAACAATCCCCAGTATCTATATATTTAAAATATTTATCAAATTGTCCCCCACCCCCTCCATTTTCTTAGTATATTATAATATAAAATATCTATATTCGTGTATATATCTGTATCCTTTTTCTCTGTATATACATAGAAACGCGTGTGACATAAAAATATAAAGTTTTTTGTAACCACTGTGTTATTTGATTTTTTTCTCTTTTGGCGGGTACTGTTTTTGGCGTAGGGGGCATGCAGCGCTAACGGGGCTAGGCCCCGAAATAGTCAGAAGCAGATCCCCAGGTATTTTTAATTTTAAGTAAATTAACCAACGTTAGAGTCAAGCCCGACAGCGAAAATGAGATGTGTGACGCCTGAGAGCGAGCTATGCAATCAGCCTTAAATGTAGAGTTGTGTAGATAGATACTCGTATATGAAGGAGAATTGGAATTTTTAAGCACACAAAATAATGTCCACAGATTGTGAAGGTTCCTTCGCTGTCTTATTTTAGCCACTGGATTGACTATTGTGAAACACTTATTAAGATTAAATATGAATTGGATAAAATATTTTGGAGTCTCTCCAACTTTTTAATACATTTGGACTAAAATATTTCTGGATTTGGTATAGTTAATTTTTTTTAATGTTATACGTAATTTGCTATATTTTTTCGATGATTTTCGATTTTGTAAGGTATTTTGTTTCCTTTTTGGGATTTTTTACATTCATTCTGCCTAGAATTTTCAATAAGTGATAAATTTTCGTTTTTTTTTGACATTTTGATTTTTTTGCAATATTTCCAAACTTTCGAACATTGGATATTTTTAGAAGATTAATTTTATTGTTGTTTATTTAATTCGGTTCCATTAAACAAAATGCATAGTATATCATCAAATGTTTAATCCAGTAAGTAACAAAAAAAAACATAATTTAAGAAACATTAAAATGATACTGCAGGGACTACGGTCGTCCCTGAATATTGTCAACACGCACGGTCAACGACCGACGAAACGACCTTCGGACATGTCCAAAGGTCGCATACCAGAACATTGATATTGTTTACCCGCAAATACTATTTACGATACATTCCACAGTATAAAGAGAACGCGATGCGTTGTCTCGCCGTTTCGCCAACAAATTACCTACCCACAATATTTTTCGCAACGTCTGCGACCACCTCTGCACGCACAGGAGTGAGATAAAAATATATTGCGGGCGCACTCACGCGCCCCGTTATGAAATGTATATATACCTACTTATCGATAAATAAAGATCACTTATTATTAATCATTTGACCATTCATCACTGTTTACTATTCATTGATTATTCACTCTCACTTTCCGCATTGCTAATCGACGTATTTTATTTAAATACCAAACAATCAAAATCATCAGCATGTACCACTAGAACCATTCCGCTAAAATACCTTGACAAAATATTCTATCTTCTAACCATTATAGTGTTCGGCCGAAGCAAACATGTTTTTGTAATGTGCAGAGCTAGCGACAAACCAGTAGTAAGCTTCTGATATATATTTTTTTGATTAACTGCAAATTCAAATCAAACCCCCTTAAAACAACCTGTTCATTTATAAACAGTTCATCTTATCTAAAAGGAATATCATTTAATGGATCCATTGAAATCGATTTATTACATTTTAATTAAGATAAAATCTCAATATCTGGTAAATTGTCCATTTCATGTCATATCTCTCGGTGATGGCAACATTATACTCTTTTGACGTGAGGCAATATGAAAACAAATGTTAGTATGATGGCCGTCCATTTGTTCAACTATTTGCCGGACTTCCCCGATTCGCCGTTATAACGGCTCGTTCCGTTTAACGAGCCTCCCCGCCGGTGACGATTAACGGATGACCGGTCGTTATGAAACCCTCTCTTGTTGTATTAGTCACCGTGCTGCGGGGTAACTTTGCACCATTGTATAAAGATTGATGATGGACGTCTTTAGAAATTTACATAAAATTTTATTAAGTTAAGTGTTTTATTGCACATTATTGCGATAATAATGCTGATTAAATTTTGAATAGTTTAACGTCTGATTCAATAACCATTTTTATGATAGAAAGTGGTAAAGAAATTCCCTTAATATATACATTTCTCTATCATTGGTATATTTAAAGTCATCTCAATAAAAGACCAATTATTTTTAATATTAGAAATAAATGCTTACTAAACACAAGATTACACATTTTTGTCGATTATTTTTCTCTTGTACTCGTATTTGTTCAATTAACTGAAATCGGACGAATGTACCATATACTAAAGGAATTCAAATTACATTGTATATTATAGTACGGGTATGTACACTTTCGTTGCATATAATATATAACCTAGCAAGTTTATTGCCGTGTAGTTATATTTTCAAATCAACTCGAAATATTTTCAAGATTATATTTTTATCATGACGACGATATATTTGTTTAATTAACTAAAAAAAGGACGTATATATACAAATATTATCCAATTCTTATTTTTGCGGTATTTTAGATTATACTTGCCTTACCTATTGGCTTTTCTTATATCCTATCAACTTCTTTTCAAGGTGTCGTCTTCTGCCAGAGGTTGACCACTACCATTTGCAATCTTTATCGGTTTACTGTAGTCCACAGCAGTTCAGTAAACTTGTACTTCCCGTGAGTTCTTAAATGACGAGATGTATTTTGAGTTTTTTATGCTGTGACCGAGATAGTGCAACTTACGAAACTTCAAAGTTTTAAACAGTTGAGATTTAACATAACCCTAGAGAAAAAAAAATTAAGTGGTTAAATCACACGTGGCGGCCAATGCACCTTTCCACGACGAGAAATTACTTACGAAACTTCAAAGTTTTAAACAGTTGAGATTTAACATAACCCTAGAGAAAAAAAAAATTAAAGTGGTTAAATCACACGTGGCGGCCAATTCACCTTTCCACGACGAGAAATTACACAGTCGGAGAACTTTTCCTGCAATAAAGCCATTGTTTCATCAGCAGTATAACAAGTAGCTTCATTCTTATGGAACCACATGTTTTCCAAGTCTAAATCATTCAATTGATGCCAAAAAAAGTTTGAATCATGTCACGATATCGATTTCCCTTGACCGAAGGTATTATTTCATGGGGTTGCGTAAAAAGAACTGCCTTTTTTTAATTTGCCACCATTTTTCACCTGTCAAATATGTAATATTTATAATGGGCATACGTCATCTAGATAACCTATAAATTAAGCATGAAGCGGTACACGATTGCACAACTTAATTTAAATAAAAAATACAGTTCTTTTTACGCCACCCTATCTACAATATATAATACATAAGCGCTAGGGTCGAGGAAATCTTAAGATTATATTTGTGGACCTACTTTTCGAAATCCTCCATCCTGCATTGTATTTTCTGGTGCAATATCCACGCCTCCATTCCATAGAGAGGAGTTGAGAAAATATAGCAACGAACCATACCTACGCATTTTCAATTCTAAGTTCAAATCTCAGCTTTTAAAAAGAAACTTCGTTTTGATTAAAGCACTTCTCGATTTATGTTTTCTCGCCTTTATTTCCTTAGAGGAGTCCCATTTTTCGATTATCGACGTCCCCAAATATACAATGCTGTAAATTTTAAGATTTGGACATGGTTCAGGGTCTCTTAATAACATAAATTACTTAGTTTTTTGGATGTTTATTTTAAGTCTATGTAGATTACTTATATCGTTTTTCAATGTATTTTTTTTAAGTCATATATTTTACGTAAAAAGGCTTCGTGATGTTTCCTGGTTCAGAGTCCACATTTCCATTCAATAGAGAAGAGCTGAAAATATGTAGTTAATACCATCATACCAAAAAAAATAAAGTAAACCAAAAAAATTATATGAATATTGAAACTAAATTTAGTGACAAAGTTAGTTCGAATAATTTAAAAGAATATATATTTTTTCCCGTGCATTGAAACACTACACTTTACCCATTGAATGCCCGAAGCTAAAAGCGTATCAAAATATTTTGTATTTTTGTGGAAATTTTCGTATAATGAGAGGTGATATTGATAAAAGGATTTTCATGTTAAAAAAAATAACGAGCACGGTACTAAATAAAATTAAAAGAATCAAATTATTTTTGTTGTTCAATATTCCATTTTTCCGGTGATGAAATATATTTTAATTTCTATGGAGCTTTTATCCAATCATTTTCTATTAAAACAATCGAATAGAAATGAAAAAAAAAAGACTGACTAAAATTTGTATTATATAACCATAAATCAAACAAAAAAGGTACATCGATCAATTTGACTTGTATTTCCAAGCAAGTATTCAACTATTTTTTTTGTCTAGTTTAAGACTAAGGATATACACCATAGGTTCCCAAAGTGGGCCCATCGGCTCCCGTGGGGGTACTGAAGGGAACTGAAGGAGCCATGCTAATCCTGGGAGAAGTAGGGGGCTATTTGCTTATTTTATTTTTTTTAGTAAATACATTTATAATTTCTTTTCCAAATTGTTTTATTTCCAAAATACCTTTTTGAAATAAAAAAATACTCTCACAGTTGCATATCTATTTGCTGAATAACAAACCTGCTAAAAACGAATTGCAAAACATTAATAAATGGGTGACAGTACATCAGGTTCATCCTTCTCATTAGAATTACTTAATAAATACTTGAAAAAATTAAGTATCAGCGTATCTTATTTATAACCCTATAGATATGTAGGTACATACAACAATGTTCATTACATTTTTCTGTTTTATTTAATTTAAAAAAGGTTAATTTCCAGAAGGGCCTTGTGTATTTTTTTTTGCTGAAAAGGTGGAAATGGGTAAAATAAGTTTGGGAACCTATGATATAGACGATCTTCTTGGCATAAGATGCGCGTATTTCGACTTGGAGATCGCGGGTTAGGTTCCCTTTGCACACAAATTGTATGAAAAGCTCGTTCCTTGTAGTCCTTTATTTTCCATGCCGTTGGATTTTGAAACCAGTTACAGACAGCCGTAAGATTCTCACCCATGTTGACATGCATTTAATAGCGACTTAATCCTCTTTTTCTTTTTCTAATATTTGAAGATATTAATTTGTAACGTAACTTTTTACTTGCTTTTATTTTATTTGTATTTTAATATGTTAAGTACGAGTATATTTAAGTTTTATTTTTCCTTTTTTGTGTTAAGAGGAAATAAGGTAACATTTCACCGAGTAATTGGCAAAGAATCTGCGTAACTTTTACCTAGTTAGTTAAAATAGAGTGCTCTGTAGTAATTTTATTGCTTCGTATTATTGTTTGACATGCCGCTTTCGTTCTATACAATCTGACGGGTTTATTATCGTGTAAAAATATCTTTAAAAATTACTAGAAAGTGGTTTAAACAGCCTAAAGTGAAACCTCTTTTCTAAAAAATCGATATCAAGGGAAATTCGTGTTAGAAGATAGATAAATGTATTACCAATTATATTCCTTCTAAAAACACAGAAATTTTACAATTCAAATGTTTAAATTGCAATTTGCTAACGACAGTTGCACGTTGTAAGTCGTCAATCATGAGAATCAACAATATGTTTGGTAAGGGAGAAATTTTTAATATGGATGTTGTTAAGTTTGGGAGTATCATCCTCCAGCATTTTTTTTTATCTTAGGCCTCGACTGGAAGATTGTTTATTCCATTCTATCTTAAATATTATTTTGTTATTTGTCCTGTAATATTTATTCCCTTGATAGAGATATTTTTTTTAAGTTACAATTTATATTTAATATCTTGTATTGTTTTTTAAATTGAATTATTATTTTTACTTTCTGTGTTATTCTATATATTCATATTTTTATGAATCGTATTTCTAAAGATATTTGTATTCCAAATTGTATGTTGTTTTGGAAGATATTCATAAGTTAAGTATCGTTTTTGTTTGACAAACATCAGGAATTGAATTTGAAACCATCGGGTAGAATTTAAAATAGGCCATAGAGATGAAATTTATAGTAATCTAATATACTTATGTTTTTTTTTACTGCCCATTCTCTGGATAAATATAAATCGTTCAACAACAAAGACTTATTATCTAGCTTTGGGAGTTTACATATAACATAATATATGTTCCTAATTAATAACTGAATACTATGGAAGGGAATCACTCAGTAATGATAACCCATAAACAGTTATGCCGGAACACAAAGGTCTACTTGGTACGGTCCTCCATTGGGGCTGTAGTCTTCCTTTGTCCTCGACTTAGCCTTCTAAAGGACCTAATGGTTTTGTTAAGATGTCTCGGCAATTATTCCCGAATATTACAGATACAATGTCAATCTGATTTTCGTCCCATTTGGTCCTGAGTAATATTATTTAATTCGAACTTTGGTTAAGGACATATTGAAATACCTTAATGTTTCCATCTAGATTATTTACTCATGTTTATCTGATTCACAGATTTCTAGGCTCCAGTCTGTTTTCAATGCAGCTGATAGGCTGATATATGGTAGTTATAAATATTATCATATTAGTAAGTCTCCAAAAAGTTTCTTAAGTGTTACGAAATGATTGATTTCAAACGTTGTATCTTTGTGTTCAAGCCCCTTTATGGGATGTCTCCATTGTATCTTTTAAATATGTGTTTGAGGAATGTTCTTTCGGAGAGAAGTAAAACTTTGAGGTCGATTTCTTCTTCATCTAATATATTGGTTGTTCTCAATCAATCCAACAGGGCGGGGTATTATGATAGAGATTTTGCCGTTGCTGGTCCTGTGGCTCTTAACTAAACTGGGAGTTATTTAATCAATATTTTTAGAAACCATCAAGAATTCACCCTGAACCCCCTGAGTTAGATAAAGATAACTGTCTTATCAACTAGACTAACTAAATGAGATTGATAATTTATCTGCGATATTAAATTCGAGAGAAGAAAAAAACATCGCTTTGAATAATACTAACGTTAAAATAATTACGAGTTTATTCCTTCTAAAGACATCCTTATAACATATTTCAAAATATTTTAATAATTTTTTTATTATTCATCTACTTACAATAATAATAATACAATGACAATGTATATAACTTCGTTTAGAGAGCAAACTCTCCGCAACGGTACTCGATCTTGGAAATTTAACCCAATGATATGAAACACCAAGAACAATAGAAAAAATAAATTAAGTGTAAGAATTTGAAAGTAATGACTGCGGTTAATGTATTGCGTTTTTTTCTCCGATTCCGCACATGTTTAAAAAAACAGATTTCGTAAAAAAAACAGCAGAAAACTCAACAAGGGAGAATGGTATGTTGCCTTAAGAAACTAAGTTTATGAGGCACTGAAAGAAATATATTCGAATCATAAAGTATCAAAATCTGCTAAAATTACGGTTTTATACGGTGTATGAGTGCTAACTTTGATGAAATATGAAGAACATTGTAAATAAACTGTAAAAAATAATATGACGATGGATATTTTCGAAATATCCACTATTCAGCATGGCTATAACAAGGTATTGTGGTATCATAGACAGTGAAGTTATATGGCTTTATGGTTCGCGTCAGTGAGTGTTTACAATGGCGGGGTTGCACGGCGCACAGTGGCGCGTCTGGGCATCAGCGGGGATTACCCGACACTGCTTCCAGCACTGAATGCCTTTTCGGAAACAATTATCCGTCACTAGTCACTAAAGCAGATACGTGGAAAATTACATTTTAGTACCAATTGAATCTTGTAATTGAGGTATAACATACAGTAAATGGTACGACCGTGCACCCATTCGAAATGTGATATTTGTATCAGATATAATGCAACTAAAATGTTCACATTTTTGTATTGTAATACACGTTCATTGTATACAGTACAGAGTGATGAATTTTTGCTATGTGGAAATCTATTTCAACCTTTCAGAAATATATGAATAATAATCATAATAAAATAATAATTTGTACGGTGCCGAATTAATTTGGGATTCGAACCTTTATTATTGACAAATAAAAAAAAAGTGGAGGATAGGAAGATGGTGACTGTGGCCAATAAAGAAACCTGGTTTGAAAATTATACAGAGATTCTTTCAAAATGAAACTCTTTTTAAAATATTTACGGTTCCAAAGAGAATCCAGCCCGCTAACTTCCGAGCTAGAAGACAAGTGTCTAATGAACTAGGCCACGGAACTTTATTCATATACGAGTATACATTAAAACCATCACGTCACGTCCCTGTAGGGGTAGGTAGAGAGGAAAGAGTGTCAAAGTTTCGGTCCTAGGCGTAGGTGTTTTGTCCATACGCCTCATACATCTTCTTCAATTGCTCTTAATTTGAACTTTTCCATTTTTCAGAATTGATTCATTTGGTTTAGTTAACCTTGATTATTTCATTTCGGATTCTCTCATACAATTTCATAGCACATATTGTGTTACACTTTCATTTTTAACAGTATAAACTGGTGAGTGTATTGGCATGTGGCAAATCTATCTGAACACTAGAAATATGTTAGGCGCCTGAAGTAAAAACCAATCTGAAACTCTCTTTAAAAAATTGGGTTCCACCCTCGGGTCGAAATACAGGTGTATTACCAACTATGCCCTAGAACATTCATACGTAAATTCATCACATCTTGTCGCTTTCCTATCCTATCCTTTCGGATGTGATATAAGTGATATTTTTTTTAAATAACATATATCGCTTATTCCACATTCCTAAATCGCCTCATTTGGTTTTTCTACTTTTTAATCCTCGCTTCTTTTATGATTTTATTTTTCTTCTTTCATATTCACATTATGCATACATTTTTTTTATCAGTATTTTATTACTCATTCGTTCTACATGCCACAACCCCCTCAAAGTATCCGTTCCCATTTTGCTTATTCCGTATTTCATAATGAATCTTCATGCCACATACTGAATTTTTGTCAAGTGTTACACTTTCGTCGTAAATAGTACAATTTGACAAATGTTTTTTTTCCATGTGGCAATCTCCTTCAACTAACCAGAAAAATTACCTTAATTGAAAACCTTAGATCCTACATAAAAAAATTAGACATCAAAAGGAATGAAATTCGTAACTCCAGGACTTGGAAACAAGCTTCTTACAAACTAGGGCCCGGAATCGTCAAACTAGGGTCCGAAAATATTATCTTCAGCGCATGCAGCTCTACAGAATTCATTAAGTTTCTTTTATTATTCTTATATATGAAATCCTAATTTAAAGTTGATTCGGATACTGCGCAGTTCGATTATATTGGTTTCAGTGCCTCAAAAACTTTCTTTCCTAACTCAATACGCCGTTCTCAATTGTTAAGTTTTCTTCCGTTTTTTTACGAACTTTGTTTTTTTTTTGCATGTGCAGTTGGGGGGAAGAACCAATAAGTCAATGGCGTGACCGTCATTTTCTTATCGTTACACTCAATTTATTTTTTGTAATATTTGTAATCTTTCAATATCATTGGGTTATATCATATTCCAGAGTTTGTTATATTTGTAATCTTTCAATATCATTGGGTTATATCATATTCCAGAGTTTGTAATATTTGTAATCTTTCAATATCATTGGGTTATATCATATTCCATAGTTTGAGATTCTTTGTGGAGAGTCTGCTCTCTGATTATTTTAAGTATATGAATAAGAAAAATAAACTTAAAACTTGTGAATAATAAGGACCACCTTAGTAGCAATAAAATAATGTAATCGTTGGTATAATTCATAAATAACGGAGGAAAATTTTTCTCAAATTTAGTTTTAAATTATGTGAACATTACGAAGAATTGTGAACATTATGCATTTACTATCTAAGAGGTGTTATATCGAGCTCATTTTATGTTAACTACGGCATAAAATCGTGGAAAAGTTTTGCAACCGAAGAATAATGGGTTTCAACTAAAGTCTCCTGCTAAGAGTAATACCTTATGCAAATTGGTGTAACTTCGAAGAAGAACTTAATCGTATTAAGACTGTGCGGCAGAATTTAAATGTATTTTTTTACGAGGTGGTTAATTCTAGTCGAATAATTCTTGACAATACTTGTTATACTAATGTTGAAATTAAAATTTCCAATTATTGAGAACTATAATGCCTACTAAAATTTTGTCTTAAAATAATAATGAGCTTACGAATTTGAATTAGTATCACTACTATATAATATTTCTTACAGTTGCTCATAGACAAAAATTAATGAAACAAACGTTTAAGTATAACGTAGAAATATCCTAAAAATATAAGTTAAAGAAATAGAAAGAAATTAGTTCTTTCAACAAGGAGAGGAGAGGAAATAAAAGTGGTGTGCATTTCTTAAGAAATCCATCTGATGATAATCCCAAGTCAAGTTATGAGAAAAAAAATTAAAACGAGACTTTAACGAGACACAACGAACATTTATTTACTCGTCACATGAAACTGTAAAATATACTACCTACTTCGAATTCCCTCCTGAAAATTATAAATTTGTCGCTGAAAATATGAACCGATGACAATGCATTAGTATAGTGGCTGTATATTCGTCTAATATCTTCATTCCTTCCCAGATTTTTATTGAAAGTGAGTGAATGACTCAAAGTGAAACTTATTCCAATTGGGGATACATACAATCATGAAGTTTCGAAATATCAGAAGTCTCAAAAATATTGTTAATGATTTCGTTCATTCCGTATATCAGTGTCAAGTCAGTAGATATTGAATGAAGTACGTGGCAAGATCCAAAAATTTCCTACCCATGGATATAAAAAAGGCGCTTTTTTTTAATTGAGTCACCGGTAGTTCAATACATTTTTTAGCTAGTACGTTGAATTAATTTTACAAAACGACTGAAAAATTATTCTGAAGTTACTTGAATCAGTGCTTTGTCTGGTCTGCCTTAAAGATTGTCATTTTTAATAGATTCTCTGTCTAAGTGAAACTATTTAACCCAATCTTTAACTGTGGAATATGACTGAGAAGGTTCTCCGTACACAGCATTTAAATGTTTCATTGCTGTCAGACTTTAACTGTGGAATATTACTGAGAAGGTTCTCCGTACACAGCATCTAAATGTTTCATTGCTGTCAGACTTTAACTGTGGAATATGACTGAGAAGGTTCTCCGTACACAGCATCTAAATGTTTCATTGCTGTCAGACTTTAACTGTGGAATATGACTGAGAAGGTTCTCCGTACACAGCATCTAAATGTTTCATTGCTGTCAGACTTGATCATTATTTTGATACGAACTTGATAATCGCACAGTTTTCATTTTTTAACATTTCAGAATATAATGAAACAACATGTCTTTTTTCTACTCTCGTTAACGTAATACTGAGGGCTAGTTTAGGTATACAATTTCAACATTAACATCGCCTTATCATGCAACTGGCGTAGGCACATGCAACTGGCGTAGACCTTAAACGCTCTAATTTGTTTAAACCGGAAACTTTTAGACCTTATTACGTACATTAACAAGGTGAAAAAAAGCACTATAACTTAAGAATCATACTTTAACTTTTTTGATATAATATTTGATCGCCTTATAATAAAGCGTTAATGCAGGATAGCGTTTAATATCAGTGCTTGCAATAACCCAAACGACTATTCTAAAATTATCTACCTATTGTGATGTAATTTTTTTATTGAATTGGACAATAACAATGAAATGATAATTTGTACGGACGATTACCGAGGGTTAGTTGGTAAGACGATGGTCTTCCACCCGGAGGTTTAATGTTCAATTCCTCTGTAGTACGCAAAATACATTTTAAAATGGGCTCAATTTGGTACAAGATGTCTTCTGGTAACAGTACTCCCGTTCACTAAACTTGTTTGAGTATTGTTGCTTTTTCACGTGAAAGGTAGTATTATAAACATATGTGATGGCGAATTGCAATTTACGTACCTATTCCAGTGTTTCGAAACGTGAATGTTCGATTAATATGACCGAAGACAGTGTTTTGTTCCGGCAACGTTATTTAATATGTCCGAATCATCAGTTTAGATATGTTGAAGTGTACGACTGAAAAATATAGAAATAAAGTACGAGTACATGAAAGCAGTGAAAAACTAGTGAATAAAACTTCATGATTAATATTTTTACTGTAATTGCAATGAATAGATTTATATATTTAAAGGATGTTGAGTATTGTTATCTCAAATACCCGTGAGCCACTGTTCCACAAAATTTACCATTAAAATTTCACCTAGTCGTGTTTTGTGTTCCACAAAGGATTGTGGAATTTTTAATATGAAACTGTCATCAGTTTTTATCAAAAAATATTCAGAAAATATGCCTTTAGCTTTTACAAAAAAAAAGCATATCAAATTGCGCGGCTGAAAAATTGCAGCTGCTACAAACATTTTTTTGTCGATTTATAAATGTACGCTGGTATTATGTTTTTAGAATGCACTCGTACTTTGTTTAAAATAAACGAGAATTTTGAAAGGAAACTTTTTAATTTTTGAATAAAATAGTAACATATGATATTATACTTTCAAGCTTTTCCTGTCAGGGTAGGCAAAGAGATTAGAGTGAAAGCACGAGTTTTATATCACGGCATACATATTTTATCTCCTAAATCTCCAGAAGTCTTAAAATACAACTGCTTAAATTTTTCCAAATTTTGATCTTTGCTGGTAATTGTTTGAAACTAAAAAAAACATTTATGAAAAATATTTGGATATACAAAAGAAAAGGTCTTCTTGCCGGCATAAAATAATACAATTAAATGATTTTCTTCGTTGTTGTATTAGGTTCGTCTTCTTCTAGTGTTTTTTTCTATATAACACTGCTTACATGTCAATATTACATTTTGTTTATTGTTGATATTTTAAATCTTTCATATCAAAAAGGCCATTTCGTCGTTGAAATACAAAATAATGAAAAAAATATATTTCCCTTACAAATTGTACTTTCATCAGAATTTATTGTATTACTGGTACTTTATAACTGTATTTTCCTCTTGACGGTAATTATTATTTTTTTTTAAATTTATTTTACACATGACAAGAAATATACAACAGGTAATTTAATTTGGACACATAATTTTAATGGATCTGTGTTTGTTGCCTTTCATTTGTCATGTCCCCAGTAAACTAGACTTTTGTCTGTACCTCACATGAAAAAATAAATCGATACTTCTTTCCGATTTTTCATTATATAAAACCCCGTTGCACATTCTCATCAACCTGACAAACAGTGACACTCAATTACATATGTATGCATTACGCAAAATCTCACTCCTCACACTTCATCACTCCAGACATACCAAAACGTTTATCCCACAATATACCGCACATAATCATAAAAAAAAATAATAAAAAATACCACACTCAAGAGCTCACACAAACCTTTGCTACAAATCATTCCTCTTGCAAGTCCAAGTATTCAAACTCTTGTCGCAATAACAACCCCGCTCCTATCGACTGCCTTAAGTAATGATTCTGTTCTTCTATATCTTAACATACCATCACGAACAAAATGCGCCTACTTTATCGCAATATTTATGTACGGCACAGACATGGATTTTGAGAGCCAGCGAGAGACGTAGAACAAACGCATTCAAAACGTGATGCTGGAGAAGGATGTTACGAATTCCATGAACAGCAAGGCGAAGTAACGTCCCCATTCTCTTGCTCGTGGTCAAGGAGACAGTTTGGAGAAGCTTGTGGTTATTGGAAGCGTGGAAGGATAACGTACAAGAGAAAGACTCCCAAATGCGTTGGACTAAGTAAGATACGCAATAGGACTACCCTGAACAACTGCTCTTCGAACCGCGGAGAGTAGGGATGGCTGAAGAGAAGTTGTCAAGGACTATAATGGGAGTTACGATGCACAGTTATAAGCTACATGACGTAATGATAATGTGACTGTATTATGTGAAATCAAGCCATTGGAGTGACATGTGGAACAATGCAGGGCTACAAATAATTGCCTTATTATATTTGATTTATTATGCGTGGTTTTCTTTATCTTAGGTCTGCAATTGTTGATAACGGTGGATGTGAAATAAAAATCAAGAGATTAAAATGGTTGATGAAGACTGCTATGTCGAGGCTGAGGCTGATCTTGGTTAAATGAACACGTTTGTCGAGGAGTAAAAACACGTCTATTGGAAACTCTGATTTCTTAATATCACTGTTTGTCTTAAATTTTTTGACAGTAAAGTCAAGAAAAAGATCAAGGTTAGTCTCTTTTAATATTGGTGTAGGAGACTTTTGTTGGGTGTTTCGAGGACGGAAAGATTCATATGGTTTACTGACAATATGGAGAGTTGCAGGAGCAGAAGTAGATAAATTATGGCCTGGAGAGATGAGGGGAAGAGCGCAACGGATCTTTGTCACAGGCTCTGGGGGTAGTAAAATAACGGGAGGTCTGGAGAAGTCACGTTCCTCAACATTGAGGTCCCGATGCTGAATAGAACCTTTCCTTTATTCAACATTTTATTGACTTGACCTATCTTTATATTCCTCAGTTTTCCTTGTCTACGACCTAGACGAGGTTGTTGTTGCATTATTCATATTTTATACATGCCCAAACAACTTGAAAGTGGTTAGTTACATGTAGATATATCATCACGCCACATCCCTTGCGGGCTAGGCAAAACGAACAGATCTCCAAAGTTTCCTATGTAATCTTCCATTATTTATACTTCTCACTTTACCATCAATCAAATTCTAGTACACTTGATCCAATATTGATTAAACTCCATTTATAAATTAATTAAACTCCATTTTGGATCCATTAACGTCATTTTCGATCTTTCTCTTCCACGTGTAACTTACACTTTTGACATGTATACTTGGTTTGTCATTCCTTATTTATTCAATCTCTCCACATGTCAAAACTATCTTAGAGTTCCTTTTTTCATCTTACTTAAAACATCCATGCATTCATTTATGATGTCATTCCACCTTCTTTCAAACATTTTTATTTCAAAAAAAAATTCTTAATGCGTGCATTTCCATAGCATTATTTTTACTTTTATCTTTCTTTTATTAAGTCTAAGTTTCACTTCCATACATTACAGTGGACACAACACGCTAATGTGTGTTGTTAATTTTGACGTAGCGCTGTTGATATATATGACATTAAGTATAACATATTTTCCTACAACAGACATAAGTGGTCTGTTCATGGTGACGATAACATCAGTTATAATCTTCATTCTGACTATAACAACAAAGATTATCACTATGCATCATGAATCAATCGTGGAAATAATTGTCCTCGAGATTGAAAAAATAACAAAGTTAAAATAAAGTTAGGACCAATTTCTTCGTGTTTTAAATTTTTTATTATTGTATAATCAATTAGTGCTCATCCCGCAAACTGTCTGATTATAAACTAAAATTGATTTTAACCTGACCAGTGTAGACATACATTTAGTCTCCCCTATTTAAGTGCATCAACTACACCCAAGCCTTTGAAAAGTTTGAGGGTGCCGAGAGCAATTCATCTGAGGGGGTAGTGAGAAACACAAATTAAAACGCGTTTGACCGATAGTTTATCTATCGGTTTGGGTATATTTCACAGTTTGTCAAGTGGGAATTGACATAAACTTGACATTACTTGTTATAAGTTTTAACGTTATACTTCGAGACGAGAAAATAGATTCTTAAAATATAATGCTTTTTTCTTTATTTCGTATGTTACCTACCATTCAACGTATCCGATTTGAACCTATTGAAGAGAGTAGGGCTGGAATATAATATTTACTTCGGCCCCAATAATCAATTATTCTGGTTATAGAATCACAGGAATAGGTATGATTCCGTGCAGTTCGTCATTACACGTGTTGGTAACACCACCTCACGTGAAGAGGCAACACTCGCACGTGTACCCGCGACTGTGCACATATTATTATCTAACGAACTATTTTATTAGACTGAAACGATTTTTTTTGAGAACCCCCGGGTAGATGTCAAGCATCTTACCAATTTGGTTACAAAGGTCATCCATAATGTTAATTTCATATTTGTATAAATAGTATTTATACATTATTTATTAAATTCATTCATTCATTCCCATGGTACCCATCAATATATACTTATATGAATTCATCACACGGATATACTAAAGAGTGTGACCATGAGACATTATTGTCTTCGGTACTAGTAAACGAGCCTTCGGATTAAAAACCACCAGAGTAGGTAAGCGACTCACAATTCGTTATCGTTAAATACTACCTCGCGTGGACAGGTAACAACACTCGGACACATCCAGCGCGTACAAGTTTGTTACATGCTATTGAATATAATACAGCCTAGTGGATGTATTGCCATGTGGTAATCGCTTCTGACGAATTAGGGAGATGTTAAAGAAACCTTAAGTAAAAACCAGACTGGGACACTTTTTAAAAAAAGTCATGGATCTTACCAACTAGGCTCAAAAATCGTCGTTGATTTACTAAGTCAGGGCCTTAAAAATAAATATAAGTATGCTGGAAAAAATAATAATAATGTCAATTCATACAGCGCCGTTGAGAGAGCAGATTCTCTTCAAGAGAGCAGACTCTCCTCCAAGGCGCTCTTACTTGTGATTGTAACCGATATTATTGACAGATAAAAAATATTACAAAATAATTAGGTGCTTCCCCGCCCCTGAATAACATATTTGATAAGAAAACCACAGAAAACCCTTCTAGGGAAGATAAACCACGTGTAGTGTTCATATATATTATAATCATAAATTTCAATAAGATCTCCTGAAACGGGATGTCTTCAAGGTTTCCCTAAAGCTACATTCCACCCTTATCCTAAACACTTAGAGACACTCCATCCTACGCTATATGAAAAACAGCGGAAAAAGTCCTAACATAATACATTTTGGTGGATAAATTGAGGATTGAACTCCATACAAAAAAGTATGACTTTCGTTGTTCCTTGTGTTGTTATATTATATTTAGACCTTTATTTGTTTAATTTTTTTCTCGTTATGTTTGTTTTATTAACCATCAAGATTAAACAAGTATCAAAAGTAAAATAAATAAATAAATTATAAGGAGGAAATAGCGCCGTCTGCATATCCCTTACTCAGACCTCGTTGAGGTAAGGTGGTGTTAATGCACCGATTAAATGTTCCGTGACAGGTTCAACAGTGCACTCCGAGGTAAAGGGGTAGGGGAGGCACCTAGCAACATCCGATCACACTTGATTGGAAACGTAACTTAGTATGCTAAGTTAAATGAAGGGGGGGGGGATTATGGATCGGAATTATCTGTCTTAGCTTACAGTGTAACCTGTTTATTATTTTTTTAATATATTGAAATATTCCACAACGCAATCGAAATATTTCTTTATTGTGAGACGGACTGAAAGGTATTTCAGGACATTAGCAAGGAAGGGGGTAATATGGAGGGCAAAAAATTCCCAACGCCAACTCTTTTTAATTTATTTTTTTATATTTCAACTGTCAATAACCGTTTTGATACAAATTATTAAAGAACAACATTAAATGAAATTTAACATTGACTTGTAAGCTGTGTTATAACAGTATACGACGAATAATACAACAAAGCAAATCTACAAAATTCAATAAGTACATCCCGACAACAAGAACTTTTTTCACTGTAAGTCATATGAAATCTATACTATACACATATTGATTGCACAATATGTGTAGTCTTGTTATGCAAGAGTTTTACGAATAATTAGCAACTACTACTACTACTACTTCACTGTATAACAAAATATTTTTCTGGGTGGGCCTATAAAGAACGTATAACATGACAAGTTGAGTTAGTTCTGGACTATTTACACAAGAGCTGACAATCTCAAAATAAGGGTCAACCATTGTTCTTCTATCTGACAAGGTTGTTAGACTCATCACTTTCAACAATAAACCATAGTCCAGCTCAGCTGTTTAAAAAAATATTTAGAATTTCCTTACATTATTTGGACTTCTCTTAGACTGGTGTTACCATTCATTTTATTCCCTTTTTCATTCCAGTGGAAACGCTTGATATTTTTTTAAATATCAAATGAATGAGTTATACGTGTTTTACAAATTTAAAAGTTTTTTAAAATGTTTAACTCGGTAGTATTTTTAATAATCAACAGTTAATGTGCAATAACGATCTTTGTGGTCTCGTTGATGAGACAACTTTCTTTCGTTACAAGGGTTGTAGGTTCTAGTCCTATTGGTACACAATTTAAAATAAAAAGGGTATCAGAAAGGTTTCCTTTCTGACCTCTAAAACACCATTCTGAATGGTTGTGAGAGTTTGCTATATGACAATAAACACTTCAAATTATACTGTATACAACGAAAGTATAATACAATTAAACTTTTTCTATCCAATACAATCTAAGATTATGTGTAGGGATATATCAATTGCGTAATATATCATATATTGATTCGGAAAGTCAACAAAAAAGCAAATGTCTTTTTTTTTATTTTAACTTCTCAAAAGCAAAAATAAAAGTGATCGAATTTTACGTACATTCTACGACTGAGATCAACTAACTTGTGAATATTTTTAGAATATTACTAATAATATAATAAAATTATAATTTATGGAGCGCCGTTAACACTTGCTGCCCTGTGATGGATAACGAGTGACCAGGACTTATACGTTATTTAATTTCTCCAAATGTACTAATTGTAGGATCTTCATACTTTATGTATTCCTCATCAAAACCTCGATAATTTGAATGATGTCATTGAGAAATAAAAATATTGATCAATGTCAACAGAAATAATTATTTTGTATTAAATCGAGGACCGGTGTGTGTGTATATGATAATGTCGGTGTGTGTGTGTTGGGTAGCGTCGATGTGTGCCACCTGTGACCTGACTCATTCGTGTTTGTAGTGTGAGCGGGGCGGAATCGTCACCAGTTTTATAATCATGGATATTTTTCTGTCGAGATAGAGAGAATACTCTCCTCAATGACGTTCTAACTCGGGATTCGAATGCTATATTATTGACAGATTAAAAATATTACAAAATTAATGTTTGAAAATAGATTGTAAGGTTATTGCGACTATTATATTAGGTACTTCACCGCATATCTTTAGAAAAACATATTTGGTAAGAAAATCGCAGAATACTTATTAAGGGAAAACGAACTACAAAGAAACTTTTGTAGACCTTCTGATATGCGAACGTAGCGCATACGCCTTTAGGTTGTGGCGACCGTATGCGCGGTCACTGAACCCACGAGACGACCTTTGCACACCTTCACAATCCGAGACAATCGATGGACAAAGTCCACGCGTCGGTTATTCAACTCGCTACCAAATGAGAGCGCATTCCATAAGGAAACGAAAAAGAAACACATCTTTCGCGCTGTCTCCCAAAACAGAAAGAATACCTACACGCGACTAAAAACGTATTGTAAACGCAGAGACGAGATAGCGACATATCGCGTGCGCATTCCCGCACACATTCAATAAGCATTATAAATACCGACGTCTGTCAATAAAATTCCTCTTAACACATTCCGATTTCGATGAGTTTTTATTTATCAACAATCATCCTCATCATCTCTCCTTTAAGGAACATACGCACCTAAAAGGTGTAGTGTAGTGTATCTAATATTGTAGAAAACAATTAATAAATTATTATCGAAACATTACGTAATATAGATGCGTGCTCACCCCACAAAGTGACAGCAGTCACATCAACCCATCTAAACAATGATATCGACAGTGGTCTAAGTAAACTGCCTTCACCAGTCATGTGTGCCTAATCCCGCCAACATCAAAGAGCAGGAACTATTTCAGTCAATATGAATATTGAATGGGCCCTGCGTAAGCACATTAATTAGTATCCGCTTCATATCATCAATGCTTGATCAATATTCCGATGACTGACAGGCTTCATCGCATTGAGCTCTCAAATATCTGTCTAACCTGTGCAGTTTAATGTGGATGAAGGTCTTCACGCTATGTTATAGTTGAATTGTCTCTACATTCTAACTGTATAATATTAATTCGAGTATGCTATACAGGGAGTAGTATTGAACAGAGTTTCTGAATTCAAAAATTTGGACGTAACCTTCGTTATAATGTTAGACTTACATTCGTTGATCATGTCTCGCGTTTGATATCGGACTGTTACAAACTACTCGGTTTTATAATAAGAATATCAAGAAACATGAACAGTACAGATATCATTCGACACTTGTATAATTATATAATAAGAACCAAATTAGATTATGCATATGCAGTTTGGGCTCCTCATCAGCTCAAATATAAAAACAATATAGAACAAATACAAAAAAAATCAAAGATATTTACGGTACAGAACAAAGGGTGATTACCCAAAAATACGTGTATGCTCACCACGTCGAACTTCTCACATTGTGTAACTATAGAAGCCTCGGAACAAGAAGGTGTGGTAGAGGAAGATTAAGGAAAGTATGGTTGGATAAGTGTATGATTATTTGAAAGAAGGAAATATAAAAAGTCAGAGAAATCCTAGAAAAGTACGAGAAAGTGTATGTGATGGAATACAAGTAGCCTGAACGAGTGGACTTGTTCTTGCTAAATAATTAGTTGTAAGAATTGTTATCTAGTTATAAGTAGTGTGTAGGTGTTCATTATTTCTAAGAATTCATATATTAAGATTATAAAAAATAAAATGACATCTAGGAAAATAAGATTAAGTAAGTTCATAAATTGTAATATATAAATAAGATTAGTTAAGTAATAAATTTGTATACAGGTATAGCCTTGACAAATATTTGTACAATATATTATTTTGTTTAATAAGAAAGAAAAAAAGTATGGATGTAGAAAAGACGATATATGTATATCACGATAGAAAAGCCTGGCGCTCTCATCTCTCTACCTACCCCGACAAGGAAACAGTGTGATGGTATGTGCATACATAAATAAATATTTATTATCTATAAACTCTAAGTATATACAGTACCCGGCGGTAAGCAATATACATCGGGCTTAAGAAAGAGACTGTCGTTTATAATCGGCTAACTTCGGCTTTGTAGAGTGTTGTCTCGGTTAGATACCACTCTTTCTAGATACCGGACTGTTAGCGCATCGTGCGACAGAGACGACGCTCTACAAAGCCGAAGTTAGACGCTTATGGCCGACAGTCTTTTTCTTAAGACCGATGTGTATTACTTACCGCCGGATACTGTAACATACTTATTATAAATCAACTATGCAACTTTTGTGTATGTTTTGGAACTTTCTGTTAAGTTAATAATCACCATAATTACCATCACGCCTTATTTCTATTGGTGTAGGCAGATGGAACAATATCTGCTTAGTTCTATTCTGGCACACATTATTCACTTCTGACAGTCCGTACGACTCGTCATGCGTATTCTCCTATTTAAAAGATTTTACACTTTCCTCTTTGAGCATTTAATTCCTTTGACTTTGTCACATTTTTCTAAGTTTTTCAAAACTTTTCTTATTCTTCTAAACTAATCATATGTGTGTGAGTATATTATTTTTGTATTTTTTCTTTATGCGTTCTTTTAACGTGTTCCTCGCGGGAAGCACAAACGCCTGTGATCTGACGACAATCCAAGTTTCAAATCACAAATATTTAAAAAGAATGACACAAAACCGGAATGAAAATGGAGCTAAAATTTAAAATAATCTTTATTCTAGCGACATCTCTGAAAACCTTGTCAAATAATATATTAGTTTATGAGATATTGTTAAATACACAGAGCGCCGAATTTTTTTGGTTTCTCAATATTTCCAGCTATTGCGTCACATGTAACGACCTGTCACGCGGATCGAGTCCTGTGATGAGTCTCTCTTACGTAAATAAACATTACTAAGTCTCTCTTACGTAAATAAACATTACTAGTGCTCTTCACACGCACACACAAATATGCATTTGATTGGGTGAGTGTAATGAATCATTGCTTTGATCGTAGCATTCCTTTGTTTATTTTACGTAATATTTAGTTTATCTTCTTTATTTAATGAGTCTCCTTAAGAGTAATGACATTATTATCAGAAAATTACTTGAATGTCATGTTTACTTGGTGTTGTAATCAAATATCAGTGGTTCTAAACAAAATACGCGTTTAAACTTAGAAATTAAAAAACTAGAAATTGTGCCGCGCACAGGATTCGTGGAATTTTATTTTTAACGCGGTGAACAGATTAACGTGGCTTAATAAACTCAATGCTCCTTTCTTCGTCTTAAGCACTGCAACTTATTTCAATCAACATTATTTCATAATATTCCCATTCCTTATTCTGTCATAAATTATTTTTCAACATATTGTACGCGACGCTCTTGTTTCTACAGCGTTTATCTTACTTGCAACACTTTTTTTTAATGCTGAGAAAAATATTCCATTGTGAACAGCCAGCTTGCATTATATTTTAGTACTCTTAAAATGCCTAAGTTAATAACAGCTTGAAAAAAAATATTTGTACGTTATTATCATCGGAAATTTATATCTTTCGCAAGTAAACATCGAAACACCGAATGTCCGGAAATTTATATCTTTCGTAAGTAAACATCGAAACATCGAATGTCCGGAAATTTATATCTTTCGCAAGTAAACATCGAAACACCGAATGTCCGGAAATTTATATCTTTCGCAAGTAAACATCGAATGTCCGGAAATTTATATCTTTCGTAAGTAAACATCGAAACATCGAATGTCCGGAAATTTATATCTTTCGTAAGTAAACATCGAAACATCGAATGTCCGGAAATTTATATCTTTCGCAAGTAAACATCGAAACACCGAATCTCCGGAAATTTATATCTTTCGTAAGTAAACATCGAAACATCGAATGTCCGGAAATTTATATCTTTCACAAGTAAACATCGAAACACCGAATGTCCGGAAATTTATATCTTTCGCAAGTAAACATCGAATGTCCGGAAATTTATATCTTTCGTAAGTAAACATCGAAACATCGAATGTCCGGAAATTTATATCTTTCGTAAGTAAACATCGAAACATCGAATGTCCGGAAATTTATATCTTTCGCAAGTAAACATCGAAACACCGAATGTCCGGAAATTTATATCTTTCGCAAGTAAACATCGAATGTCCGGAAATTTATATCTTTCGGAAATAAACATCGAAACATCGAATGTCCGGAAATTTATATCTTTCGTAAGTAAACATCGAAACATCGAATGTCCGGAAATTTATATCTTTCGTAAGTAAACATCGAAACATCGAATGTCCGGAAATTTATATCTTTCGCAAGTAAACATCGAAACACCGAATGTCCGGAAATTTATATCTTTCGCAAGTAAACATCGAATGTCCGGAAATTTATATCTTTCGCAAATAAACATCGAAACATCGAATGTCCGGAAATTTATATCTTTCGCAAGTAAACATCGAAACATCGAATGTCCGGAAATTTATATCTTTCGCAAGTAAACATCGAAACATCGAATGTCCGGAAATTTTAATAAAATCGACAAAAATTGAATTCAGTTTATTTATTTATTTAAAGTTTATTAAACTAAGTAAAATCCAAACAGGGAGAAGCTAGCTGGAAAGTCTATACGTAATACATACTGTACATTGAGCAAATTAGCCTCACAATATTACTAATTTAATAGTTTAAAGCTGGGGTCGGCAACCAGCGGTCCGCGGGCTGCACGCGACCCACAAACATAAGACCATAATTACATTACACGAGGCCCGTATGTTGAATTAATAAAATGTTTGAACAACAAATTGTATATGCCTTATAAATAAATAAATAATTATACAAAGCCTTTATTTTTGCCAACGTTTTTTGAGTAATATTTTTTATTCAACTTTATCAAATAGTTTTGTTTCATTTTTTTTTTGAAATATTTAAGATTAAAATAATAATTTAAAATTACAAATTTATCAACAGTTTCTGTCTTAACACTTGTTTCAATATTATTAAAACTTAAAATCGAATGAAGAAAGACTAACAAAACAAATAAACATCAGTGTAAATGTGAGTTGAAGGCGTAGTAGAGGAATACCAATGAAATATATCTTTGACGTAGTGTAATAAGGTGTATAGATGTTGAAAAAAAACAAAAGATGTGTATTTCGACAAGAACGTCTGGCGTTCTCTCCTTTCTGCCTACTCCGATAGGGAGACGGCGTATATATTAGAAAATTGATTGTAGCTCGTAAGGGTGAAAAGTTTGCCGATTTCTGGTATAAATCATTTGGCCCAGCCTGCAGGCATAACAAGCAGAATACGGATATTGAACCCACGCGTTGCAAGTATAATCTGCTGCCAATGGTTGAATTTGCCAAGGAGAGCGTACAAATTGGTTTACATCGATACTTCACCCAAATCCTATTACACTACTATCTGATACAATTGTATCTGTAAACCATCTTCACGTTAATTTGGGTCTCTTATGCCTGTTTGGACTTCTGCATGATGATATGATGTTATTATTGGTTGATTTGGAAACATTGAATTGGCTTTGGAGACAGTTCTGTCATCGTTTCCGATTATGGACTTGCGCTACGCTCAAACAGAGATTGTTTATTGACTTGAGGTGGTTTCTTCGCCCGTTTTGTGAACGTCGGCCGATGTTTTTTTCATGTTTTCAATAATTAAATTTAAATTATTATCGCTTTTGACTTTAAATTTAATTAATCTAAGCGATTGGCTATACATATTATTATTGTTCCGATTTTTACTCATTTTTACATGTGTATTGAATACACAGCACCGGATCGCACAGATTTTTTTAGCACAGGAAGGGAAAGGTTAAATAAAATCTGGGTTCCTACGAGAATCGAACCCACAATTCGGGTTGGTAGACAAGCGTCTTACCAACTAGGACTCAGAGGTCGTCGGTCGATACATATTTACTAAAACCAATTGGTATTCTTTATTTTTTAAATTAAGTGGTCTCAGATTGTTGTCGTAATATTAATTGAAAATAAATATAATACGAGTATATATAAATAAAAATATCCCTAAAAAGACAATCCTTAAAAAATAACGCCGGTTGCGTCAAATAGACTTATATATGACATTGAATACGTAATTGCCTCTCTATGAATTTGAAATATGATAAATCGAGATGCACCATCATGTCGTCTCATTTCCCATTCCTCTTTCCTAACTATTTGATGGCACCATAAGCACTCTCAAAGGATAATTAGCCACTCCACCTCACGTGAATGATGCCCTAATGGTGGACCGAAGAGATGCATTAATCCCGCTAGGGGTTGTGCAGTTATCTCATAATTTGGATGCAGCACCACAAGTGCGTGTAATGCACCTATTGATTAGTCAATTTTGTGTTACGTTGCTGCTTTGTTAAGGGTTGTTCCGTGTCTAGAAGTACAGTAATGTGTCTGTGTTGACAATGAGTTAATGGATCAAAGCTACTTGGTTAATGCACATAATAATGACTTTGGTTATATTTAAAGTATTCAGCAGTAGCTGTAAACGATTATCATTACCTTAAATCCCGATTCTCTTATATCATTCCCTTAAAGTGTTGCAAAAATTCCTACCAACTAAAACCAAAATTTCTGCTCTTTCCAATTCTGGACTATGCGGACGCATGTTACAGAGGAACAGCTGGACAAATTACAGAGTCTTCAAAATGTGTGCCTAAGATTCATTTTCAACCTACGTAAATACGATCATATAACTTCATACCAGAAGGCATTGAACTAGTTGAATGTTAGAAATAGACGCCAAATTCACATACTGTCTCTATTGTATAATATCCTTAACTGTCCCACCGCCCCCTCTTATCTCGCCGAAAATTTTCAGCGTCTTTCCAATCATGGATTAGCGCTACGCTCAAACAGAGATTGTTTATTGGCATTTCCAGTTCACCGCTCCTCTTTCTTTACGTCGTCATTTACTGTCCATGCAGTGAGTCTCTGGAATCAGTTACAAACCAGTATAAGACTCGCTCCGTCCTTGGCATGCTTTAAGAAGCGACTGAAAAAACTCTTAATTTCTAGTCAGTAAAATAACGTGTTTCATTCCTGATTTTTCTTTTCCTTTCCTCTCCACCATCCCTTCCTATCCTTTTGATTGATTGTATCTCACTTAATATGAAAAATAATGTTCGGGTGATTGTCTGTCTTTGTGGGGTTCGTGGGCATGTGCTCACGTATATGTATATGGATTTCGTGGGGATGGATAGTTATTTGAATGATTTATGCGACCATGTAACTTGCTTCATTTACTTTTGTCTGGTTGGTTGGAAGAGATTGCCATCTGGCAATAAGCCCGCCAGATTGTATTTGCAATAAAGGTGTTAAATAAATAAATAAACGAACTCCTTTTCATCCAGCAGTTTGAAAAGAATGTGCTATTTTAGATTGAAATCATATTATTAAAGCTGTAAACTAACTCCTTTTTATTTAGCAGGTAAGAATTCTGTTTTAAAATATCTGGGTTCTAACGGGAATCGAACCCGGAAGCCCCGGTATTTGGAGACATGCGTCTTACCAACTAGGCCACGTAGGTGGTTAGGAGATTAAGAATGGATGGGTATAAAAGTCTGGATGATGAAGAAAGTTTATTGAAAGTTTAAAGTTTATTTAGTTGAAAGCTTGACGCTCTACCTGTACCGTATATCTTAACAGGTGAGCGGTGAAATGGTATGTACGTGCGTGTTAAAAATACGTATAAATATTTAATTAAAAACTAATTGTCATACTTTTTTCATCTTATTCAGTTCCTCATGAGTGAGGATCGTACTATTTCTGGTACATCTGCCCTACTCTGCCTACAATGAGTCCCCACCCCTACCTATTTCGTACCTCTTGAAGTGCTGTCATCGCAGAGGACTCTGGGATGGTTAGCACATGTGGAACTAATAAGTGAAAAAATACTACTATAATATATAAAAATATAGTGAAAATGTGAGTGGAAGACGTGAGAGAGGAAGACCAAGGAAAGTATGATTGGATCAAGTGAATGCAATTTTAAAAGAATGAAACATAGAAAGTCATGATAGGAGGTTCATGAGAAAGTGTATTGATCTAGAAGAGGTAAAGTATTTGTGTCGAGATAGGAAATCTGGCGCATTTGCATACCTCGACGGAGAAATGACGTTATGATATGTATGTTTGCACGTATTTAATAAATAAACTAACTTCTTATTTTCTGCATATGTCTACGACGAATCCTCTTCTTTGGGTCTATTGCTCGTGGCCAAGCAGATAGTTTGAAGAGGCTTATAGTTACTGGAAGCGTGAAAGGATGACGCATAAGAGGAAGAGTCCTAAAGCGTTAGACTGACCAAATGAGAGACGCAACAGACCCACTCTTAACAACTGCTTTTGAACCGCGGATCGCAGTGATGGGTGGAGAATAGTTGTGAAGGGCTATCATGGAAGTCACGATGCTCAATCGTGAGCTACATGACAGGATCGATTTTATTCATATTGTTCCCACTCAGTAAAAAATATATGACGTTTTAAAAAAAAAACACTGTTTTGAAAATATATGTTTCTTATATACTTATATCGATTTAAACATCACAAAAATATGCATTCAAATAGACATGCACCCTTCCGCCTAATAAACACATTTTTCTCACACATTAACCGATTCGATAACCAAATACTCAGCATATAATCTTCTTATGCACACCAGATAACGCACAGCTATTCTGCATGCTGCCGAATCAATCATTCCTTAAATAAACACCCGGCTAAGGGATGGTGTTCATCCCCTAACATCAGAACACTGTAATAGCATATCTAATGGAATTATTATTAACATATTCGAATAATATCGATTTATTATTACGTGGTCTCATTTACTCGCTTAGTCCTTTAAAACAGTGCTCCCCAAACTACGGTCCGTGGGTCGTTATCCTTCCACCAATTAATTTTATTGACCCCGCGGACTTTCAGTAAAACTAATTCTTAACTTCTTTTAAATTAAAAACTAATATTATCACTTCTGTTTTGTTCATTGTTTTGATTTTATTTTCGTAAATTTTCTTTTGTTTTTTACTTACTACACTTATTTTCTATTATAACTATACACCTGTATTGTCTTGTAAATGGTAGTCAGATTCAAATATATGAATAAATAAAATTATGCAACTATTGTTGTTTTTAGTTAAAGAAAAAAATTGATTTGCTTTTGTTAATTTGAGCATTGTTTTGTTTTATATTTACATATATATGTTACGTATATGAAAAATACATTCTCATTTTTAAATCTGCCCTACCTCTAGCTTTCAATATTCATATGGCTTTTCAAAAACTCTCCTGGCTTTTCAAAATTTTGGGAATCGCTGCTTTAACATATCCGAATGGTGGTACTTAAATTTCAAAAAAATCATGACCAAGAGCGACATTGTATTGCACTGTATTATACGTTGTTTATAATACAACCTGGCTTACATAAAAGACGTTCACGTGTCAAGTTCAAGGGTGTTTTGTTGTCCTTTCACATGCAAAAGTGTTACCAAAACTTGTTAATACGAACCGCGAGTTCCATGCCAGTTCTGGTGATACTTAATCTGTAGACTCGGTTACTGGGTCCAAAAAAATATTGTCACGCTCTTTAATGTATCCGAATTTCGGGCATGTTGATGTTATTTTCTAAACTGTCGTTTTCACCTGAGCCGAAGAGGACTATTTATAAAGTTACAGAATACTTAAAAGGGTGATGGGAAAGAGGAAGATGTCCGATTAGTTGGACCGATCCAGTAAAGAATGTAACAGGACTATCCTGAACTGTTCCTTTCTAAAATCCGGAGTCTAGAGATAGATACATAAGATTCATAAAGAGCTATCGTTAAATCATGATGCTCTATAAATCAATAAAGTAAGAGCTGCACGTATTGTCCATTCTGTATGTGTTCTTTACGTCCCCTTATATCTCATAGAAAATGCTGCGCGCCTGGCTGATGTCAGACTCGCGCTTCTCTCAAGCGGATTGTCTAGTAATGTTTCCAGTTCACCGGTCTTCAATTTTCACGTCGTCCGTAGCGCTAGGATCTGGAATTAGCTGCTAACTAGTACATGACTCACTCCGACGTTAACGTGCTTCAATCAGCGACTCAAAAAACATTTATTACTTCACTGACGTAGCATGTGTCCTGGTTCCCCCATTATCCTTCTTCTGAATATTCCCTCCCATCTCCTAGCTGCAGATTAAATTGTTAAATTCAAATTATCTCATGATGATTCATGTCTTCTTTTAGACTTTTTAACATTTGTTATTTGATCATTTTATTATCATTACACCACCAAGGTCTAAAAACCTGAGTCCTGAAAAAGTTAATACGTTCTTAACTTTCCCTTATTTTGAAAGAAACTGGATAATCGTGTGATGTTAAATTTTAATATTATTGAATATAACGAAACAACATGTCTTCTATCGATTCGCGTTCCTATACTGCTGAGAGTAGAGGTATCAAATTTTAACTGAAACGTCGCTTGTATGGTTTCGGTATAGTTTATATGTACACACAAACAAATTTTAGGCCGGAAACTTTAGAACCTTTATGGTATAAAGAGATCAAATGTAAATATTTCACATTCCAGTCACGGACCTGCTCTGGAGCAGTCGCCTTTACCCGCAAACATACGCGCTCTCTCCACAGTTCGTTCCGATAGATAGATACAACCGTATCAGCCCGCGTCCCGCCAATTGTGCGCTCGCAGTGTCGCCTACGCCCGTTTGTCACCGAACATAGTGCTCGCGCGCAGTCGCAATCAGTGTCATCTTCACCGAAGCTTCGCATTTCGCCCACGCTCGTCACACCAAGTGACGTCATCAACCGCGCTTGCGCATGAACAATTTCCTCGTCACGGCCACCAGTGTTTAACTTTGCTCGCGTTGTTTAAGGAGCAGGCCTCCAAAAAAGTTACAAGTGAAATAATTTATTTCGAGTTCCGGTCCATGCCAGTCGTCTTCTTCTTCGTCAAGTAAGCTACTGACTGTTCTGTCCTTCTCACTCCTTTCCACTCCTCGGCCGGAGTTGCAAATCTGAATAAGGTCGGCAACTCTTCCCATCCTATCTTCATCCCATACTTCATTCATTCATTCACATCACCCTTCATAACCTTATCTATCATTTATTTATTTGTTCATCTCTCTTATTATTATTATAACTAACCTATACTTTCTCCACAGCCACTTATACATTTACATTTACTTCTACCGTTATTCTTCTTTTACTGGTTTTTCCGCCTAAACAACCATGAAGACCGTCAAGCCCATCAAGCCCATCAAGCCCGTCAAGTCCGCCAAGTCGGACTTCTTCATCACAACCCCACGTATCATCGTCAGAAAAACTTCACCAGTAACACCCGCTTTCGTCCCTGTGGCCTCGCCTACACCATCGCCCGCTATGTCTCCGGTCCGCTCAACATCCCCTGATTTAACCATCTCCACTTTCGAGGAAGCCATCGAGCTCTTCAATATGGAGAACACATCCAAAAGAGTTACGATGAAGTTAATGAAACTTCTTCGCAAGCTCGTCAAAAAAGGTGAGGCCTCGATCTCGGCCATAAACCCCTCACCAGTTTCACCCACTGTCTCGCCAACTGTCTCACTCCCAACACCGCCGCGCTCCTCTGTCACTATGGATCCCCCACCAACAATCACCATCCCTGATACTCCAGATATGGAGTGGCAATCTTTTGCCAAAAATCGAAAAAGGGCTCTCCAATCTCAAGTAAGCCCCCCCCTCGTTCGTCCCCAGTCTAACCCGAAATCAGATGATGCCACCGCGACCCAAACAAACAAAAGGATGAGAGGCCCACTCAGCCCTCCTCTTCCCGCTGCTCCCGCCCCACCTTCAATTACAGTCGTACGACCTCTACTTCCGGTCAAAAAAGACCGCATCCCCCCCATCGTTCTTCACAATTCCGACAAATACGGAGACCTGAGAGCCAAACTCAGGTCCCAAAACATCAACTTCACCTCGAAGGTTCAGCCCAACGGAGATTTAAAAATCTCCACTGAAACCGTCGAGGCTTACCGCTCCCTCGTCCACATCACCGACTCTCTCGCCATCCCATACCACTCCTTCCACCTGGAGAACGAGAAGCCCCTGTTAGCCGTCATTCGTGGCCTACCGACCCCTATCAGCGTCGAGGACATAATGACAGAGCTCAAATCCCTCGATTACCCGGTACAGAACGTGTACCGCATGAAAAACCGTAATCGAGTGGAACTCCCCATGGTCATCGTGAAGATGACACGGGACTCTGCCGCAAAGCGCATCTTCACCGAACTCCACGGTGTACTCGATATTCGAGTCACAGTGGAGGAGCTGAACAAGCGCAAAGGCATGGGCCAGTGTCATCGATGCCAACAGTTCGCCCATTCCGCCGGCAACTGCCACGCCCCAGCCAACTGTGTGAAATGCGGTAGAACCCATCACACATCCGAATGCAGGAAGTCCGCGGACACTCCCGCCACCTGCTGTAACTGCGGAGGCCCACACACGGCCAACTACAGAGGCTGCCCACGCTTCCCTAAGAGCAACCTCCCTTCAATCGCTCCCCAACACCACTTCCAGACCCCGCAGCCCTTACGCCCCCTCATGGATGGCATCTACCAACGCCCCTCTACCAACGCCCCCGAACGCCCCCTTTCGAACGCCCCCTCGGCAAACAACGCCACACGGCGATTCCCCAACGTCCCCCAGAGTGCATCGAAACCGGTCACTTCCTTCGCGTCATATGCGAACATCGCAACTCGCCGCCCCCTATTATCGTCATCTACACCTCAAAATTACACTTCGCCCGTCGCCCCCCCCCCAAATCGCGATCTCATTCTGAACAATTTAAAATCAGCCATCACCGAAGCCATGAATCTCCTCAACTACATCCAAGAACATGGCTCGCACCTATAAACCATCACACATATCCGCCGCGTTCTGGAACGCAAACGGTTCCCTCAGAACACACAAACACGAGGTCGAGGATTTCCTCCTCGAGCACAACCTGGACGTGTTGCTGATAACGGAAACGCATCTCAAACCGAGCTACCGTTACAGCATCCGTAACTACTACTGCTACAGAGACGACCGCCTCATCGGCAGAAAAGGCGGCACCGCAACTCTCATCAAAAGCACAATAGACCACTGCCACATCCCCTCCCCTTCCACCGTTAACATAGAATCCACATGCGTAGTGGTGAACACCGCCAATCACGGCCCCCTTAAACTTTGCGCGACTTATCTTCCACCAACCTCCCCACTTGTCGAGTCTGAACTTGACTCATTCCTCGCAGACAATATCCCCACCATCATGGCGGGAGATCTAAATGCTAAACACCACTTCTGGCACAGCCGCACTCCCAACACTCACGGCAGAATACTCGATGAAATCTCCTCCCGCAAAAGATACTTCGTGGAAGGACCCACGTCTCCCACCATCTATCCACTAAGAGACAATCATCGCCCCGATGTCATCGACATCATAGTCCATAACGACATTCCCTATCAAACAGATCTCACGACTGTTCACCAACTTCAATCCGATCACTACCCGGTATTACTTCTACTGACGGATGGCTTCCCACCCTTCTTGCCATCGGCCCCTCCGCGACACATCACCTCGTGGAGCGATTTCGCTATTAACGTTGACAGCAGCATCAAAATACCGACAACTTTCCCCGACACGAACTCCATAGACGCCGCTATAAATGACTTCACAGCCACCATCAAATCCGCTCTCACATCCTCTTCAAAAGAGAGACCAGCCGATAAACCCGAACTTCCCCTTCCTTCACATATCAAAATACTGATTATGGAAAAAAACAAAGCCAGAAAACTGTGGCAAAACACAGCTGTCCCCTCTTATAAGACCGACTACAACAGACTAGTCAAAAAAATCAAACACCTCCTACAGCAACTCCGCAATGACAAATGGTCAGACTTCGTCGAGTCCCTCGAATATAATGATAGACTCAAATGGAAATTAACGCGCTGCCTTAGAAATACGCCCTCCCGACCCAGCTCTCTTCAAGGACCAAATGGCCCCGCTTTCTCTGCTCGCGACCGCGCAGAGACCTTTGCTGACTCTCTAGCAAACATATTCTCGCCTAATGCAGACCTCTCTGACCCCTCTCACTCAATAATGGTCGACAATGCAGTCGTCGACATATTAAATGAGCAAACCCCCCCCACCACAGACTTCTTCTCACCGATAGAAATACAATCTATCATTAAAAATCTCATTAATAAAAAAGCACCCGGCCCCGATAAAATCAATAATCTCACCTTGAAAAAACTCCCGAAAAAAGCCATTTACGCCCTTACTGCCATCTACAATGCCTGCCTTCGACATAAATTCTTTCCGACCCCTTTCAAAAACGCCGACGTCATCATGTTCCCCAAACCGGGTAAAAGCCACATTATCCCCGAAAGTCACAGACCGATCAGCCTGCTCCCGACTCTAGGTAAAGTGCTCGAGAAATTAATCCTCGAACGTCTCTCCACCGAAACTTACTCACGCAACATCATCCCAGATTCGCAACACGGATTTAGGCCATTACACTCTACCAGCCATCAGCTTCTTCGCGTTGTAGAACACATAATCAAATCCTTCAGAGCCAAAGGCCTCACGACCCTCCTTTCACTAGACGTGGCGAAAGCCTTCGACACAGTCTGGCATAACGGACTCATATTCAAACTGCACAAGTCAGGTATTCCCCTCAGACTAGTGCAAATCATCGCATCATTCCTCGAAAATCGCTCCTTCTCCGTCAAAATAGACGGCATAAACTCATCCCCACGCCCCATTCTGGCAGGAGTACCCCAAGGTGCACTGCTGTCCCCTATCCTGTATAACATATACACGAGCGATATGCCTCAATTTTCACGCACACATTGTATCACCGCGCAATACGCTGACGACACAGCCTTCCTCTCTTCATCGAAATATGAGTCCGATTCCCACGATAGACTGCAAGACTTCATTCCCATTTTGGAGCGCTGGTGCACCAAATGGAAGATCAAAATTAATCCTACCAAAAGCACCGCTGTCCGCTTCTCACGCAGATATATCGAACCCGTCAGAACTCTTAAACTCTTCGGCCAGAGCGTCCCATGGACGAAACACGTGAAATACTTAGGCCTCACCTTGGATAGTAAACTCTCGTGGTACAAACACGCCCATAATATAAAATCAAAAGCTCACGGAACACTCAAATCATTATATCCCTTGATCTGCAAACACAGCAAACTGAGCCCGCGCACTAAACTCCATCTCTATAAAGCGATCATCAGACCTCAACTGACTTACGCCCTTCCGGTCTGGGGCCACGCGAAGAAATCAACTCTACATCACATTCAAGTCATTCAAAACAAAGCCCTCCGCATAATCTTAAAAGCACCCTACATAGTACGTAACTCTAGACTCCACGCGGATATCAAACTACATACCATCCCCGAACATATGCGCGCTCTGGCCGAGAGGTTTTACAGCTCTGTATCCTGTCATCCCAACCCAATCATAAAATCCTTAGATAACTACAGCGCCAACACCAGATTCAGACACACTCGCCCGAAATCAATATTACGAAACGCCCCTCCGAACCCCCACTCCTTAACCGTAATCACCCCCCCAAATGACCCACCGATCGTCACTCTGGACACCCCTTCATCGACAGCTCCTCCGCAAGACAGTTTACCCCCTTAGGCAACCGCATTTACCACCTTCAATAAACATTTTTTACATTTTTAATATATTTATATAAGTCACACACGTCTCCTTATCCACTTAATTACCTATATATATATACATACTATATTCACTTTCGTACTATATTTTATTCATAACCATTATTTTTCACCCATTCAATATATTCGTGTGTGACGACACAACTAAATGTATATTCTTATGTAATATTATGTATATACTATCACATTTATTTATGTATTTAATCGTTTTATAATTTCTCATAATCATTCATAAAATCAAAACATTTACCACAAACCTATCCTTTCCCGACTCCTAAAAAGATCCAAAATTTCCAAAATATCAAAACAGTCAGAACTTATCCGATGAAGGAGTAAGGTGTCCTACCATCGGACCGAAACTCCAAACAAGTTATCAACCACTAGTAAATATTTCACTAGTTGTTCGAAAAAGGCAACAATATCGGCAAATTTTAATTCTACATTATGGTGTTCAATATATATAAGAACTCCGTATAGTTTTTTGTAATCCATGGTGGTTTTTATAAAATCTTTTTTTTTAAATATCATTAAATAATGATTGGCATGCGTACGAAATACTTTCAAGTTTCTGTAACCGAAATATAATATATTCTCACCCTTTCTTCTACCATCTTATTTCTCTTAAGGGAATAACCATCACTCAAACAAGGGAACGAAAAAGTTCAGTATTTTTTATACATATTTTTTATCCGCGTTGTATTATAACAGTGCACGCGGTCGTCGTTTAACGACCGAACGGAATTCGCGACAATTCGTTACGGTTTGCAGATTTGCCAACAAATCGTTTATCTTTCGGCCGATCGATCATTGATATGCATTGCCTTACCCTTTATCCCTTAGTCTACCCTCGTCAAACCCCCGAGACTATTGAATTATTTTACATAAATAAGACGTTGTTGTACAAAATTACGTTTTTATATGGCAAAAATTGACCGAGTCCCATTTTATAATAAAATATATTTCATTTTTGATATACGAAAATATTTTCAAGTGAATATGCAAATACTTGCAGACTCTTTTTTCCTATATCCAGGATAGTCGGTAGTCTAATGGTAACTTGTATCATTTGATGAAGCTCTACAATGTCGTCTCTGAACGGTGAAAGACTCCTATATACAGCAACATCATCGTCATTAGCCTACAATCATCCACTGCAGGATATAGGCCTTTCCAAGTTGTTTCCAAGAAATCCTGTCTTTTGCGCATTGCTGCCACATAATCGCTGCTTTCTTACGCATTTCGTCCGCCCAGTGTGCCTTCGGTCTTTTTATCGGCCTAGTTCTTCATATTAGGTATCACATGATTAGTTCATACGTCCAACGATGGTCCGTTGTTTGGGCGACGTGCCCATCCCACTTCCATTTCAGTATTTTTGCGACTTCGATAACATCGTCATCTTTAATTTGAGCGCGTATACACTCATTGCGTTTGCGGTCTCTTCTTGTATAACCTAGCATGCACCTATCCATACTGCGGTGTGTTGTCTGGAGCATTTTTTTTCATTCACACAAAAAGCGTACGTACCAACATACCATACCACATTCTACATATATTCGTTTGCGGTTCTCTCTTTGAGAGTTTTCAGATGTACACCATCCTTATAAACGTTTAAGAGATAATTTGAGAAATTAAATATTTCTTACTCTACATCTATCATCATTGTTAGAAAATAATAATTTATTTATTTTAATAAAAAAAATTATCTGTCACAAATTAAAACATTTTGATGTATCGTAGATGAGCTGGTTGGAAATAAGAAATTTTCTTTAAAATGAACCTGCCAGATGTACTATGTAAAAATATACACACAAAATAATGAATTATAAAAAAACAGATCAAATAAAAAACAAATCAATTAAAAAAACAAATCAAATAAAAAACAAATCAAATAAATAAACAAACATGACAATAAAACCCACCAGGTTGTATTGTATGAGTGTATAATAAAGAGATGAGCACAAATCAAAATGTTTAGTTTTATATATGGTATTAGCAATACTTTATTTCTTTTAGACTCCAATATAGCTTTTAATGATTTGCATTTTAATAAATGAAGCAAATACCGGATTTTTTATATCTCATTTTGAAAACACAAACTTATGAAAGAATCATTTTAATTCAACATATTTTTTCATAACATTTTTGAACAGTTATAAAACGTAATTTTATATACAACATTCACTGGGTCAACTATTTATTACTTCTTTAAAACCGTGTTTTATCAATTGTTTACATAAAATATCGCCCCGACGCATCAACTAAAAGCTGAATGTAAAAACAATAAAATTTTCATTTCCGACTATGGTTTTTTAAACGCAACATCAGAACGAGGACGAAAATATATTTTTTAATCATGTAATTGAATTATTATATTACAACGTGCGTCTCTCTTTATTTACAAAAGAGAAAATAATAAAGGGTGATATCTCATTTTAAATTTTATATTTTTTAAAGCTGGGACAAACTTCAGGGTGTTTTATATATTTAGATTAATCTTAAAAACAGAATGCGTATTAAAAACACTCATCCGAAGATGATCATGCATAAAAGCAAGGAAATAATGTTTTTTTATTGAATTTTGATGAAAAGCAATGAAAAAAACATTTTCTTTTGTTTCTTGTAAAGAAATTGAATAAATTGACTGACACACTTTAATAACTCACCCCTTGCCAACATTGTTAGCAGTATAAATTTCAGAAAAAAACTCCGTTACTTTGATGTTCAAATAAAATATAAATATAATCTGCCCACCGCACGCAATTAAATCACGGTGTTTGGGAATCGATTACTTGCTTCAGTGGCTTTCTGATGGATGCTGTGAGAATTGAGATAATAATCGAGAGTGTTTCTTAGATGTTTGTAGGAATATATTATATTTACTAACAAAATTTAAAAGGGTAGAAAATAAGTGATTTTAAGAATTTGCGATTTATATATTGTTTTCAAATGAATATAATTTTTGCGAATTTTGAACAAAAAGATTTATTTAAAGTAAAAACTAATTAAATTCATATTTAATATTGATAACCGCGAACAATTTTGTAAGAAAGGGGTTGAATATTGGAGGACAAATATTTTTTTTACAATAAGATAAATTTCCCGACCTGAAGAAAGTCGTGGATTTAAATCCCACGTGTGGAAATATTTTTTACTGTCACTGTCTTTTCGAGACTATTCTACAACAGTGCTTACACGTAACTATGGATTTTTAACTGTAATATTTTGGTCACTTTTTTGAAACATATTCGTATTACTATCATTTATCGGAAGCTCTACGAAGGTTTCTGCGGTTTTCTTATCAAATATGTTTTTCTTAACATAACAGATTCAGGGAAGTATCTAATCCAATGGCTGTTGCCACCTTTGTACTCTCAAATTATATATAGGTATGCATATTGTAATTTAAATTTTTTTATTTGTCAGTAATAGTTGGTTTGAACACGAGTTAATGCGCCTTTGAGCCAAGTCTGCTATCTGTCAGTAATAGTTGGTTCGAACATCGAGTTAATGCGCCCTTGAGGCAAGTCTGCTATCTGTCAGTAATAGTTGGTTCGAACATCGAGTTAATGCGCCCTTGAGGCAAGTCTGCTATCTGTCAGTAATAGTTGGTTCGAACATCGAGTTAATGCGCCCTTGAGGCAAGTCTGCTATCTGTCAGTAATAGTTGGTTCGAACATCGAGTTAATGCGCCCTTGAAGTAAGTCTGCTATCTGTCAGTAATAGCTGATTCGAACATCGAGTTAATTAGCCCTTGAGGCAAGTCTGCTATCTGTCAGTAATAGTTGGTTCGAACATCGAGTTAATGCGCCCTTGAGGCAAGTCTGCTATCTGTCAGTAATAGTTGGTTCGAACATCGAGTTAATGCGCCCTTGAAGTAAGTCTGCTATCTGTCAGTAATAGCTGATTCGAACATCGAGTTAATTAGCCTTTGAGCCAAGTCTGCTATCTGTCAGTAATAGTTGGTTCGAACATCGAGTTAATGCGCCCTTGAGGCAAGTCTGCTATCTGTCAGTAATAGTTGGTTCGAACATCGAGTTAATGCGCCCTTGAAGTAAGTCTGCTATCTGTCAGTAATAGCTGATTCGAACATCGAGTTAATTAGCCCTTGAGGCAAGTCTGCTATCTAAACGGCGTTGTATAAATTGTGATTTTATTATTATTAGAACTGTACAGAGAACGCCTTAAATGAAAAAATCTTACAATGTTTTACCTATTTTTACACTCCCTCCATTGTTTAATCGTGATTCGTACAAATCATTCTCATTGTAGGAAGGTGTACAGCACCGGTATAAAGACTAAAATAGGTGGATGGCTGCCGCTCAATATTCGGTGATTCCGGTTTACTTCTTGCGTTTTCGGTGAAAAGTAGCAGGGTGAAGTGATTTCTCTTTAGCAGGTAGAAGTTTGTCGTAAATAAAACACAGTAGACGTTCAAGAAACTGAGAATATATTTTGCTCATTTTTCATTCCTTATATGCAGCCCATCGCTTATCGTAAGCCTCTTTATTCGCCCGTGTATGACTTACTATATACTTGCTAGATACCCATGTGTACCGCGCGCTCTCTGCATGCACGGGCTGTTCGATTATTTATATTGATTATTGAGAAGGTCACGCATAAGGAAATTTCAAAACAATAGGTACATATATCAACTACAATTTGAATACATAAATTACACAAATAAAATCATATACTTTAGGTAACGCATATGTCCGATACAGATGAGACGCCTCAATATTAGGTTGTTCCAAAAATAATGACCGTTTTTAAAACGAGTATTTTATGATTTCGAATGTTATTTGCTAGAAAATATTTGTTTATTTGTTCTTCTGTGACAGTCAGGAATTGAATCGGAATGCTGTATTAATTTATAGAGTCAGTCATTAAACTTACGTTACTAATTCTTCAGAAATGTGATTGAAAAAGAACTACGTGTAATTTTTGTGCATAAATTTAAACTTGGACATTATGCATCTCATATACTCGTAATACGCAATGTTAACAAAATATGGATTAAAGGAACGCCTTTAGAACAAATAGTACGTCATTGGTTCGAAAAGTTTAGGAACGGAGACGTAAGTCTTAAAGATGAAGAGGGTCGAGGACGTCCTGCTACTGTTGAAAACGATGTATTGAAAACTTTATTCGGAATAAAACGCGCAACAAACGGTACGGGAAATGGCACAATAAGAATTGGGTGATGAAGCTGCTAAAATTTTTGTACATTTGAATGAAACTGGAAAGGTGAAAAAGCTTGACAGGTGGGTTCCAAATGAATGTAATGATGATCAAAATGTGTTGCTCCGAAGTACGATCTTTCTTGATATTGCGTAACCATTATAGTCTACTTTTAAATCGTATTCATCTCAATACAAAAAAAATAACGATTTTAGGTAAGAAACATTACCTCATCCGCCTTACTCACACAATCTATCGCCAATCGATTTTTAAGCACCTCGATAGCCATTTAAGGTGGAAGTACAAGACGGCAGGTAATGTCTTTAAATAATTAACAGATTCTAATCCGTCTAAGTTTTATTCTATAACATACTTGTACAAATAAGTTTGTAATTCGTTGTCAAAAATGTCTGGAACTAAATAAAAATATATATAAATAACAACTTTGATTTGTAAAGTTTATTTACTCTTAAGTTATGTTTGATTGAATTTGAAGCTTAATTGTTGGCTTTTGTTTACCGAACAAACTCATAAATAATAAAAATCACAGTTATACTAGTTGAAATAATTTAATATTTTGTTTTAGAACAAAATATTTTTCAACTTGTATCGCTTTATTTTTTCTATTTAATCCTGATGGATATATCCATTAATTACAGCTCTGTAATTGTTTTACCTGTAACCATGTAAAAAACTTGTGTGCACTCGACAGTCTGTTGTAACGATTAATCAAACAAAATGCATTCGTTTTCTGTCCACCCATTATAAAACTTTACATCAGGGGCTTACTAACTGCAGTTCTAATACCATAATAATTATCTTTAAAAAAAAAAAGAAAATTTAAATTAATATTGGTCTTGTTTTTGTCTTTTAAACAACGACTTTCGTGGCCTAGTTGGAATGACGCCTGGTTCTTTTCTCATTAGTACTATTTTTTCTAAAAAGTGGTACAGTCATGTTTTTAGGTAGGTAGAGAGGACATAATGCTAGCCTATCTTCTCGTGGCACACATTCATACACTTATTTTATTTAGTTTATTTAATTAACGACACAACAGTGTATTTTATATATTGGGTGTACAAATAAGTCACCGCCGTTTGACAAAAGTTGGCGCCACCAGTAAGTTATGGTTAAAATTGTCAGATGTAAAATGTCATTATCGTAAGGTTGGACATCTGTCAACAACATGACCTTGAAATATTAGTGAATTTTTATCAGTATAACATATTTTTTTGTGTTCGAAAATGTCAAGTTTTGAGCCGAATAAGCGTCATTTGCGGGAACTTTTGATTTACTTCTTCAATTTGAAGAAATCTGCAGCTGAGGCGCATCGATTGCTTGTAGAAGCATATGGTGAGGCTGCCTTAAGTGAGAGAAGTTGTCGTGAGTGGTTTCAAAAGTTTAAGAACGGTGAATTTGACATCGAAGACAAAGAACGTAGCGGAAGGCCGAAAGTGTACGAAGACGCGGAATTGGAAGTATTATTGGATCAAGATTCGTGCCAAACGCAAGAAGAACTTGCACTTACATTAGGAGTGACTCAACAAGCAATTTCACATGGGTTGAAATCATTGGGAATGATTCAAAAACAAAGAAATTGGGATTCATATGAACTGACACGGAGAAACTTTGAATGCCAATTTTCCACATGTGAAATGCTGCTTGCCAGGCATAAACGAAAGGGTTTTCTGCACCATATAGTCACTGGTGATGAAAAATGCATCCATTATGATAATCCAAAAAGGAAGAAATCATGGGGATCCCCTGGTCATGCTTCAACATCTACGGCTAAGCCAAATATTCATGGAAAAAAACTCTTGTTGTGTATTTGGTGGGATCAGCTTGGTGTCGTGTATTATGAGTTGCTCAAACCGAATGAAACCATTGCTGGGGCTGTCTACCGAACATAATTGATGAGATTGAGTCGAGCACTCGAGGAAAAGCGCGCCCACTACTACGCCAGACACGACAAAATTATTCTCCTGCATGATAATGCTAGTCCACATGTTGCGGCACCGGTCAAAACCTATTTGGAAACACTCAATTGAGAAGTTTTACCCCACCCGCTGTATTCACCAGACATTGCTCCTTCTGATTACCACTTGTTTTGATCGATGACGCATGGCCTGTCTGAGCAGCACTTCACATCATATGAAGATACCAAAAATTGAGTCGATTCGTGGATAGCCTCAAAAGATGAAGCATTCTTCCGACGCTGTATCCGTATGCTGCCAGAAAGATGGGAAAAGGTAGTGGCAAGCGATGGGCAATACTTCGAATAAAACATGAGGTTCCGTTCTTTCACAATAAATGCCCAATTTTTGATAAAAAACGGCGGAAACTTATTTGTACACCTAATACAAATGAACAAATGACAAGTTATACAAGTACTTAAAATAATTGACAAAAAATACAAAACTTTATCTTAAACTAACATGAACATACAAAAAGCAGTAGTAATAATAGATTACAGGCATTGTATAAAATTATTTAATATTAATGCCTATGTATATTTAAGTTCAATGTATGTATGTACACCACAAAATATTACCAAATTTTACCAGTAGACTTACGTAATTGTCGAAGACTTATTTTATAGTGGTAGAGAATTTAGATTTTTTTTTTAGTGGAACAATGCTTACATAGAACAATTGGACTTTTCGAGAATTTTATGGATAGATCTTGAGGTATAGAAAACACATGGGTTCACTTGTAGAACGAGATGCAACTTGCTTTGCAGAATCGAAAGCTTCCACAAGTTGATGCAGGCTTACTCAATTCTGATATAGCTCCTTTTCACATTTCATCCTTTTAAAATATCATTAATTTGATCGAATCATTCCATCTTTCGTCTTCCTCTACAAAGCCTTTCACTCATATGTAAACTCTATTTTGCTTTTTTAGCCTTTCTTCATTCAATTTTTATACGTGTTCAAACCATCGTAAAGTGCTCTTCTTCATCCTTTATAATAATATTCCTGTCTTAAGTTCACATTCATTTCTAATCACTTCTAACCATATTCTGTCATACATTGTCACTTCATGTTTTCTTTTTAGTGCACGTATTTCTACAGCATTTATAGTTGGCACTAAAATATTCTATAGTACATTGTCTTATTAAATTTTCTTGTAAGTACTCATATTTCTACGGTATATTTTAGGTTATGTTCAAATTTCACTTTAATTTAATAGTACTGATTCAAACTTCCTTACAAAAACTCCTTTATGTTCTAATTTCACTTTAATATAATATTACTGATTCAAATATCCTTACGAAAATTCCATTATGTTCAAATTTAATATTACTGATTCAAATTTCCTTACGAAAATTCCTTTATGTTCAAATTTCACTTTAATATAATATTACTGATTCAAATTTCCTTACGAAAATTCCTTTATGTTCAAATTTCACTTTAATATAATATTACTGATTCAAATTTCCTTACGAAAATTCCTTTATGTTCAAATTTCACTTTAATATAATATTACTGATTCAAATTTCCTTACGAAAATTCCTTTATGTTCAAATTTCACTTTAATATAATATTACTGATTCAAATTTCCTTACGAAAATTCCTTTATGTTCAAATTTCACTTTAATATAATATTACTGATTCAAATTTCCTTACGAAAATTCCTTTATGTTCAAATTTCACTTTAATATAATATTACTGATTCAAATTTCCTTACGAAAATTCCTTTATGTACAAATTTCACTTTAATATAATAGTACTGATTTAAATTTCCTTACAAAATTTGCTTACAAAAAGAATTCAAAAGTTTAATAGTTTAACCACGTTATACAATGTAAATATACACCAGTAAAATTGTATTACTATGGATGAGGTAACCAAGTGCTCCGATGTCACCCATGTGAATAAAATTTACGAGATTCTATGAAGTGGGCATCACTTGACACTGACGTATGCTACTTTATATATCACGGCCATAATTCAAGAAGAAGAAATTGTATTATTCTACTGCTATTATTATACTTTCGTTGAATATAGTATAACCTGGCAGACTTATTTTTGTGTGGCAATCCAACGAACCAAAAATATATTTAAGAGGTCTTAAGTGTAAACCTGATTGGAATCCTTTTTTATAATTATTTCCAAGGAGAATCCAACTTACAACTCCCGAGTCGGCAAAGAAGATTTATATTAATTAAGCTACGGAGGTCGTCGTCAAACGTTTGTAAAAATAAAAAAAAAACACTTTCATACTTGTATATTGATATACTTCTAATTTAATCAAGCAAACATATTTAACTCAAACAAGACGATGGTGAAATATTGGGTTATAACACATAATATCCTAAATCTGATCTATGCGTTTATTGCAGGATTACTCATCTCCAAAATCCATTCGATTTATTACCAAAAATATGAATTTATGGCTTTCCATTGTTCTGCATAACAGCTCACCGTTGCAAGTGGATTTCACTATATGGAAATGCAATTAATCGAAATGTTACATACACCCTATACCCAACAATACAAAACTCGAACACTTTAATCCTAGTTCTGTAACAAAGCAATACTGTTTGTATACAGGTACAGGGTATTCCGTGTGTCGCGACTGCATCGCATTGTTTGTCATTCAATCAAAGCTTTATACGGAGGATTTTCTGGAATACTAATTTGTCAAATTCCCCGCGGATTTCAAATAACACGAAATAATTGCATCCGACTGAGAGGGAAAATGTAAAATTTCAACTGTTGTTTCCAATAAAATACACCGGTGGACATGTGCAATTTCAGCAAAGTGCCAAATTTTATATTTACGCGCATTTTGATTTTTTGATGAAATGGTACGGTAGAAGGAAAGTTTTTTTACACATTAACATATTAATGTAAAATTTTCAAGTTTTTTTATTTATTTATTAAAAAAAATAGAAATCGTTGAGCTAATTTCCCTGCGATGATATATTTTAATCAATTAAATAATATTTATAATGATAATGAAAATTTTTGTTAAAAATTATTTTGGACTTTACAAATGGAACAGTGGGAAATAGAACAAAGTAATCTGTGACAGATGACCTTTATGTTCTTGTTGGTAAGACGTCTGTTTTGCAGGCTGGAGGTTACGGGTTTGATTCCCACTGGAACTCATTTTTTTTAATCAGAGTCTGGTTTTCGCTTAAGGTATCTTTAAAATATTTCTGATCGGTTGGTATTCAATGTCTTTTTCACAGTATGTGCCCCGCAAGATACAGGCAGATATTTAAATTACTGGGACAAATATTTGTGACCTATAATTTCCACAGATTCGCATACCATAAAAGTTTAATTTATTTCCGTTTTTATTTTAATAATCATTTTTCTTTTCGTTATGTACAAAGCCAATTAATTATTAATATTTAAGTTAAATTATTTTATTACTGTCCACTATAGCAGTGTTCCCCAACCGGTGGTCCGCGGCCCGGTGCCGGGCCGCAGAGACTATCCGCCGGGCCGCAAACAGTATGTCAAATTTCAAGAAATTCGCCATGTAAAAATAGTAAATATACGATTTTCATCCATGTCCTCAATAAAATCGAAACAAAGGAATATACTGGACGTGAATGCAGCACTTCGTCTGTCAGAGACAGCACTGCAGCCAAGAATATTCAATATATTAGCAAAGATCAACAGCAGGTTTCGCATTAGTTTGTTGCAAAAACCCCATGGTTTTTGTTCAATTTTAATTGTATCAGACAATGTTACAAATAAAATTGTTTAACTGTTATATGTATATTTGTCAATTATAGTTACATACTCGTATGTCCATCTGTCACAATATAAGATAAAAAAAATATTAAATAAAAAAAACATTTTTATTTCAGTATTAGTGGTCCGCGAAATTTTTTTCCTTTTTTTACCGGTCCACAGGTCTAATAAGGTTAGGGAACACTGCACTATAGAACACCTCGGTGGCCTAAACGATAAGACATCTGTTTATTTAGTCTGGAGGTCGTGAATTCGATCACAAGTTGGTTGACTTAAACAAGAAATCCTAGTTAGTCAGTCAACGGATCGAAGGGGAATATACTTTTATATGATTATTGACGTGTGTATTTTTAAACTATTGCTTTGTTTTCTTAAATATTTGTGTTATATTACACTTTCGTTGAATATGATACAAGCTGGCGATTTCATAGCCATGTGGTAATCTCTTACAATCAGCCAGAAATATTTTAAAGACACTACAGTTAGAACTGTTTTGATTCACTTGAAAAAAAAATGGATGCAGACTGGAATGAGAGTCGCAACCTCAGGGCTGGAAGATAGTGTCGTATCGAATAGACAACGGAGGTGGAAATTGATCACAGGTCAAGTTAGATATACAAAAAAGAAGCTTTGTTTTAATGGTTAACACACCCGCTAGACATGCGAGTTAGATATGGATTCGAATTTTACTGGTCACGGTTCGTTTAACGTAGGTTCTTAGGAGGATAAGTATTTTTTCAGTCGGCGTTTTTGTAAGTTTGTTTACGATCGGAAATGGATCTTGGAAATTAAGGTGTTCAACAAATATTTTTCCACCCTGCCATTTGGACTCTCAGTTCCAGTAGAATAAAAATGGTTTTTCGAAAGAGTTCCTTAATATTTTTTATTATACAATATAACACATCGATCAGTAAGTCCCGGGACTAACTACTAAAACAACATTTGTTTGCCAAAATTTTTCTTTATTCATCAACATAGTCTCCTTCGAGAACGATACATTCATTCCAACGCTTTCCTAACTTTGCTATGCCAGCCGTGTAGAATGATTTATCTTTGGTTTCAAAATAGGCGTTAGTTTCGGCAATCACTTCTTCATTGGAGCCAAATCTCCTGGAGCATCTTTTTGAGGTCTGTGAACAGCCAAGAGTCGCTGGGGGCCAAATCTGGAGAATACGGTGGGTGCGGAAGCAATTCGAAGTTCAACTAATGCAATTTGGCCATCGTTACCATCGACTTGTGACACGGTGCATTGTCCTGATGAAAGAGAACTTTTTTCTTCTTCATATGGGGACGTTTTTTTTGCAATTTCTGCCTTCAAACGCTCCAATAACGCTATGTAATATTTGCTATTGATGCGCATTCCAAAATACGAAGACCATAACAAACCGACCGACTGTTGAGTTTTTGGTCGCTTCGGACAACTTTCACCGGCTGCTCTCCATTCAGCTGACTGCCGATTTGATTCCGGAGTATAGTGATGGATCCAAGTTTCATCCATTGTCACATACCGACGCAAAAAAATCCTGTTTATTTTGCGTAAACAGTGCCAAGCAGCGCTCTGAATCATCGATATGTTGTTGTTTCTGTTCCGTTCAGCTATCTCACGCAGCTTTGATTTGCAATTTTCCATTACGATTTTGAGGGTTTTTTTTATATTTCTGGTGAAACAGCCTCATTTGGACGACCAGAGCGTTCAGCATCATTTGTGTCTGTACGACCGCGTTTGAAATCAGCATACCACCGACAAATGTTTGTTTTCGACGGAGCAGAGCCCGGATAACACTTTTCAAGCCATCGCTGAGTTTGAACGGTATTTTTTCCCATTAAAAAGCAACGTTTTATCAACACACGAAATTCGTTTTTTTTCCATTGTTTTGAAAATAGCAAAAGTAGCGTCACTAAAACCACTGTAACTCAATGACACAATGTCGGAATGTCATGAAAGTTTGACACGTAACTTCTAAAGGTTGGTACTAACTGAGAATAGTATGGATTTGTTATTAGAGGTGCCATCTGTTGGTTAGTCCCGGGAATTGTTGATTGATACGTTACATACGTATTTAAATCTTAAATTTCCTTTGAATTCATAAACAAAAATTTTCAAACTTATTAAAACCTAAAGATCGTAAAGTAAAACAAAAACAAATTCTTTAAAATCAATCGTTTCCCTTTCCATCTAATCCCTCAATTGTGCCACAAAGCGCAAACTATATCATCTCATTTTTTTACACCAAAGACAATATATATGTACTTTCACTCTTTTTAAATTAAGTTAAGTTCAGTTGGATTTAAATACGATCTACACTATTACAGATGACAAAATAAGTCCCCATCTAAGCGCGATCTACATTAGTAAATCTAAATCTTTGAGAAAGATTTTTTCATTTATGAAAAATTATAACCTTGAAGGGTTATTGCCAGATTTGTACCTCTCTTGAGGGGTTAAAACTATTGTTTGTTATGTCGTAGTATACAATACAACCTTGAAGGTTTATTGCCAGATTTGTACCTCTCTTGAGGGATTAAAACTATAGTACGTTATGTCGTAGTATACAATACAACCTTGAAGGTTTATTGCCAGATTTGTACCTCTCTTGAGGGGTTAAAACTATTGTATGTTATGTCGTAGTATACAATACAACCTTGAAGGTTTATTGCCAGATTTGTACCTCTCTTGAGGGATTAAAACTATAGTACGTTATGTCGTAGTATACAATACAACCTTGAAGGTTTATTGCCAGATTTGTACCTCTCTTGAGGGGTTAAAACTATTGTATGTTATGTCGTAGTATACAATACAACCTTGAAGGTTTATTGCCAGATTTGTACCTCTCTTGAGGGGTTAAAACTATTGTATGTTATGTCGTAGTATTCAATACAACCTTGAAGGTTTATTGCCAGATTTGTACCTCTCTTGAGGGGTTAAAACTATTGTATGTTATGTCGTAGTATACAATACAACCTTGAAGGTTTATTGCCAGATTTGTACCTCTCTTGAGGGATTAAAACTATTGTACGTTATGTCGTAGTATACAATACAACCTTGAAGGTTTATTGCCAGATTTGTACCTCTCTTGAGGGATTAAAACTATTGTACGTTATGTCGTAGTATACAATACAACCTTGAAGGTTTATTGCCAGATTTGTACCTCTCTTGAGGGGTTAAAACTATTGTATGTTATGTCGTAGTATACAATACAACCTTGAAGGTTTATTGCCAGATTTGTACCTCTCTTGAGGGGTTAAAACTATTTTATGTTATGTCGTAGTATACAATACAACCTTGAAGGTTTATTGCCAGATTAATTAGATGTTAAATAAGTTTTAAGTGAGAACTCGACTGGAACCCTTTGGCCCTGGATATAAGCCCGCTAAATGGTTTTACAATGAAGTCTAAACAAATGAAATATTATTTATTCCATAAATATTTTTTTACTTGTCATTTTAATAATTGGAAATGCGTACATTGAGAAGAATACACGAAGTGACAATGTATGACAGAATACGGAATTAAGTGAATGTTAACTTAAGGCTGTGTTAAGTAAAATAAAGAAGAGTACACTGAGATGGTTTAGGCATGTGTAACGAATGAATAAAGAAAGACTAACAAATCGGATAAATAGTGCAAATGTGAGTTGAAGTCGTGGTAAAGAAAGTCCAAGGAATGTATGGTTGGATCAAGTGAATAATATTATAATATAAGAAAACGCAGAAAGTCAGAGAAATCGTTTAAGTTGCATACATATGGAAGAAGCTAAGGATGTGTGTCGAGATAGGAAAGTGTAGCGCTCTGTCCTCTGTTGACCCGACAGAGAAAGGGCGTGATGGTATGTACGTACGTATACAAGTCATCGCGATGTCTCGTGGGGTCATTATGAACCTCCTTATTTTACATCACATCTTTTAGAGTATGCTTTGGAAACAAATTATTACGTTACTTAAAAATATTGACTAAGATAAAAAACATTTTTTTTACCGAACACATATCTAATTAACAAAGCATATCTGTAAATATATTTTATTGGCTTTATTTAAAAAAAATCTTCACCCCTTTATTCTGCACAATTTAAAGTTTTCTCAATTGGCTTTCATTATTCAGAAAAAACCACTCCCTGAGAAATGATGAAACAAATGTTGAAACCGGTTTGATAATGATGAAAAAAATTAGTAAATAAAAGGCATAATTTTTGTTAGATCCAAGTTGTTAACATCATAGAAAAATAATATCTAACATAGTTTATATGACGGTTAGTTAAATTTAAAGAAAGTCTTTAAAACGCTATCTGTAAAATCGCATAAAGTGAGATAAAATCGTTTGCAGTTTGTACGGTGAAATCTGCCCAGCAGAAACGAGATGATTAATTCTTGTCCCCCGCAAAGCCGCCACCACACGGGGCGGTGTGGTGGACAGAACACCCTACTGTTCATACCTAGTCACTGACTATTCACTACTGTACATATGAGTAGTGTTTATACTTGTATGTAGTCACCACGAGCTATCCATTACTTGCCACTGTGACCATCTAGGCTGACCGTAAATATGGTGTCATTGGCAAACGCACAGTGGAAAACAGTAAAAATTCGGTGAACACTTATTAATTCAATATTTTTTCAAGCCAGGAAGTCTCAGGTGGTCACTGAGATGCCGTGATAGCTAGGATAACCAGTTGGAAAAACCTGGTATAGGACAGAAAAAAAGTATTTTTCTGATTCTGCTTAATGTAGATTTAGAATCTGTTTTGTTGCGAAAGTTATTCCAGGTTATTAAAGTTATTCCTGATAGAATACGGAATACAGCGATGCGGGATGAATGTGAACTTAAGGCTTAATACATTAGTACTAAGCAAGATGAAGAAGCGCACTTTAAGATGATTTGGGCATGTAAAACGAATGAACGAAGAAATTCAGATTACGGATTGACAGAATATAGAATAAAGCGATGCGGGATGAATTTGAACTTAAGGCTTAATACATCAGTACTAAGCAAGATAAAAAAGCACACTCTGAGACGATTTGGGCATGTAAAACGAATGAACAAAGCAATTCTAAGAAAACAAATATATAATGCATATATAAATAGAAAGCGTGCTAGAGGGAGATCATGGAAATTGTATTCGGTGTACAAATAAGTTTCCGTCGTTTTTTTTATCAAAAATTGGGCATTTATTGTAAAAGAACGAAACCTCATGTTTTATTCAAAGTATTGCCCATCGCTTGCCACTACTTTTTCCCATCTTTCTGGCAGCATACGGATACCGCGTCGGAAGAATGCTTCATCTTTCGAGGCTATCCACGAATCGACCCAATTTTTGGTATCTCTGAAACAAGTGGAAATCAGAAGGAGCAATGTCTGGTGAATACGGCGGGTGGGGTAAAACTTCCCAATTGAGTGTTTCCAAATAGGTTTTGACCGGCGCCGCAACATGTGGACGAGCATTATCATGCAGGATAATAATTTTGTCGTGTCTGGAGTAGTAGTGGGCGCGCTTTACCTTGAGTGCTCGACTCAATCTCATTAATTGTGTTCGGTAGACAGCCCCAGCAATGGTTTCGTTCGGTTTGAGCAACTCATAATACACGACACTAAGCTGATCCCACCAAATACACGACAAGAGATTTTTTCCATGAATATTTGGCTTAGCCTTAGATGTTGAAGCATGGCCAGGGGGTCCCCATGATTTCTTCCTTTTTGGATTATCATAGTGGATCCATTTTTCATCACCAGTGACTATACGGTGCAGAAAACCTTTTCGTTTATACCTGGCAAGCAGCATTTCACATGTGGAAAATCGGCGTTCAACGTTTCTCGGTGGCAGTTCATATGGAACCCAATTTCCAATAATACTTCCAATTTCGCGTCTTCGTACACTTTCGGCCTTCCGCTACGTTCTTTGTCTTCGATGTCAAATTCACCGTTCTTAAACTTTTGAAACCACTCACGACAACTTCTCTCACTTAAGGCAGCCTCATCATATGCTTCTACAAGCAATCGATGCGCCTCAGCTGCAGATTTCTTCAAATTGAAGAAGTAAATCAAAAGTTCCCGCAAATGACGTTTATTCGGCTCAAAACTTGACATTTTCGCACACAAAAGAATATATTATACTCATAAAAATTCACTAATATTTCAAGGTTATATTGTTGACAGATGTCCAACCTTACGACAATGACGTTTTACATCTCACAATTTTAACCATAACTTACTGGTGGCGCCAACTTTTGTCAAACGGCGGCGGCTTATTTGTACACCTGATAGTTAGATCGCTTGAATAATATCATGAAGAGAGTAAATTTAAAACGTCTTAAAATTCGTAGGGGTTGTATGAGAAGGTGTATAAATGTAAAAGAGGGGAAATATAATATGTGTGCCGCGATAGGAAGATCGGGCACGCTGTTCTTTCTGCCCACCCCGACAGGGAAAAGTTGTGATGGTTTGTATGTATACGAGTATATAAGTTAATTTTCCTTTAAGTGTTCTATCAAGTAAAATAAAAATTTAATATTAAATCAATTTTAGAAACTGGTGAATTTTTTTACTTGTTAAGTATTTTAAAATTAATTGCTGACCATTACAAATAATGTTCCATTTTTTATAAATTTCGACCTACAGTGCACTGCTGGGATTCATACAATATTATGAAGCAAGGCTGTTTCAATAAATCACCGCTGGGAGGCGCTAGTATACGAGAGGCTTAGCGTGAACGCAAACCGCGGACAATAGAGCCACTGCATTAATCACACATCCGCTCAACGTCAATATGAGCTTTTACCGTTTACGCTATTTTTCATTCTGTTTTACCTTTTTTTTTGGAGCGCTTTTTAAAAGCTATGTTTGCATGAGACTAGAGAATTTTCCGAAAATTATAAATTCTTCCTACTAGTGTGTAAAAATTGTGTAATACGTATTTTAATTATTTGAATTATCATGTAATTCGCAGTCGACGTCACAAGAGGCATTCAATGATGCAGGACCATAACAGGCCAACAGACCTAAAATAAGATGATGAAGAAGAAGAAGAATTATCGTAAACTATTATTTTTATAATGGAAACACGCGTCAAAGAATAAATAGTTTTTTTTGTTAAAAATGATGAAAAAAATTATAAAATAATATTTTCATTATTTATTAACAAGATATGTATGAGTACATCGTTATTGTTGTTTTATTATTATAAGATCTAAATTCGCGAGTATATTGTCATAGAGTAATTTCTTCTTTAGGAGAATGGTCCTTATGGGAAGAGATGATGATGGTTGTTGATAAATAAATAAACTCGTTAAATCGCAATGCGGAAAGAGAGAGTGTTTATTTATATAGTGACGTAGGTGTTTATATCTTTTTGGAATGTGCGCGAGAGTGCGCTCGCGATATGCTTATGTCTCGCTTCTGTGAATGCAGAGACGGTTATTGTCGTATGTGGGTATTCATCTAAATACGGAACTGGTGAGATAGCCGTGGTGCGTTCTCTCTCTCTGGCGTGTGGTGCGGTCGCTTGGCCGGCGTCAACGGCCGGCATGTGACCTTCGGACTGTTTACTATAATTTATCGAGGAATCCGAAGGTCGTTTCATCGGTCATTGACCGTATGTATGCGACAATATCATGCGACGACCGCCACACTTCCAACCAACCAAATAATAATTGCGCAGATTTATATCGATTGCTGTGTAAAAGACAACCTTATTTTCCCTAACACACAAAATGAAAAAGGGATAAGAGCGTGGTTAACACATTTTAAAACAAACCCGAAATAAATAGTTTTTAATGTCACCAAAGACTGGAAAAAAAAAGAAAGATGGGTAAAATCGAAAAAATTGTAGGAATGAAACATTGGCGTTGTAGAAGAATTCAGTAGAATAAATGAGAAAAATACGTGCACTTGGAAGAACATATGAGTCAACACTGTATGACAGAATACAAAATGAGGTGATTAGGTTAGTGATAGGAAACAAAGTTAATGGAGATCCACAAACGAATTTGAATACCAAATTTGATGTTTGGGAGGGAAATTTGTTGGTTACATTGTATGACAAAATACGAAATGAAATGATAAGGATTGACTATGTAATAAAGACTGATGTGTTGAATAAGATGATGAAGAGCACTCTGAAATTGTTTGGGCATGTATAACAAATGATTGATCAAAAACTAATTAAACAAATTTATTGCGAAATAAATAAATAAATACAGGTTTATTGATAGCAACATAATATGTACATAATACATTTAGACACATTTCAAGAACACATTAAAAAGAGAATACATTAAAAAACAGAGTCTATCAAAAGGTCTGAACTCATCTAATAACATCCCCCGGCCAAGAGACACCCCACCAATATAGGGCGAGCCCAGCCACGGGGACACCAGATGTTTTTCAGCCCACAGCCTTGAACACGTAGAACAAAAAGATAAAAAAATCACTGAAAATAAATAAATGACAAAAAAAATACATTCAAGAGAGAAGACATTAAAAGGTCCGGACTCATCTTACAAACATTCCTCCGGCCGAGATACACCCCACCAATGTAGGGCGAGCCCGAACGCAAGGGCATCGGGGGCTTCCATCCCACACCCCCGCATATCTAGATTAAATAATAAATAAAAAAACAAAAACGTATGGCAGAAAACAAAATAAAAAGTTAACCCACATATACCACCTCAGGTTAACTGTCAGCAAGAACGAAAAAAAGAAAAGCCTTAAAGGAGTCCAAATTTTACAAAATGACAAATGGGAAATGAAATAGTTGAAACAACATTAAATAGTGAGTAGAAGGTTTGGTGGAGGAAGAACAAGGAAATTTTAGATGGATTAAGTAAATAATATTGTGAAAGAAGGTATTGTAAAAAGTCAGATATATTGTAGGAGTTGTATCAGAGCGTGTATGGATGAAGAAGACGCGAAAGGTGTGTTTTTCAATAGGAAAGTCTAGCGCTTTCACTTTTCTGCCTACCCTGATAGGGAAAAGGTGTGATGGCATGTATGTATGGATGCTATTGAAACGTGTACCGCCAAGAACGTATACATAAAAATCAATAAATTAACAATTTTAGGGATTTCATATGTTTCTTATGAATGTAAAAAAATAATTATAAAAAACAAAGAAGAAATTGAAAACATGTTTCTAAACATTACGTTAACCTAATCCTAAAAAGTACGTTAACAAAATTACGTTAACAAAAATCAATTAATTAACAATTTTAGGGATGTTTTGTTAATAAAGTAAAGTGTATATGTTTTCTTCTAAATGTAAAAAAGGAATTTAGAAAACATTAAGTATAAATCACAGTAAAGAACACACAAAAGCTCCAGACCGCACAAAGGGGCATGGAGAGATGCATGTTGGGATATACTAAAAGAGACCGTAAACGAAACACCTGGATTCGCAATATAACAAAGGTAGAAGACGTTATATAGGTGTGCAAAAGAATGAAGTGGCAATGGGCCGGACACGTACCCAGAATGTCAGACTCCCGATGGACATCCGAAATAATCCAATGGTACCCAAGAGGCCCAGAAGAAGACCGAAGGTACGCTGGATAGATGAAATCAGGAAACATGGCAGCATCACATGGCATCAACGAGCAAAAAACCGAACTACTTGGAGTCAACTTGGGGAGACCTTCATCCAGCAGTGGATCGACCCTGGTTGACAATGATGATGATGATGATACAAAGAGAGTGGTGCAATACAAATTATTTTCTTTTTTTAAATCTACGATTGCTGATGGAATAAATATAAAAGTAAAATATGCTTTCATTGCCGAGATACAAACTCGTTGATTTTTCAGTTGGAAACAATTTCTCAATTTCAGTAAAGTTTTTAATTTTCCGTCTGCTTCCTTTTGCATGTCTCGCCATTCACAGCCAACAAAGGAAGTACACCAGCTCCGTGTATCAATATACTGGAATAATTACTCAAGGAGTTGTGGCTGGCACCACAATTTATCATTTCAACTTTCTTTTCATATTTTTCACACTTCAGAGGACTTCATTCCACTATATAAACGTATACAAGGTGGTGTTGCAGTCATCGCCCTATTATAAATTGCCGACATTTTTTTTCAATATTAATACTTAAGCCTTCAGTTCGCATTCATTCCTAATCATTTCATTCTGTTAATCATTTTCACCTCATGTATTCTTCTCAGTGCAAACAATTTATTCGGCTCTTTCAAGTCTTGCACATAATAAAATACATACATACAATCACACTATATCCCTGTTAGAGTAGGCAGAGAAGATAGAGCGTCAGACTTTCCTATCTCGACACACATCCCTCGCCTCTTCCACATCCATACAACTTGTTCGATTTTTCGGACTTTCTACATTTCCTTCTTTTAGAATATCATTCACTTGATCACTTGAGTGCACACAGTAAGTGCACCCATTTCCACAGATATTTTTCCACGTCCACGTTTCAAACCTATATATCAAATATGGTACTTAAATACTGTTGTGAACTATCATCTTAGCAGATTTTGATGTTGCCCGGTCGGAGTATATATTCTTTAGAGTTCCTCTGACTTTGTTTCATATCGCTACATGCCGTTCGATGTCCCTTGTAACACCAACTGTGAAAATAATAACTTAACAGCAGAATTATTCGTCTTGATGCAATATTTCATAACTCACCCATATGCCATGTATTGTTTTCTTTTCACATATTTTTTATCACTATGGCTTTGGTTATTTCAAGTTCTAAAATATATCGAGTTTATTTAAGTGAATCATTGTAGTCAGCAGATATATTCTTCAAGATGATCAAACAAAGACGGTTGATCATTTGCCCAGCATTCACACGCATGTTCAATTAGCCGGAAACAACTGTATCAGAAGCAGCGATATAATTTGCATTAATCAACAATTCGATTAAGCGGTCCTGTACAAGCCGTAATATGTGTTCCGACTCAGCCCATCAATTAAAATATTGGCAAGGCGATAAATCAAGGGGAAAGCACCTATTGACAGCTGTGCGCTCTATCCTACAGCACCATAGTGCAATGTGTCATTATATTGCATTTATCTGCATATATGTACGTATATGTGGCATCCATGTAGTGTACCATTAGAAGTTCTACCTTTCCGTATTTATTTGCTATAAATACAGATGTAACCCTTGAAAAATCGCGTTATTTTAATTGACTTGTTTAGCTGAAAGGTTGAAAAATGTAAACTGCTAAAAAAATTCAAGAACAAATTTTTTTTTCAAACTTTTGGTAGCGCAGAAAATCTAGATAACTTAACAATTCCATCTAAAGTTTAGGGAACTGGCATTGTTGTTAATTTTCAGCTTCAAGTAGAGCTGTTTCTTTATGGAAGTAATATTTTAATGTTTTCTCAGAAGATCTCTCAGCTATGTAAAATTAAGAGAATAGTGAAATTCGTTGTAAATTTCAACTCTATTCTCGCCAATGTTGTCACAATGGGAAAATTCAAGCAAACATTCTTTAAATTTCAACTCTATTCTCGTCAATTTTGTCACAATGGGAAAATTGAAGCCAATATTCTTTAAATTTCAACTCTATTCTCGTCAAAGTTATAATGAGAAAATTCAAGCGAACAATCTTTAAATTTATTGTCTACCTATTTTAAATGTTTATTTTTTTCCTTACATATGTTATTTGTTTTCACTAAAATTTTGGTTGCTAGTACGAGTACCATAGATACGAGTATATACAAAAAAGCTTAGTGAAAATCTCGAATATTTTCGAGGAGTTATAAGTAATAAAAATATGTTTCAACATCGTGAAAATATGAACTTTTTGTGAAAAATAGTTTGGAATCATTTCTTTAAATTTTTTTTACACATATTGATGACTAGACATTTTAAATAGTGTATCTATCTAACATAACAAGATAATCATTCTTGTAAGAGTCGTTTAAAAATAATAATTATATATTATTACAAACATATATAAAAACTTATTCATGCACTTTTAGGAGATCGGTCCTTAAGGGAAGAGATGATGAGGATGATTTGTTGATAAATAATAAAACACGTTAGATCGCAATGCGGAAAGAGAGTTCAATTTTATTAGTAACGTAGGTATTTATATCTTTTTAGAATGTGCGCGGGAATGCGCTCGCGATATGCCTACGTCTCGTTTCTGTGAATGCAAAACGATTAATTGTTGTATGTAGGTCTCATTCAAATACGGAACTAGCGAGACAAGAGAGGTGCGTTCTCTCTCTAGTATGGAATGCGGTCCGCTCGGCTATGGGTTGAATGGCCGGCGGGTGAACTTCGGACTTGCCTATTTAGATTGTCGAGGAGTGCGAAGGTCATCTCATCGGTCATTGACCGTATGTATAAACGCCCACAGTATTCGAGTGGGCGACCGCCACACACTTAATACATTATATAACATATTTTTTGGACCATACGATGCACCTTTACTATTAAAATTGGGATGCGACTTATGATCCGAAAATAAGTGATACGTGGTTGAAGGTCCCTGCTGAAAATAATTTCAACCAACCCAAGAAATAATACACGCCTATTTGTTTTTATACCTATGGATGTATTTAATTTTAATACGAGTACTTACATTTTATATATATTTTTTTCTCTTATTTAATTTTAGTTGCTATGTTACATAGTTTTCCTGTACCTTACGAATATATCCAAATTAATTTGACACTAACCGATAAATCGGTATAAACTGATGCTCATTGGTTCGCTCATGAAATATTTTTCTCATGTCCATATAGATATTGTCCGGCAATAATATGAAAAGTGAGAGTAAAGAGATGAGTAACAATGTCAAGACGAGTGATAATGTCGAGACGAGTGACAATGTCGAGACGAGTGACAATGTCAAGAAGAGTGACAATGTCGAGACGAGTGACAATGCCGAGACAAGTGGAGATAAACTAAACGCTGTTTGTGTAAGATATAGTTAAAATTATTAAAAAGTAAGGATTTGTTAATATTTTAGGATAATAAAATATTCTATTCTAAAAATTGTTTCATAAATTTGGGAGTTGTCTTATGATCTGGTGCGTTTATCGTCTAAAAAATAGGGTAAATATTTTTTCTTACATTTAAAAAAAAAATTCTTAAAATTATCAATCGATTCAAGGTGAGGTTTGTAATGTTATCAACCGGTCTGAGGTTGTTTATTTTATAAATCGATTCTCCTGAACTGTTACATAACTGAAAAATTACTGTTAATAAATGTGTCCACCATATTAATCTGAATACAATGCAATGTTTTAAGACCATTTTCTTATGTTTATAACAAAGACTCGTATTATATTTGACTAAGATAATATGGAGACAATAACCGGGATTCTGTAGAAACTCTCGCGCGATGATCATACTTGATGCATTTCGGGGACACCTTACACCATATGTAAAAAAAAATGAAAATTGAATACCGATTAAGTACAATTTCAAATGAAATAACATTACAGTTGCAGGTATAAGATGTTATCATTCATTGACACCCTCAGGAAAAATAAAGAAACCCCCAGTTTCCTTCTTATATGAATAAATCGCGAGACCCTGCGTTGAAATTGAATCCGAATCGATTATAAATGGCTTCAAGAAGGTTGCGTTTCCAAAAATTTGGATGAAACGGAGGACAACCTCTTATGAGGGGCAAACCATCCATTGAAAATTAGGATACGTCAAAAGCAACGAAGATTCTATGGATTTTTAATAAACACTAAGTAAAACTTTTAGAATAATAATGATGTATTATTAATGTGAATAGTTTTTTTTTAAATATGCATATTGAATAATAATTAATTTCACTTTTTGTTTATAGTTAAGGCATTAACGTTGTGGAGGTTTAAAGACATTGTAATTTATTTTTATCAAACACTGTTTATTCCACTTATTTGTGACGGTATAACCCTACCGGCGGTAGGGTATAACCCTATAGTCTTGTTTGCGCTCCCCTGAAGATGAGGTGAAAGCCTTGAAACCGGTAGGGTTATACCGTCACAAAAAAGTGGAATAAACAGTGTTTGATAAAAATAAATTACAAAGTTCACTTTTCTTAAATTCCTTATTTCAAATTTAATGAGTCGTGTTAAATTCAGATTCTACGATATTCGATGAAAATACTTTATTTTTCATAATATTATATTTGCGTTTAATTTAAGTATATTTGACAGATTAAATTAATTATTTGATAGATTTAAGTCAGTAAGAATTAACATACAAATATGTCATATGTCCATTAAATAATATGCCAATAAAAAACAAACACAAATCAATTAGTCAGACTGGACAGCAGAACGAGTTTTAGTGATTGCGTTTTAATGAACAAGATATGTACACATCAGCGTTGCTAATCCCACACTCGCATCACCCCGTATATCAAAATTAATATCGGTATGTCGCTCGGAATGGGCGCGTAATGATGTCCCTACCGGAATTACGCCGATGAGAGATTTATTAGCGGGAATAACTCATTTTAGCGTATCGTTTCGATAGTTTTCTGTATGACGCATCATCGTCATCAACGACATCGACACAAAGTAAAAAAAGTTAAAATGATTAAGCTTTTTTTGTGATTTTTAAGGATTTTTGATGATTTTTTAACTATTTATTGAAAACTTCATCGTATACCAATCTGGCGAGCTTATATGGTCGCTAAGCTTTTATAAATAAGTGCGAAATTTATAAAAAGTGTATATAACAATGATAAAAGTCAAATGTCGTCAATCAAAGGAAAAAGGAACCGATAGTAGAGAGGAAAGGAAAATCAAACACGTTACATTACTGACTAGAACCTAAGAGCTTTATGAAACATGCCAATAATGGAGCGAGTCTACTCGTAAAATTAGTCGGTTACTGGTTCCAGACAGCATGAACAGTAAAAGATGACATAATAAAGAAGAGCGGTGATATATTGAAAGTGTAAGTGTAGAAAATTTCAAAGAATATCGAAAGTAATTATACCACGACTTTTATGACCTATTTAGCAATACACATGTCTACTAACTCGGTGGTTACGGGTTCAATTTCCGTTGCAACCCAGATTTTTAAAGGGAATTCCCGTTTAGTTTTCACTTCCAACTTTTTTAATATTTATCTGGTTGATTGGAAGAGATTGCCACATACCAATAAGTACACTAGCTTGAACTGTGCATAAAAAAATGAAATAATACAAGATTATTTAACTTTTACTTTAAAATATGAAAAAAGCAAAATCATTATACGAACTTAAAATTTTCAGCAAAAAATCTTTAAAATCTGTTGATAAAAAAATTCATCTTCTTGAACTTGCTAGGTAATTAAATTTAATAGAGTTATTTTAACTGTTATACTTTATTTTAATGTTTATAATATTATCCAATTGTAACAAATTATTTATTTCACCTAGACAGATATAACTGTTAGTGGCCTACAGAAAATTTAATCCAGACTTTGTGTGAGAATATTTTACGTTTAAATCATATTGTAAAAAACTATTGATTTCTTTCCTAGTATTTGATTTGTCAAATCTGAACATCCTCATTAGAAGTCTATGCTAAACGGTTTTTATGTACGCTTGTAAGACAAGGACCTTATTAGGAGCCGTTAGGTATAAACCAGGTGCATTCGTGATATGTTGTTGCTGAAGAATGTGGAAGATATCGTGATCAAATCATACATTTAACGGTACGGTATTGAAAACAATGAACCAGGAAACAAAACTTCAACAAACACTATCAAGCGAGAATTTCTAATGCTTCATTAATTTGTCCGTATCCCTAAATACTGCCCATAAATAAGGTAGAGTAAAATAGAAAATAAGTGATAGATGTGGAGGAGTAATCTACTGGATGAGAGTGCAAGATTTTTTCGGGTTCACGGGAGACTGGTTGCAGTTTGTGGTCGGTTATTAAATAAATAAATAATAGATTTATTGATAGCAACATAGTATGTACAGATTATATTTAAATAACACTTCTAAAACACATAAATTGCAGATAATACATTAAATACAGAAGCTATCAAAAGGTCTGGGCTCATCTAATAACATCCCCTCGGCCAAGATACACCCCATCAATATAGGGCAAACCCAGCCATGGGGACACCAAATGTTTTTCAGCCCAAATAACTACGCCTCGAATAGGGATCACCACGGCCCAAAAAAGTTAAGGCAACAAGTTTAAAAAAATATTGGAGCACCATTTTTTGGTATTGTCAGAGAATGCTACAAAATTACTTCAAGAGAGAAATACAATAGTTACTGTCAAGTATTATGCGTCATTAGTGTACAAATTCAAAGATGCCATAAAAACAAAACGCCAATAGAAGCATCCACGAGATGTGAAATTATTGCATGACAATAAGTCAGTGAATACTGCAAAGGCTGCCATTCAACACTGTGGTTTCCAAGAAATCAATCACCTACCCTATATTCTCGAATCGGCCCCTGGTGATATATTTTTTTATTTTCAAAACTGAAATCCGATTAGCATGGGAAAAATAAAAATGATGATGATGAAGAAGTAATCTCCGTAGTATTACACCATTTTGAGAACATAATTTCAGAATATTTTTCAGTGGTATTGACAAATTAATTCATCGTTTTAATAAATGTATTAAACTACAGGTGACAGGCAGGCCATTTAATAAAAGATTTTTAAAACACAAAGAACCTTTAAAATAAAAAAATAGAGTCATCACAATTCGCGACACATTTGATGAAAAATAATCACAAAATTAAATTAAATATATAAGTATTTAATCGTTTTATTATTTCTCATAACCATTCATCAAAATTACATTTCTCAAAAATTATCCTTTCCCGATTCCTGAAAAGAACCCAAATTTCAACCAAAATATCAAACAGTCAGACTTTATCCGATGAAGGAGTAAGGCGTCCTACCATTGGACCGAGACTCCGAAGAAGTTATTCAACACTTGTATTGGGTACAGTTTGGCAATGCTTTTGTAAAGCGAAACAGATAGCATAATATGTCACTTAAATTTTAGTTATTGTGTTGATTTTTTTCACATTTAAGTGTCAAATAATTATTTAATAAAATCAAATTCTACAATATCCATGCCAAGTCAATTAATAAATTAAATTAGATATATTTAAAAATGTTTTTTTTTTTACTAAACAAAGTAAATTATTGTACAAACATTTGTCAAGGCTATACCTATATACAAATTTATTACTTAACTAATCTAAATTATATGTTATAATTTATGAACTTACTTAATCTTATTTTCCTACATAGCATTTTAATTTATTTATTCAATCTTAATATATGAGATCTTAGAAATAATTAACACCTACATACTACTTATAACTAGATAACAATTCTTACACTAATTATTTAGCAAAAACAAGTCCACTCGTTCATGCTACTTGTATTCCATCACATTCACTCAGACCTTGGTCGTCCCAGCTAATACTGTAAGTGGACTAGTCAGGCAACAGATAATGCTTTGGGAGCTTGTGCTTATAACGGAAGGGTAGGTCGGATTTACTCTCGTAAGCCCCCAGGGCAGCGACTAAGGGATTGCTGTGATTTTGTTGGCTTTTATAGAACTTCACGGTCCAAGCGAGGATGTGGTGTTGTAGGGTTTCTTCTCGCTGTTCGGTGTGAAGTCGGGTAAGGTTTGTTCTGGGATGGGTGTTAAAAGATATCTTGAATGCCTTGTTCTGCACTCTCTGGAGTTTCAGGTGGTCCGTGTTGCTCACACTACCCCAAACGGGTGCAGCATAGGTCAAGATAGGACAAATAAGGGTTTTATAGAGGAGGAGCTTATTTTTGGGTGAAAGGAAGCTGCGTCGATGAAATATCGAACTGATATCCCCTATGCCCTTGTGACCCTTCTGTCTAATGGTATTTAAATGGGTTTTCCACGTCAGTCGCCGGTCAAGGTGCAGGCCGAGGTATTTAACCACGTCCTGCTACTCAACCAGGCAACCACCGATGAATAAGGGCATCGACGGCACTCTTTCCTTGATTTTTCGGGTGAATCTGGTGGCCTCAGTTTTGGCGTCATTGATTTTGAGCCTCCAGGATTGATTAAAATTCTGTATCTAGAGCCAACAAGATAAGGATTTTGTATGATAATGCTCCGTTTATGGCAACAGATAAGATAAGACTTGGAAACAAACAGGTGTACCATAACTTTCATAGGTATGAAAATTAATAATGAACGTTTCGAAAAGGTTGCAGCCTTCATCTACTGGGCGATGTCAAAAAAAATACCAAACTTGGTTAACATGCAAGAAGCATGCACTGAGCACTCGCAATGTGAACAGGTGTTTAGTAATTAGAAGGCATGCAGGTTAAAGGTGGTCCGTCATATTTATAAAGTTGTTTGGGTATTTATAAATTTCGAATGATTCTTTGATGAGACGTGATAATTAGATTGTCATGCCCATATAACACTGATAATTGGGGAAAACATTTTGAAACAGTGGAAAACAGATCTGAAAATCTATTAATATTTATAAAAAATAATTGTATATAAAAATAAATTTAGTCAATATAAAACAACCAGATCGTTTGTCTTCGAGCATTAATAAAATATAATTTTTGTTATGTTTAGAGAACAAAGTACAGGGTTACTAAAAATTAATTTGAAATATTTTGTTTCAAATAATTCTTAAAATAAAATACAGAATAACAAAAAGTGTTTGACTTGGATCTTATAATCAATTGTAAAATATAATTTCGACCAAATGTCCACATTTGCTGTCACACAAAAATTTGAGTTCATTCGGAAGTATTTGTCATAATATTTACATAACTATCATGTGATATTTCAACTATTTCTGCTCCAATATTGTTCTATCATCATGTCGTGTAGTTCATGACTGAACATCGTGACTCCCATGATAGCCTTTGCCGAGTCCTCTCCACCCATCCCTGCACTACACGGCTCAAAATGTAGTTGTTAAAGGTAGTCCAGTAGTGTCTCTTACTTGATCAGTCCAATGTATTGGGATTCTTCCTTTTGTGCGTCGTCCTTCCACACCTCCATTAACCATAAACCTCTTCAAATTGTCTCCTTGGCTAAGAGCAACGTGCCCAAATAATCTGAGGACTTGTCGAAGGCATATTGTCGACAATCTGTCGGTGATTCTCAATTCTTCGACAACGGATGCATTAGTTCGCCTTACTGTCCATCGTTATATAGTTGTTCAATTAACGTTGGCTCTTTGGAAAATGTTTTTTAAGATAAGTCCACAGAAAAAGTTTGAAGCAGTTAAATCTTGTGATCTTGTTAGTCAATTGATATCCCCGTTTCTGGAGATAAATCAGTCTAGAAACATTCTCTTGACAATTAGGTACGTGGCTTGTGCTCTATGACATGAAATGCCACTCTTACTGAAACTAAATGTTTTCTAAACTGAGTTCATCCCATTGACGTGGCAGAAAGTTCTCGATCATGGAACATTAGCGGTCGCCGTTCAGTTACATCATTTCCCGTAGCGTCTTCAAAGAAATACTAGAAGTATCCAATCACACCTCGTTTCACTTAGTCATGTTGCGAGATTGTGACGGTAGCTAATGAATAATTTGTAGATTCAATAGCGACTTTTATTGTTTATTAACAAGATTATTATTTTGAAAAGCGACTGATAATATATAACATGTTTCATTGCTGATTTTTCTTTAATCTCCACTATCCCTTCCTATTTCTTTAATTGACGATATATCTTTTATATTTTTGCAATGTATATTGTTCTATAATTTTATAAAGATGTATAATTATTTGAGCATTTTTAGCGACCATGTAATTTTCTTTATGGCGTCTGGTTAGTAGGAAAAGATTTCCCGTTGACGATAACTCCGCCAGATCGTTTTACAGTGAAGTGTTTTATAAATCATATAAATGAACCGTTGAGGTCGAAAACGGGCTTCGTCGCTCATAATCAATTTATTATAAAAAAAGAAGACTGATTTTTCGTAGAACGTTTCAATAACAACGATGTTTAAATAAAAATATTTGCTAGACGTCAGTAATATAGTATGTCCTTTTTGCTAGATGTCAGTAATATAGTATGTCGTTTTTTGGAAAAGGTGTCGATCACGTGAAAACAAACATGAGACCGGGACCCAAAGTAAATCTACTTTATCACGTTAAAACAGGTATCGATCACGTGAAAACAAACATGAGACCGGGACCCAAAGTAAATCTACTTTATCACGTTAAAACACGGAAAACTAAATGCTTAAAGAAATTGGCACGCGCGTCGTTTTTTCTAATACCTATTTTTGCAAATTTTTTAAATGCGTAATCTTGGATATACTATATGAGTTTCAAACATTATTAGTAGTTGTAAAACGTTTTATAAATGTAAACGCTTAGTATGTTTTCGCGAAGTTATAATTTCCATTTTAAAAATTAGTAAGTAATTTATTGTATAATAAATAAAAAAATACATTATTGTATTTTTTTTAATATCTGTTAAATTTGATTAATAGTGAGGTGCTAGTGTCTGTTGTATAATATTCTTAAACTATAAAGTGATTATATTGTATAATAATACAAAATAGGCAGTGGTATAGCTATATAAATGAAACCGTACCCCTGTAAACAAATATTGGATCCCTTGGGACCACGGGGCAGGGAGAATGTATTTTCTATTTTTTAAAGTAGTCTGTAAGAGGCTGATATTTGCAAATAAGACTCCATGGTGGGCTATCATAAGGGGTTTTTTAAGACCTCGGAGCCTGAAGTTAGTTATTATCATTAGTTACTATGCCAGCCTTTCTAAACGATTAATAAAGAATGGATGCTATAAAAAATATAATTTAAATGATAATATTCAATCCACAAATTGATACTGACCAAAAATTTTACCAATGTGTGATATTAAAAGAGAAATTAATAGAAATACAAAGAGGAAAAACAATGCAAATAATAAAAAGACAATTTACATAGTGCAATTTACAGAGCAAACTCTCTTCAATGGCGCACTTATTCAGATTTCAAACCTCCTAAAAAGAATTGTCTTTATGTGCTTTCTAAAACTTCACATGCCACCCATGTCTCTGACACTAGGAAGTAGACAATTCCATGCCATAAGACCAGTAATGGCAAAAGCTTTATTATTGATTACATATGATGTTGTTCATTAAAAACGTCAATTAGTCCGTCGAAATAAATAAATAATACCTCGCCCAAGAGGAGTCATTTATGCAACCAACTTATTATTATTGATGAAGAAGAAATCGACCTTAAAGTTCTACTTCTCTCCGAAGAAACAACCCTTAGACACAGTTTCGAAGATTAAATGGAGACATCTCATTAAGAAACTTGAATACAAAGAGACAAAATTTTGAAATCAATCCTTTCGCGATACTTTTTAGAAGTGGACCAATATAACAATTTGTATGACCTTCTATCAATCTAGCAGCTGCATTAAAAACAAACCGAAGTCGAGAAATTTCAGAGAACAACCATAAGAAATACAGTTACAATAGTACAGACCCGACACAACAAATGAATTAATAAGAATTTTTATTTCCCTTGTTTTGTCGCCGTACAAATTTTAACTCTCTTAGATTGTAGAAACCTGAAGAAACCGTATGACCAATGTGTCTATCGAAAGAGAGCTTACCATCAAGGCAGACATCCAGGTACTTGATGCTACCTTTTAGAAAGATACTAACACCCAAAATTGATAAAGCACCCCCATCAATATGTTGTCTACGCTGTGAAGCATCCCGGAGAAATTCCACTTTACATGGATTTAATTATGGATGGATATCTTTTAAAAACATTTGAAGGAAAGATAAGAGAATATCAGGTAGGACTATTTTCAGTGTCATGTTATGTATGAATTTGTATTTGGTGCTGATATTCTAAATAGTCTTTTATCTTTAACATTATTTAAAAAATTGAGGGTTGTCTTTGTCCCATTTTTATACTTATACATAGTTAAGGCGTTTAAAAATGTTTTTTATTTATTTATATGAGTAATCAAGGAGCACGCGGTTCGTCATTGAAACTCGAAACCTCCAGATGGTAGTTAAAAATGTTACCACTGTGCTGCGAAGATTATTATATTTGTATATCAAAGGTTTTGGATTTTATTTTATGAAACGCCAAGAATAAATAATATTTTGATTTTTTTTGAGGTACTGATAAACAGTTGCAAATATTCTTATGATATGTCTAAAAAAACAAGCTTCGTTATAATTATCTACAAAGCAAAACACCAGGTAGATTATTAAGAATACTCGAGGCTGAGAGCCAAATTAAAAATTCAAATAAATTATCGCGCCTTTTATTTAGCCAAGATAGAGATCGACATCTGAAGTAATTCTTAAAATTTTTGGAACCAAATAGAAGAAAACGAGTAAAACTAGTCTCATATATATGAAACTGTTGTACAAGAAAGTAACAAAAAGTTTATCAGACATCAGAAGCATATCGCTCCGTTCTATCTCCAAAGAAAAAGCATTGAAGAACATAAACTCCTTGCAAAACGACAGTGTAATCGGACCAGATGAGTTATCAGCCGATATTTTCAATGCCTGTGCGGAATATGTGTGTAATTCAATTTGACAGATATTCAACTAGAGCATAAACACGAATACGTTTTCTTTAAGTTGGAAGACTTCCAGAGTCTGCCCCATCTTCAAATCAAGAGACCCGTTAGACTTTTATAATAACTTGTTGCTGTTCTTTCAGCGCTTTCATTTTTTTTAAACTGTACTGTACAACTAATTGAGCTACCAAGTACGAGTATCATCCATCAAGACTTATTAGAAACCAGCATGGTTTTTAGTCAAAACGATTGACTGTTACTAATCTCTTTCTTTCACAGCAGTTTCATCAAACCTAGACGAGCTTTCCCAAACGGATGTAATATTTACAGACTTACAGAAAGCTTTCGATCAAATTGATCACGATATTAATGCTCAAGAAAATGTTTAATCTTGGCTTCAGCAATAATCTGAATTATTTACATCATGTCTATGGTAAAAGAACGATCTCAGAGCGGAAAAATCTTCAGTGGAATTCATCGTAAGATCTAGTATACCACAAGAATCTAATTTAGCTCCCCTGATGTATAAAATTTCATAACTCACTCGAGATGTTTATTATTGTCGAGTGAGTTATCTCGACATATAATGAAGTTTGCCAGGTCAATTTTGTAAGTTTGATTCGGTATATGTCATACAGTCGAATAAAAAAATATTTTTACATTTTGAAGAATAATTCGAAAAAAATCACAATTTTCTACTGATCTGCTAAAACTACAACCTGTTTAATGTGATCCCAAATAATCCAGTGTTTACTGTACAGCTAACTTTGAATTTAAGAGTAGAAAAACGTAAAACAAACCTACAATTTTGTGGATAAATTGAATTACTTCGTAAGGGGAAGTCTGTGGCAAAGTGGTTTATTTCTTATTGACATATTTAATTTCTTAATTTACATATCATTATTATAAGATAATTGAAATTTATTATAGACGAAAGTAAGATTAAAAGTTTTGAAAGCGTTTTACTGCATTTCGATCTTGGGCTGTTTCTTATTTATTTTCAAAAACTTTTTCTTCTATATCCACACACGTAACAAAAAGTACTAAATCATCTCATCCTCTCTCGCTTCTCGCTCGCATAGTTGAATTCTTAAGAGGAATCTGCTATGCAGTAAAACAGATTTTATATTTCACTAATGCATTTCTTAAAAACCTATAAATATTATCGTGGGGGTGGCTTCCCCCTCGCCACTTCACCCGGTATAATTCTCCGTGGAATTGGTGCAGTACGGGAGAAAACTGTCGACGCATAAATATACTTTTATTTATGCCATTGTATCGTGATTATTTCTCATTTTATTTATTGCCTTTTTGGTAAGTAAGTTTTTTTATACCGAGGCAGAGATGAGTCACATAGAGATGATTTGAACAAAAAGTTAAACATATGAAAAAACCAACCCCAAATCGGTTCAAACCCTCGTTTATTTTTCAATTTATGTTTTATGGTGCTTAAGATGACCCCCCTCTTATCTCGTCGAAAATTTTCAGCGTCTGTCCAATCATAGATTAGCGCAACGCTCAAACAGAGATTGTTTATTGGCCTTTCCAGTTTACCGCTCCTCTTTCTTTACGTCGTCCTTTACAGTCCATGCAGTGAGACTCTGGAATCTTTAAGAAGCGACTGAAAAAACTCTTAATTTCTAGTCAGTAAAATAACGTGTTTCATTCCCGATTTTTCTTTTCCTTTCCTCTCCACCATCCCTTCCTTTTCTTTTGATTGATGATATCTCACTTAATATGAAAAATAATGTTCGCGTGATTGTCCGTCTTTGTGAGATTCATATAATCACGCATGTGTTTACGGATTTTGTGGCGATGTATAGTCATTTGAATGATTTATGCAACTTTGGAAGGTTGATGATTGGAGGAGATTATCACCTGGCAATACACCCGCCAGATTGTATTTGCAATAAAAGTGTTAAATAAATAAGATGCGCGATTGACAGAAAATTGGTGCCTTCGCGTGTATAGAACATGTGCATTGGTTTGTATACTTCAGCTCCTTGGTTATTTTATTTATCAATCAGATGATAAATAAAATCATTGGATGGTTAAAAATAGTAAATCTGGCGAGTTTATTGGTATAGAACAACTTCTAACCATACAGCTCATCTTAAATACACTAAACTATTTTTTTTAAATCTTCGTACAAATTGAAAAGCTATATCAATTAAACTCTTTCAATTATGGTAGAATAGGATAGAAATTCGTTCAAGGATAAGTAAGGTAATCATAAGCAAATTAGAATGAACTTTCCTACACTGTCTGATTTAAGTCATTGAAATTCTGATATGTGGTCATATTTGAATCGGATGCAAACGTTTTGAAGTTTCTCCAGCTTATTCAACATCTCCTCTTTGACATCTAAATAACATACACTACTGTATTACTAACAAGGGTAATTATAGTGGCGAGATGTTTGGTAGAATTTACATGAAATGCTTTGGGTAGGAGCGCATCTCTTAATGGTTGTCGGAGAAGGATCTGCAGATTTACAACAAATTAAATAATTAATTATAACGTGAGTCTGTGAGATTCATAATAAATTTATCTCTCGAGTACTGTATAACTCAAAAGATAATGAAGTTGTATAGAATTCAAAAAATACTGAAGACCTGAAACAACAATTAGGAATAGTCTATAATAAATAATTTATAGTATTTCAAGACATGTGGAGCCCTCTTTTATGTAGTGATATTAAACATTTTAAGTTATCGACTGATAAGATACTAAAATCATTTTAATTTTGTAAATCATCGGCAGATAGCAGTATTTTTTTAATCTATCAATTTTTGCATAGGAGTATGCTTTTTAACATTCCGGTATAGTAAAATTTTAAGGATAAAACGCATATTTTTAACGCATATAATGTGCACACGTATAAATGAGATACGTCGTTTTCAATATCGAAAAAGCGAATAGCTGTGAACCATTGTTATAAGATGCATTTACCACTCTTCTGTCGATGACGGCGATATAATTTTATAATATTTCCAATCTGTAAATAATAGTGGGTTTGAATACTAAGGTTCTATAGAGAATTCCTACGAACTCATAACCAATAATAGTGGGTTTGAATACTAAGGTTCTATAGAGAATTCGTTTGTTGTGTCCAACGGAAAAAAATGTTTCCAACGGAAATCGAATTCGCAACCTCCGGGTCTGAAGTGATACGTTTTAACAACTATTCCACGAAGAAATAATATATATTAATCAAATGAACATTGTATTTCATCCCTTATTGTCCCATCTACACTAAAATGGTTTTCAGTTTAAATAATTGATAAACACCTCATTAATTATTATTAGAACATCTCGGTTCCATTCATTACGATAAAAGAAGGAGAAAAATATGTAGTTATTTGCATCAGCTTGATGCCATTAATGCAAAAATCTCGGAAGCTGTCCTCACATCCAGTAGGTAGGAAGGTATATACTTATCTCGTAATAAATCTCTTATTTTTGTCTCGTACTTCCGGTAGGAGCATGATTTATCCACGGATAGCTAGCTGTTAGGTAAAAGGATGCTCGGATTCCAAAGCTATGTCGCTTTGTTTTGATATATTTCCGAATAAGCTATTAATATTCCTGCAATATTTATGACTCGAAAAATATTCGTTCCTTGCTAGTTCTTCAGATCTATTGTCTAAATATTTTCTCTTAAAAGCACATCTCAAATAAATAAAAATAAAGAAAAGCTACAGCTTGGCAGATTATAAACAACTACGTGACAATTCTTATCGTCTAGTTGGTAGAACATTTGACTTCTAGCTCGCGGGTTTATAAAAAGTCTACAGCGGCATAAGTGTCGCGAATGGATTGATTTCAAACTTTATATATTTGTATTAAATGTGATAGGATGTCTCCATTGTGTCTGAGGGATGTTCCTTCGGAGAGAAGAAGAGCTTTAAGTTCGATTTCTTCTCCATCTAATAACCTTCCAAATAGGGTGGGATTATTATGATCGAACTTTAGCCGTTGCTGGTCCTGTGGCCTAGAATGATCTCCCTCCTAGTGTTAAGATATGGGTGACGTTTGCAGCTTTAGGAAGCACTTAAAGACGTTTATTTTTGCTGAGAAATAACGAGTTATGTAGTTCGAGTTCCGATAAATTGATTATTGGGACTTAAGACACTATATTTTTCCGACCCCGCTATTTAATATGTTTAAATTACCAATTCGGGTAAACTGAAAGGTACCCTACGAAAGAAGAATAAATAAACGACACATTCACTATTGTATCATACGAAAGCACTCGATGTCATTCGAGAGCACCTTAAAAGCCATTTTTATAATTTAGGTTTTAAAATGTTGGTATGTTTTTCGCAAGCAAACATAACAATAAATTTGCAAGCCATTCGGAATCGGATAATAGAGTTGTGCGGCGAGGGACCGTGACGCAACAAATTTTAAAACGTTTGACACATGCTTTTAAAGGAATACACCCCACCCCTTATTATTGAAACTTTCATTCAGACTCTCATGATTTTACTGTCGAAACTGAACTGTGCAAATATTGACTAGCGTTTTTTTTATATCTTGTCACTGGTCGAAGAATACTTGTTTTAAATAATTTCATTTAAATTATTGTTTTAACAATAGACGGCCTTTGTTACTCGGTTGATAAGACTCTCGATTTTCACTTGGAGGCTTCTGATTCAATTCTTGTTCATCTATGTCTATACCCCGCACAGACAACATTAAATATCTGGGTGTCTTGTTCCACAGTAATCTCGCATTTGGTCCTCACGTAGAACTTATGAACGACTCAGCTTACAAAATTCTAGGATTTGTGATAATAATCTCTAAGTCCTTTGAAAGCCAAACAGTGCTCAAAACGTTGTTTAATTTATTAGTTCATTTGGAGCCCCACTTGCATTTGGAGCCCGCTGGGGGGCCAGAACTCCCTTGTGATGGAGAAGGAGGAAAATATCTACGATATCCTAATATAAGTGAGTTTGGTGTCTATTGGTAGCTTTATCCTACTCATTTTCTGCTGGGCATGCTCAGTTTGGGTAGAACTTCTTGAGAGTAAAAACAAATGGATTCGAGGAGTTGTAAGCTGTCCAGCATTACTAGAAAGATTAACGTTAAATGTTCCTAACAGTCATAATATACTTCTTTTTTCCATCACATACGCAAGAACTGGTCTCCCAGCCAGGTTTTGATATGTAGATAGTATGAATAGCTAAAAAATAATTAAGCACATTTATTTATTTATTTAATTAACGACACAACAGTGTCTTTATATACAAATTATGGTGCATGGCAAGATGTATGAATGTGAAAGATTTTATCACACTTATAAATACTAATAAACATCGTGAGAACATTTCTTAGAGATAATCAAAAACTCTCACATCCGACAGACCTGCAACTCAGAGAACATACAATATATATGTGTATAGTCAGATGGAGCAAAAAAAAAGTAGGTGGTACTGGTGTGACCACGTATATATGATGAACAGTAACAATACCCTTTACATTGTATACAAAATCTTCTCAGAACATCTCATGCCAGGAAAGCTGCCTAAAAGGTGAAGAGATAGCAAGTGTTCTACCTCGAACAGGTGACTTAGCAGGATCCACATGTCTGTGACATCTACGGGAGGAAGTGCGCATCTAGGATCGGGCTGTTTTCTCACAGAAGATCGCATGATCGACGTACGAGTAGAAGAGCAACTCAAGATTGACGTTGGAGTGGCGAGGCCATCCTCGACTATAAGACCCAGTAACGACGACGATGCTCTACCTCGTAGAAATAATATTAACAACAAAACAAATTCTAGATTTACATCAAGGATACGATTTTATCGATTAAATGTCGTTTTCCTTATACTTCGATTAATTAACGGACATTTAACGGATTTTGAATAAAAAATCTTCGATGAAATATTTTACCATTACTCTACCAAGGAAACAACCCCTATTGTTGGCAAAACATACTTTAAAATGGCATTATATCGTGTAAACTCCTGGCAAGCAACACTTTGCTTGCAATTTCGCTTGTAGCTTGCACAACGCACTTTATTCTCGGCCATTGAGAAACGCATTTATTTGGATTTATTGCTTTTTAGGTAACGTATAAATGGCTTTCTCGATTGTCGGCTTTAAAGCAAGTGACACTTTTTAATCCATTTATATTTAAAGTAGACGCATTCATAATGCAAGTGTGATATGCATCGTCATATGGATGAATTGATTTATAATTTTAAAATATAGATGGATAGGTCAAAATAATTGAAATGTTGAATAATTGAAGTTAGTTGAAATGGACATAACATTTTTTTTGGGTTAAATTTAGTTAAAGTTAAATTTAAAGAAAAAATATTGAAATTATAGATTGCCCATATCGATAAGAGATAATCTAACATATTCCAATAAGAACAACGCGACAATAAACTTTGTTTTATTTCCCGATATGTACATAGACGCATACCATCACGGCATTTTCCTGTCGGAGTAGGCAGATAGGGCAGAGCATCAGACTTTTCTGGACACACATTATTCACTTCTTCTATTAGTACATCCATACACCTTCAAATGCAACTCCTACAATTTCTCTGTCTTTCAACGTTTCCTTCATTCAAAATATCGTTCACTTAATCCAATCATACTCTACTTGGTCTTCCTCTACTACGCCTTCCACTAACATCTTTACTATTTATTTGTTTTGTAAGCCTTTTTTCATTAATTTGTTCCATTTTCCCAAACCATCTTTGAATGCTATTCTTAATCTTACTCAATACATCATCCTTAAGTTCACATGCATCCCCAATTACTTCATTCCGTATTATGTCATACATTGTCACTCCACGTGTTCTTGTCAATGCACGCACTTCAACAGCTTTGAAGTTCATGATTTTGAGTCTTCAGATGATTAGAAGCATGTAAATAAATAGATCTTTTATCCTTCTTTTTTTTGTCAATTCTCCCCTACTTCCTATCCTAGTATGTAAGATGCAGTGTATTATGACTTGAATTGATTTTATTTGTATTGTTTGTGTCATCTTTCTGTTTCACAAATTGTTTATGTTTCTAATTAATGCTACGAAAGGGAAATTATTCTTTATCTTAGAAAAAACTAAGGTCCGAAGACCAGCTCGTCACAGATGAATTTCTAAAATGTTTTGGTCAAGTGCATAAATCTATGCAGCAACATGCTTGGAGAATTGTGACACTAAATTTGGGATTTAATTGTCAGCTAAAACCTTTCTCAAATATTTTTATCCAGGGCTGGGGCAAGATAAATTATAATGACACAGGAATTCCGTTACAACGAGTTGAAGGAGTAGAACTTCATTACAAGAAACGAGAATTTTGCAAACAAAATTTAAAATGTGTCTGTTACATGAATAGTAAATTAATATAGTATGTTAAGTCTTGTTTTGTTCTTAAATAATTTAACATTAATTATTAAAAAGTGTCTCATTATTGATCGTAATTACGAAAGGTACAGTATTTATTTAAATTTGAATTTTGAAGGTTAATTTGTAATAAAAAAGAATAAAATATGTGTCGAATATAAGGTCTTACAGTGTAAGACCTTATATTCGACACATATTTTATTGTAAGACTTACACGTTTACGAAAGAAAGAAAGAAACGAAAAGCGAGTAAAATAAAGGCAAATAAAAAAATTGTAAAATCTTATTATTTTACGCTTAAATACTACTTTAATTATGAATTCTGTGCTATGAAGTTTCTGAATAACATAAAATTCAAATAAGAGAAAGATAAAAACTATGAAAAATAGAAGAACATGCATGTACATTCTGTGTACGTGAAAATCAAAAACTCTTTGAGTAGATAAAAATGCGTGGAGAACTTTTCTCAATGCGTGGAGAACTTTTCTCACTATGTGGAGAACTTTTCTCAATGCGTGGATTCTGCCCTCTAACGTGTCTAAACCGAAAAGGGATAAGGCGTAGTGGTATATTTGATTTTTATTGTTTGAAAAATATTTTTATATTCATAAAGTAGGATTGTGTGAAATTTGACCGACGGAAAAATCGACTTCGATTTGGATGAACTTGTTGCCGATAACAAAGCGTGCATCGCGTCGAGGAAACGTGACTTTTTTACCCGTGGAATCGATCGTTTGCCAAGTAAATGGAAAACAGTTATTGAAGTAGGAGGCGATTATGCTCCAGAATGATCATTTGTACATATTTTTAGAGTATTTTATTGTTTTTTTTTATTGAAAACAATTAGAATAAAAAAACGACTGTTAATTATGCATCAACATAATGTTTTCAAATCAAATTTAAATTAATTATAACCTTTTTCATGCTTATACGGCAGAGTTTATGTAATAATATAACGTCGCTCGTGAAATCCATAACTTTGTCAAATGCACATATTACTCAATCCATTTTATATGACGTGCATATTCCCGTATTTCCCGTCTAAAGGCAGCAATAAAACACAAACCACGTGAAGCAATTCAGTGGAGAACTTTAGGGGGGGGGGGGGGGGGGGGAGAAGCCCTCCGTCCTCCCGTTTATAGCGTGGGATGAACGATGAAGTACCACAGGGCTATCTTCTCTCTCCTATATTTTTCATGAGATTGCAGGAAGAAAGGGGTGATATTTATTTTTTACGGGATTGAATTCAATCAAATAAAGACGTGATAATTGACCTCGTTGCACTTCCATACATCAAAGTTGGTACTACAATGCTGTAGTGAACTGATTTGATACTGTTCGGCTTGAGAATATATGTTTAACATCACATAACAACAAAAATCCGTATAATGGGGAAAATAAAAAATAGAATTCCCCGCCACGCCGTGACTCTCGTTGATTTTCCGTTCTTTATTTTGTCATGTTTTGACAGTTTTCTTTATTTGACAGTTCAGAATATTATACGAGTACAATAGATATGACATAGTACACATATGTGAATTTGATGCATATTTCTCACGTTCAACCTGTTCAGCGCCTTCTGGTATGGAAGTGATATGATCGTACCTTTTGAAGACGCCGTAATTTACCCAGCTGTTGCTACGTAATATCCAAATAACAGACGTCCGCATAGTCCAAAATTGGAAAAAGCAGAGACCGCACGAGAAAAATGTTGGTTTTAGTAGGCAGGAATCTTTGCAAAATTTCAAGAAAATTAAGGTTGAATAAGATCCTTTGGCTTACCTCATTTATTAGATTTCGTCATGAGATTGTTATCCATTAGCACTTCTAAGTTTTTAATGGTTTTATTTAATGATATGATAGAGCCATCGAGTAATGCTGGAGGGAGTAAGTCAGTGTTGAATTTATTGATAAGCTAAGGACTACCAATGGGGATCGCTTGAGGATTAATGAGTAACCATGCCCCTTAGTTCATTCGGAGATCGGTTATTTCAGGCTTTCCAAGATACGTAAAAATATATTGAAATTTCCGCACGTGTTTTTACGTGTATTGAGTGCTTACATTGCACGAATCCATTTTTATTTTTTCAAATCCGATTTTTTTGTGTGTTACGGCTCTGGATCTCCTGAGCCCTAGCCTGTCGTATGTTTGTGCTTGTATAGTAGGTATTATGCATGAATGTACCCCTTCCTAATATTTTTTGTGTATGATTTATGTTAATGTTTATACTTTTGTAAAACGTAGATTTTGTATGCATGCGAACTTTAAATTCTATATTGTAGAGAACACCTACATTGTACAAAATAAATAAAACTTTTCTAGCGACATGCTCATAGTATAACAGAAGTTTCTTTCTTCGTATTATTGACATCCTTTATTTGATCTATAGATCCTGTGAGATGGACACATTGGTACTTCTTGCAGTTCATAAAATACGAATCATTTGTCGCCAAAACCACATCTCGTAAATACTCGTATCTAGCATAGCACATATCAAGCAAATTCCGTTTAATAACCACATTATATATTTATTTATGTACTGGCAAAATACATTGCACTAATATTTATTTTACATAACATAATAACAATTATAAAAGAAAGATAATAAATCAACATCATCCAAAAAATAAAAAAATTCAGGATACTTATGTAAAGGCATTAAAATGTTTTTTTTTCTTATTTTCTTTTTATCCTCCCTTAAATATGATAATCATAGCACATTCTCCCCCCCCCCCCCCCCCCCCATGTTGTTATCGTCCACACATCCTTCACAAAACACAAAGGACCCCCCCACCCCGACTGCCCTTTGGTTATTTTATTCAGACGACTCAAGTGGCCAAATAATACGTCACAGGCCCTTTTGCACTGAGGACAACGTGTGGACATTTTAAAGAAACCGGAGAGCAAAGAATGGACTTCGTATTGTTCATTGTTATTGATAGGGATGGGAATAATTTTACAAAATCGGATCAAATTGATATATTGAAAAATTGGATCAAATTGAAAGTTAACTTATAAATTTAAATAAAATAAAGTATTTATGACCATAACAGTTAGATTTCTTCTATTTTGTTCGGTTCAAATGCGAAAGGGATCAAATAAACTTTACAATGAAGTGTTAAATGAATCAATAAATTTACTTCTTTTAAAAATCATTGAAGTTCGAATGTTTTCGGAAAAAGCGAATTTTTTATATCCATTTGTGTCGATGTTTGTCAAATATATTATAATTTTAATCTAAAATAGCGATTCTCAACATACTTTTATTTACGGAACTATTTTCAAGTTTATAAAAAAATACGAATCCCGATAATTTTTACTGAGTATGTCTCGCGATTGTCTCACAATATAAAAAACCGAATTGATGTTTTATGATAAATTTTAGGTGTTGCAATATCCCCTTGTATATAGTATCAATAAAAAAGTTCTATAATTTTCTGTAAAATAATATTTATCTAGTGATTTGGTACCGTTCGGAACATACGGGATTTCGACCTTTTTTCTTATGTACCGGAGCGTTAAATAAATAGTTCATATATACACGTATTTCAAATTTTTATATTAGAGTTCAAAAATGTTATTCATTGCGGAATCCAAAATTTTATCGGCGTAACGCGGAACAAATGTTGGGAACTCATATTCAATTTTAATTCAATGGACAATTTTATATAACACCATTTTGGAGAGCAAACTTTCCTCAATCGCGCTCGGGACTCAAAGACACTAAGACTAACCAAAACACTTCAGGCAGCTATATCAGCGCCCGAGCGAATAATGTATAATACTTTATTATTGCCATGTAACATTATCTTCCAGCCAGCCAGAAAATTGTTAATGAGGCCTTAAGTGAAAACCAGACTAAAGATTTTTTTTTTAATAAATAACTGGGTTCCAGTGGGAATTGAGCACCTAACTTTCGGATCACGGAACAGGCCACGAATGTCATCAAAATATAATATGATGTAATGAGAAACGATAAAATTATATTAATAAGTATTAATGAGGAGGTGTTTATGGGTTTACTTTTTTATTTTTTTACTGCCATATATTAATTTTGTTTTTATATTAGTCTATATGTACAAAGGTGTGAGCTGATAAAAATCTGGTGTCCTAGCGGCCAGGCTTGCCCTTTATTAATGAGATGTGTATCGGCCGGGGGGATGTTGTGGGATGAGCCCAGACCTTTTAATAGCTTCTCTCTTAAATAATATTTTGCAATTATGGAATATATTTATATATGTATAATATACTACGTACATACTATAGTATATTGCTAATAAAAAAATTATATTTATTTATTTAAGTTAATCTGAGGTGGTATTTGTGGGGCTGCTTTTTTATTTTTTTTCTGTCTTTTATTAATATTCTATGTTTTTCTTAATTTACACGTACAAGGGTGTGGGCTGAAAAACACCCGATGCCCTCGTGCCCAGGCTCACCCTATATTGGTGGGGTGTATCTCGGCCGAGGGGATGTTATTAGATGTGCGCAGACCTTTTTATAGCTTCTATTTTAAATGTATTTTCGGCTTTTTATCTTCAGATATATGTATGTGCAATTTTGAAATGTATTTGTATATGTACATACTATTTTGCTATCAATAAACCTTTATTTATTTAAATAAGAATAATAAATGTAGAGAAATCGGTATTAAATCGGGTATTTCCAACTCTAGTGGGCCAAGCGCGAAGGAAGTGAACAAGGAAGGGTCCATGTATATCTCAAGCAGCGAAGAAGGGTGGTCAGTGAATTGGGATGACAAACGTTTGCTGGGTCACGTTCTGCGTCCACCGCCGGCCATTCCTCAAATTTTCAAGATCAATGAATCCATTATTGCAAGACGGACTGAAAGAAACTATAGAACATGGGGCGAAGGGTGAAGTTCAAGTGCTAAGAAATCTCAAACATCCTTGTTTTGATTTATTGCTAAGATATTTCTTATTATTAAGATTTTTGAAAGACTTGATACCAATATTCATTTTCCTTCCTTTTCCATTCAAAGTCAAAGCAAACGATAATTTATTTTGTCTTATTTTATCAAATGAACAAGACTTTTATTAAACATTTAAAATAATTTAGATCAGACCGGTTTTAATAAAAAAAAAACAGTCAACGTATAATGACGACATTGGTGGCCATGGTGGTAATCATTCTGTTTTCCAATCCCGAGGTTGTAGATCCAATTGATGTGATTTTTTTAAATAGTTCCAATCTATAACGAAATTATTTCGGAAATAATTCATGTATCTAAAATTATTTTGATCAAAGAAAGTTTGGAAACGTCCATGTAATGCCCAGTTTTTGTATCTCATTTGTGTGAGACAGTCGTTATAATATCATAAATAACTGTATACCCATGAATAAAATTAACGTTGAATGAAAAAAAAAGCATCTACACAATAATTCCCCTACTGTGTTTCTTCTTCTTCTAAAAGCTTTATCTCAAATCTATAGTTATCCTCTATTGACGTTAGTCTAATGCCTCCAATTTACTGATATTGTTTTCTCTCCTTAAATGTTCTAATGACGTAGATATGTTAGTCAACGTCATCTTCCACCCTGTTAAGAAAGCCTTTGACATTATAATCACCGACAACGACAATGTATCCCTCATATGATTGTCGACCATATACTGCGGATGAAAGACGTTTGTTCATTTATTGGTGTATTGTATGTACATACGCTGTTGCAATTCCGCAAAGACACAGTTACAGATTTAATCATAAGTTTCGACAGTAAGGAGATTAAATTCCCATGACGATTACCATGTTAGGCATTCCTGCAGTGTCTTTATGTGAGGCCTAGTTTTTTTTTAAAAGGTCTGTTTTGTGTATTTTATTGGCATCTTAAGAATTCATGATAAGTCGCTTATAAGCTATAGAAAAAAACATAAGTTCAGATGTAAAATTATTTAAGAGTCTGGTAGGGAATCCGCCAAAAATCGAATCTACGACGCCCGCTTGAAGTGAATAATAACCATTAGACCACAGACGCACACTATTGAAATCACCTACACCAACCCGTCATTCGCAGTTCATCTGTTAGAATGTGTGATTTAGTGATTCGATCTAGCGTCAAAAGATAATTTTGCTGCATTCGAAGTTTTCCGCGAAAATACTGACAACTTGCCGAGCTGTTTGAAATTGAGGCCGTAAGTCGCTTTTTAAGTGTATTTACTGCGCCAAGAGTCATTTTCCTTCTTCCGTGACGTCGGATTTTAAATCCTTCGTAGCTGCTGTTTTTTTCACACTTTGGTGTGTCGCCACTAGACTTTTTAAGCTCAGTTTCTTCTTCGACAATAAGTGACGTCGCGTTTATAAAAATTAAAGAAGATTTCGAACTTAGAGTAGATTGCGCTGAATGGGGACTTATTTTGTCCCTTCAAACAGCATGGGTGATGATGGGATCTAACTGTTAGAATGTGTAGATGATTTATGTGGTCTAGTTGATAAGATGCTTGTCTTCTGACCCGGAGGTTGCGGGTTCGATTCCCGCTGGCCTCATAAACATATTTCTGGTGCTTGGAAGAAAATTCCACAAGACAATAATCCAACAAGGTTGTACTGTATACAAATAAAATGTTATATATAATATGATTCGCTCTGACGCTGCTATAGTTGCCAGACGTGATTTTTTTAATAATGGGCTTGAGTCACGAGTGAGAGAGTATTTGAGGAAAGTTGGCCCTCTAAACGGCGCTATATAAAATTGTCCTTTGATTGAATCGTAGGCAATACTAACGCGCAATATCAATATAATTTTTTTTAACCACTGTGTAAAATATTTTAAATAAAAAATATATATATTAGAAATTATTTGTTCAAAAAATATTCAATTGAAAATTGAATTCAAGATAGGGTAAATATACCGCAAGTCAAAATTAGTTTGATTTATGTTTTGTTCGCTTCCTGTTAGCCATTACGAAATTTTATGAAGCTTATAAAAATATGATATAATTTAAAATCGCTGACACAAAATTTTCAACTAAATTTTCATACAAACTGCCCCTGACAACCCTTTTGTATAAATCTTTTTGGTTAAAATATCCTTTCTACGGTCATAAGGACATTGAAATATAAAAAAAATGTCAAAAAGGACGGGAAAACTTGCATAGTTCCGCAAAATACAACCACATCGTACGGGGTATTTTTATAAAAGTCTTTTACCCCCATACCCTATGTTATAGAAATAATGTGGAATGGTCGTTTCTTGTGTGTGTTTAAATAAAGATAATATAATTTTTGACTTATTTTGTGGGACATATTTTTAATAGATATTTGAAGTATGAGATTGTCTCAACAAAATTTGATTTCTGCTATTCGTTAGGAAATTTTCAACAAAATATTATGAATAAGTATTTCATTGCATAATATAACGTTCTCATTGTATTCGGTGAAACCAAGCGGGTTCAAAATATTACTTTCTCATTGTATTCAGTAAAACCAGGGACGCTTTAAAATATCATACGCTTCGTCGAACCATATTATCCTCGGTTCTATCTATAATAATACCTTCCACTCAGATTTGCACTGTACATTCGTTTTATTAGCCATTCTTTATTTATTCGTTCTATATATCCTAACTATCTCAGAGTGCTCTTTTTGACCTCACTTAATACATCAGCGTTAAGTGCACATTCATCCCATGTCACTTTATTTTATATTGTAATAGATTTTTACTCCATGTCCAGTGTCAGTGTACGCATTTTTACAACATTTATTCGGTTCCTTTCACGTCTACGTTTCACTTCCATACATCAAATTTAGTTCTAGAATATTATTGTGAACTATCATCTTAGCAGATTTTGATACTTTCCAGTTCCAATATACATGTTTTACTGCCTCGTTGACGTTGTTTCTCATCAAAAAGAAATAATCAAATAAAAAAATTCCTAGACATGCCGAACAAATTATGGCAACCCTTTTCTTTTTGAATTTTGCATGCAACATTTGTTTAGTGTATAATTCATAGGTTTAACATTTGCCCGCTAGATGTCTATGGTAGTCCGACATTAGACGCGCTCCGCCGGACTCACGGATTGCATAGCTTTCAGGCGTGTACCATCGCTGCAGGGGGACTTCCCATGTGAAGTTATATCGATGGCGAAATCGCTGCAAAAATAAAACTAAAAGTAAGATGGTTTCGACAAATATGATTTACGATTCTGAATAAATTAAGTTTATAGATTCAGTTACCTGGGGGAGATTTATTCTATTTTATTTTTTATTTTGCGATAATATTTGCATTTATTCTTTCAACTGGACATAATAAATATGTGACCATTGTAAAATAAGCTCTTCTGTCATATACAACTGGAAATGCTGGATTGTGTTGTTAAACAATTTCGTCGTATACAATAAAAAACTAGCAGGTTTATTGCCACATGGTTATCACTTCCAGCCAACCAGAAAGTTGGCGACCTCCATGGCCTGGTCGTAAGACACTTTTTTGCCGATCCGGTGGTTGCGGGTTCGATCCCCGCTGGAACCCAGGTTTTTTTAATGGGATTCCTGTCCGGTTTTCACTTCGGGCCCATTAAAATATCTTTCTGGTTGCTTGGAAGAGATTTCCATATGGTAATAAGCTCTCCAAGTTAAAAAAGAGAGAAAAGTTATTTAAACAAGCCTTAAGTGGGAAAATCAGATTAGACTATTGTAGACGATAAAATGTAAATGAGAACTAAGATGGTATGGGCGTGTAATGGATATACCTTAAAACGTATTGTCAATTCGGATCATCGATGTGCTGCTGCGATGATAGGAAGCAACATCTAACGGACATTGTTCAAACTACTAACTATTGATTAACGTTAATTTTCCAGCTGTTAATTTACATTCATAAGGTCCTATTTGCGCGTGTGAGATGGCAGAGGAAACCTTTGACCACGTTTTCTTTGACACAAGTACAATATCTCCAGCCCATTCTACATATCCCACCTACTTTCACTTGATTCTCCACTATTTTAAAGTCACGTCTTGATTTACCGTTCAAAACTTCTAAAATATTAAGTAATATATTGTAGAAGTTTCCTCATATATTTAAACTTTTTCCTTACTTTAAAATTTTTATTGGCATAAATCATATTTTTATATAATGGAATGACTAATTAACTAATAATATTACAATATATTATTTATAGTTAAGGCATTAACATTGTGGAGGTTTCAATATTGTGCATTGTCGTCTTCAACCAGACTTGTTTGTGCTCCCCTAAAGGTGAGGTGAAAGCCTTGAAACCGGTTGGGTTATACCGTTACAAAAAGGGGAATAAACAGTATTTGATAAAACAAATTACAAATATTATTGTGGCGTTCGTATGCGCGGTCAATAACCGGCGAGACGACCTTGGCATACCTTAACAATGTGAAACAAACAAGTGCAAGGTCCACACGCCGGTCATTCAACTCACTATCAATCTGAGAGCGCATTCCATGTTAAAACGAGAAAGCAACACATCTGTCGCGCCGATTCCCAAAACAGAATGAATACCCACATCGTATTGTAAATGCAGAAACGAGACGGCGGTATATCGTGCGCGCACTCCCGCACACATTCAGGAATATTATAAATACTGACGTCTGGCAATAAAATTCCTCTTTACACATTCCGATTTCGACATGTTTTATTTACCAATAATCATCCTCATCATCTCAAATTTACCAATAAAATCATTATTTACCAATAAAAAAAAAAAAGGGTGATACAATGCAATGTGCCAACTATCGAGGAATTACCCTACTGAATGCATCATATAAGGTCTTTGCCGGTGTCCTGTTCTCCAGATTGCTGCCGTACGCTGAAAACCTGGTAGGCCAATATCAAAGCGGATTTCGTCCGGGGAGATCCACTATAGATCAGATGTTCACTCTCCGTCAAATATTGGAAAAAACCCTAGAGTATAATGTCGATACACACCACCTCTTTATCGATTTCAAAGCTGCATATGACAGCATTAACCGCTCTCAACTCTATGCGGCCATGAAGGACTTGGGTATTCCTAACAAGCTCATAAGGATGGTTAGACTCACTATGAACCAATCACAATGTAGAGTCCGGATTCAGACTGATATCTCAGAACCATTTTACACAATGAATGGACTGCGTCAAGGAGACGCACTAGCTTGTCTACTTTTTAATATGGCTCTAGAGAAGTGTGTAAGAGAATCCGGAGTACAGACAAATGGGTCAATTTTCTACAAATCAAGCCAAATACTGGGCTACGCGGATGATATTGACATTATTGGTAGATCCCCACAAGCAATGATGGAGACATTTGTTCAGTTGGAGAGGGCCGCAAACAGAATGGGACTTCGCATCAACTCCGATAAGACCAAATATATGATAGCCACTAAAGCACCCCGTAATAACCAGACACCTACCACGATTAATATAAGTTCTCATACAATAGAACGTGTAAACACCTTCACCTACCTGGGATCCATAATGACAAGTGTTAATGATGCATCTATCGAGATTAAACGTCGAATATTCATGGCAAATAGATGCTTCTTTGGTCTGAGAAAACACCTTATATCTCGGTTGTTGTCCAGAAGGACAAAACTTACCATTTATAAGACACTGCTACGACCTGTCCTCACATATGGGTCTGAATGCTGGGTATTGAGTAAGAAGAACGAATCTTCCCTTCTAATATTTGAAAGAAAAATACTCAGAAAAATATTCGGACCCATACAGGAAAATGGATCTTGGAGAGTGAGATATAATGAGGAGTTATACAGCATATACAAAGAGCCCAACATTATAAAATACATCAAAATTGGGAGGCTACGTTGGGCGGGGCATGTAGCAAGAATGGGAGAAGAGGAAATAAATGCCTAACAAAGTACTCTTTTCCAAGCCCCAAGGAAGACGTAGCGTGGGCAGACCAAAGCTTAGGTGGATGGATGGGGTGCAGAATGATGCAAACGTGATTGGCATCAGGGGCTGGAGGAGTGCATCCCAGGATAGGGGGGAATGGCAACGACTGCTGGAGGAGGCCGGGGCCCACAATGGGATGTAGTGCCATTGATGATGATGATGATGATGATCCTCATCATCTCTCCTAAATTATGATAGAATAATTACATTCAAGCGACATATTTGATTTGAAAGTTATTTAAAAAAATATTTATTGCGTCGTGTGGAATTTGGTTTAACGTGCCATGAAATTAGAGGAAACATGTCCATGTGGCCACTAGACCATCCTCCATAAAAAAGAAAAAATGGAAGATTATAGAAAAGAGAGTAGGCTCTTTCCGCAGCCGTATGAATTATTGATGTGTATGCAAAGTATGACGAAGGGGGGATGAAAACCACCCCCTCGACATGGTGTATACTGTATGGACTCGTATTAGTTAACTGCCTTACATGCGATTATCTGGTAAGGGATGATGTTCTTTATCGTATCAGGGATGAGAGTAAAGAAATGAGGGATAAGAATTATATCTTTGAAGTTGTCAGCATCGTTAGCTTCCTTTCTTACTTTAAAACGGAAAATTCTCTTTCAAATTAACTAGAAAGATGTTAAATAACTCTAAAGCAAAAACCAGACTACAACCCTTTTTCAATAAAATATTTGTAAAAAAACAATAGAAATCAAGTAGGAAATATATGAATGATATAGAACAAATACACAAAAAAATATTTGATATCCACGGTACAGAACAAAGAGTGATTACATGTCGAACTCCTCACGGCGCGTAACTATGGAAACCTTGAAATAAGAAGGTAAGAAAGAATCCTTTGCGATATTCTTATTGAAGGTTTTTTTATGTAGTTTTAACTGTCCCGTGATACTAGAAGCACTATTTTTATATGCCCCCGATATATATAGCCGTGCAAGGAGTCGCCCTCTGTTCTACATAGCAACTTACAGAACGAATATCATTGCTAAACACTTAGTCATGCTTGGTTTAAATATATTGAACCAGCTAAGTGACACTGTTGACATATTTTCAGAACCGCCTAGCAGTATGAGAAGAATCCTGGCTGATATTCTTCCCTACGAATAAGTTAACAAGTAACAGACCCTCTTTGCGTAACATGAAAAATTCGTGACAAATTTTACATAAAAAAAACAATAAGTGTCTCACCAACCAGGCCAAAGAAGAAACTACGTGTTATGCCAACAACCAATGCTCATAAATATTTTTTTAAACTAAGAAAATATCGAAAAATTAATCACAGAATTTACTAGACATTTTTCAGTTGATTGTTTCAATTTGCATCCCACATCCTTGACGCTCAATGTTCATGCCTCAAGAGCCTTCAACCCCCCCGGAGGGAGGTGTTTACACATGAACAAAAAACGAGAGAGATCCTGCAAATGGAAGGATCACGCTCTGCTGAGATGTCAAAACAGGACGAGGGAAATACGAGCGGAAATGAGGCGGTCGCTAATGGCTTTTCTTATTTTTCAAATTCATATTCCCTTGTTTTCCGATCTGCATATTACGATCGTGTATTTTCATGGGAATATATTACATGCTACCAGATTTTTATTTGCTGACAAATTGACTTTTTTTAAATTGCGTTTGTTTTTTTTCAAATAAATTTAGGGATTATATTTTAACTACTTTTAATTTTTTTCTAGTTAATATATTGAAAATAGTTAAATGAGTATGAACTAATTATGCAGTTAACAGTAAATATAAATACATACAATATTACGTAATTAGTATATTTTATAGCAAGCATCTTTACATTCAATAAACTATGAATGCTCATACGAGTATGATATAAAGTATGTATTAAGTAGTTGTACAAGTAATGACGATCTCCGTGGCTAAGCTGGTAACACGCACAACTTCTACACGGAAGTTTCAGGTTTGATTCTTGATGGTACTCAATAAATATAAAAAAGGGTCGTAGAGTGGTCAAAGTTCGTCTGGTAACGAACATACGCGAGTATTCATTTCTCTTCACATGCGATGATGAACTGAGAGTTCCAGTGATTCTGAAATCTGAAGACTCCATTAATGGGACCAATTACAGTGTTTCAGTCACGCTATTTAATATGGCCGCATCTAGATATAACTTAGTTTGAGTGCGTCTTTTAATGCTCATTGACATGGTTTGCTATTGTAACTTATTTATTATATGATATATTTCCACATCCCCGTCGTATGAGAACACACATCCGATTTTTTTAAATTGGCAATCCACCCAAAGAAGGATGATTTGTGTCATCAAATGAAATACATTATGAAATTATATATATTTTTTTTTACTAAACAAAGTAAATTATTGTACAAACATTTGTCAAGGCTATACCTATATACAAATTTATTACTTAACTAATCTTAATTATATGTTATAATTTATTAACTTACTTAATCTTATTTTCCTACATGTCATTTTACTTTATTTTTTACAATCTTAATATATGATTTCTTAGAAATAATAAACACCTACGTACTACTTATAACTAGATAACAATTCTTACACTAATTATTTAGCAAAAACAAGTTCACTCGTTCAGGCTACTTGTATTCCATCACATTCACTCAGACCTTGGTCGTCCCAGCGTAGGTGGACTAGTCAGGCAACAGATAATGCTTCGGGAGCTTGTGCTTATAACGGAAGGGTAGGTCGGATTTACTCTCGTAAGCCCGAAATTATATGAGTCAATATAATATTAAAAAAAAAAAAAGACGATTATGAAAATTCAAAACTTCAACTGATTGAGCTTCAAAAATTTAACAATCAATCTATAAATTGTAAAGTTCTTCGTGATACATCCCATATAATTTTATAAAATAATTTTAATCCACAAAATAAATTGAAGTTGATCTTACTTATTACTGATTTTCTATTTCCCCATCTTCTTAATAATCCATAAATACAAACAAGACGTTGTTCACTTCAATTAGCAAAGTAACTTAACCAAGAACAGTGCCTGCAACGAAACTAAGGTTTAAATTGTTGATTAAGTTGAGTTATTAATTACTCGCGCAATCAATTTATATCTTTCCGTATTAACGGAGTGTAGTCGAGCGGTAAATTAGCGATATTGTATATTCTGAGGTACGGAGTTCTAATCTCTTTGCAGACAACGATTGACATTTGCAAAATATATATAGAGTCAACAAGATACACCTGAAAGGGTTTGTTGGATATGAAAATAAAGAGAATTCGGAAGGATATTATTTTATTTTCAATTTGAAAAAAGGCGGAAGATGGAAAAAATATGTTCATTTTATTTGATCCTCCATATACTTGCTGCTGGAGTTGAAGAGTGAATCAAGTTGGCAAAGGACCTGAACTAATATGGATAAATACTAGATGCCGTATGTGGTTTCCGATGATAGAGGCCAATGTCTGAAAACGGACATGACACCAGACGAATAAAAAAACTGGTATAGCCCAGGAGACTATTTTTCAGCGTTTGCCCAGTGCTGACCGTCGTGTTCCTCTGCAATGTCGTGATCTTAGCGCACCACCTGTCTTCATTTCTTCCGATCCTGAGCCACGTTGAATGCATATCATAAGTAGGATTCTATTCCTAAATTAAATCTATTCAACCTTTCTCTTACATCAACTTTCTCCGTGATCACTAGTTTCTCCAGACTTTCTAGTAATATGCCTAAAATACGTTCAGATTATTTTTCTGCATATTGTCGAAATTATTTTTCTGTATATTGTTACGGTCCATGGGATACAGAGCATCAGTCTCCAACACCCTATCTTGAAGGCATCTATCAGGATTTTTCTTAGCCCAGTTTTTTAATCTAAATATTGAAAATGATTAATTTAGTGTCAGAATTCAGGATAACGACTCTTATCAGCATTATACTGTATTACACTTTCGCTGCATATAGTACAACCTGGCACGTTTATTGTCATGTGAAAATATATTCCAACCAACCAGAATGGTATAACTAAGCACACCTGAAGTGGAAAAAGTGGCGCCAGGAAAATAAAATGCTTATTAATATATCAGACAAACATAGTAAATCATTAAAAAAATTCACAGTAAATTTTTTTTTATCGTTTTATTGAAAACCATGTACCTTTTGTATTTGGCAGAGATTACCAATCTCCATACTCATATTATTATATTCTATCACAAATCTTTCGCCAAATAATTTTCTCTCTTAGTACTTTCAGAGTTTGATTAATTTGGCGTGCCAGGTTTTTCTAGGTCATCCTTACCTTTTCGCACTTTCTGAAATAGAATTATAATTTAGTTTATCAAAAAAAAGTTAATCTTTCCTAAAATAATTCAAGTTTGTTAAAATTTCCCTTATTCTAAATACTCAAGAAATAACTAATTGCAAAATTTTCATATTCCCGAGAGAGGCTTTATATACGACAGAGAAAAAAACAAAAATAAGGTAGCATATTTCTTTGCATTCTGTTTTTTACCAGCTTTTTTTATCAACTTGGCACGGATTACTCCTGTTACACAAAGAGGGCCTGCTTCTAGAGTTAGCTTATTCGTTAGGAAGAATATCAGCCAGGATTCTTTTCATATTGCTAGGCGGTGCCGAAAATATATGATATGTATATAATATATCCACAGTGTCATTCAGTTGGTTCAATATCTCTATAACACGCGTGACTGAGTGTTTAGCCATGATATTCGTCCTGTAAGTTGGTATGTAGAACAGAGAGTGATTCCTTGCACGGCTATATTTACAAGTTCGACACGGTGAGCAAATTTTGGGTAATCGCCCTTTGTTCTGTACCATAGATATCTGAGAATTTTTTTGTATTTGTTCTATATTGTTTTTATATTTGAGCTGATGACGAACCCAAACTGTAGATGCATAGTCTAATTTGGTTCTAATTAGATAATTATATATGTTTCGGAGGATATCGGTACTGTTAAATTATCTTGATATTCTCATTATAAAACCGAGTAGTTTGTAACAGTCCGATATCAAATGCGAGACATAGTTAACGAACGTGAGTCCGACATCAAAGGTTACGCCCAAATCTTTGAATTCAGAAACCCTGTTTAATGCTACTCCCTGTATAATATAAAATTTAAAAAAAAAATTATCCACTTTGCACGGATTTCTCCTGTTACACAGAGGAAACACTGATAGTTGAAACGATCGATTATAGGATACACAGACACATTCATTTATGTTGAACAGGAGATGATTTTGCTCAGTCCAGGAGACTGGAGTCTAGGTCCTATTGTAACAGTGCACAGTCGTAAAGTGAATTAATATTTTTGAAAATTTTCAGCTTGAAATTACTTCGGTTACTGAGCGCATAAATATGCACTTAAAATTTATACATACTCGTATATTTTGTTTTTAAATAGAAACACTTTTGTTTCTTGGGTTTTTATGAATTTAACACGTGGTATTTTATTTAAAAATAAATATTGACCAAAATTTACGTTTTAATTTTTTAATGATTTTAAAGGGATTCATTCTGTTGTTTAAATTTCAAAGCGTCAATTTTTTGTAAATTTATTTATTATTTAACAAGCATCTGATGTTATTTTTTTTTCTTAAAATCTCGATACTTTAACATCGTCCTTATAAATAATCTCCAATTGGGGTAGTTCTTAACCAAACATCGTCTCATCTCTATGGCCTCGAGCAGATTCATCCACTATCTACCTTTCTGTTCTCCCCGCCTCTGTCTCTCTATTCCGTATCTTCCTTGTTTATCCTACAATTACATAATTTATTACTCATCTCGAAAGCGCAACCAAATCTTCGAACAATGTGGTGTACTCTCAAAATATTATATTATGTCAGTTGAAATATGCCTTCTATATGAAATTTAAAATATAATTTCATTTTTGTCAGCAATTCACAATTTGACTACATTGCTTTTTTTATTAGGAAATTTATAATTTGACGGTAAATGAAGGCAACATTATTTAGAATTTTAGACCATATGAAACATTTATTTATTTAAACAGGACATTCGGTGATGGCATTGTTATGAACATACTATAAAATTCAATGGTTTACTATACATTGGAATGCGATTAAATCGTGTGGAACCCAAGATGTATCCAAAACTCCCTGATAGTTTTGTACGTGTTCAAAAGAGATTTTTGCAACATCTTTAATCCAGGGTTCCATTTTATCCATCGTCCTATCTCACAATTGGGTATCTTTGTCTACCAATATACTGCTCCTTAAGTATTCAATGAGATCTATCCACCTGTTTATACAAATGCAAATTTCTAACATAAAAAAATAGCGAACCTCTTATTGATTAACAAACTTAAATGTTCCTGGTTTTAGCTTTAATGATTGACAAACTTGAATGGTTTGACATTAATGCCATCATGAAATAATATTATTTTCAGTCCCTCATGGACTGAGCTATTAAGAGCGTCACCACTCTCACACGGAATGACTTTATTGATCGATTTTTCACATATTGATATCTTCCATATCTCAGCGAAAAAATGATAATTGAGATTCTTAATACGCTAAATGAAAAAAATGAACCGCTTCAGAGTAAGGCGAGAGTAGCCTTTGTTGTTTTTTTTATTGTGTTTAAATTTTAATCGACTTAATTTTTCCTTACATTGTACATTTTGCTTAATGTGATTTGATTTTTTAATCATTCACTTGATCCAACCATACTTTCCTTGGTCTTCCTATCAAACGCCTTTTTACTTAAATTTGCACTATATAGTATAGTTGTTTCGTCATTCTTTTTTCTTTCATTCGTCTCACATGCCCAAACCATCTCAACATGCTCTGACAAGTACGGCAAAATGCAATAGGCTCTTGTTCAATTATGATTGTCAGACATTCTGTGGATGTCAGACGCAACTGCATGTATGTAAGCTGTTGTATTTCAGGAAATAGTCTTGATAGACATAACAAAAAGTTCCGATGGCAAGGATATTATATCATAATGACGATCGGCAGGTCTATTCTGTTGTGTCCTTTCGTAAGATCGAGTTTGTTTTATAAAGGGCTTATTTTGTGTTGCTTAATAGCGCTATTAAAAAATATGATGTCACTTATAAGCTTTAGAAAACCGTAAATTCTAATTTAAAATCGTCCGTGAGTAAAACCAGTTCGGAAGTGAATCTGCCAGGAATTAAACCTGATGCGCCCGCCCGCTTGCCTAGTGTGAATACTAACCGTTAGTCCTAACTTCATATATTTGCATACAACTCTTACTTCATCCACATCCATACACTTTTCTTTTATTTGTGCTCTTGTTTACTATGCTCCTTACCTTCTCCTTGCTTAAAATTTCTTAAACTTTCTCTTTCCACTATTTCCTCGGTAAAATATAAAGATAAATAATATTTATCTTCTGTATTTATGACTATTTCACAGACGGTATGTTGAAAACCTGTATTATAAACATTAATTCTTGAAAAATAAATCACAAGGATAATAATAAAAAATATGCCTAAGGCCTTAACAGAAGCTACCACTTAATATTTACATGCATTAAGGGTTGTCCTTTCGCCATACAACCAGGATATAGCCCGGGGTGCTTATTTGTAGGCATTTAAATTGTATTCCTGCATATAAGGAGGGATTTATTTTGTCCTCTTTTGTATTGTATTTGCCTTTTCTGTATTGTTGAATTTCAATTTTTGAATCGCGTATTTTATGGGGGGTGGATAAGTATTATATTTGTTGGTATTTTTGGATATTCAGATTAGGGGTGTATTTTTCCAATTAATACATACATTTATTTATGAAATGTACAATGTACCGCATAATAAAAATAAAACAATAAAAAACACGTATTGAATGATCAATACATTAAGGACAGACTATATAAAAAAATTAAACAATTACAACAAAACTAATTACAAAGAAACAAACGTACGAAACTTTACGTTACCAACACAATACGGGGCCTTCCAAAGGCGTGCAGCCCGCACTCCATCACACTAAGCGTCACCCTTGACATCAGTGCGTAAGGGGAATATAAATGCAAATATATAAACAAAACAAAAAATGTATGCCCCAAGCACACACATAAACAATACGAGTACATATAATATTTTCATTCATATTTGCAAATGATACTCCACAATATATCCTAGGACAACCTTCGAAGTCTGGTTTGTAAAAACGCTGGTCTTCCATCTGAGGGTTTTGGATTCGATTCCCGATGGTACCCAAAAAGAACAATAAAAAAAATAATGTTACATGGAATTCGTCTGATAACAAAACTTGCACTCGCTAGAGTTGCCATGATATGACGTACTGCGATTTCTTTACCTATTCCAGTGATTTTTAATTCCAAGGTTCAATTACTGAAGCCGAAGACAAAACTGTCTGACAGTAACGCTCTTCAAAATGTCCTCATCATTAATTCGGGTATTTTGAAGAGTGATATACGAATTAATTATTGAAATATATCCGATTAGTGATACGGACAAATGAAAAGAAACGATCTCATTTTGACCGCATTTATCAAACTTGCAAGTTTTATGCCTCGTCCAAGTTTCGCTTACTTACCAAGATTTCATTATGAGCAGTCGGTTTTGCTTTTCTTGATATGATCCAATCGATAAACACATTATATAATCCACCATCCTCTCCATTGCCTACTGATACTTTTCTTTCAATATCGTACTTTCATTCATTCATTTAACACTTCGTTGTAAATACAATCTGGCGGGCTTATTGCAAGGCGGCAATCTCTCCCAATTAACTTGAGAAAAGTAAATAAAGCAAGTTACAAACGATTATTTATATTTATGAAGTTTATGGACATAAACATATTAAAGTAAAAGAGACATATCATCAATCAAAGCATAATGAAAGGATGGTGGAGAGGAGAAGAAAGAAAAATGAAAGGATGGTGGAGAAGAAAGAAAAATCAGGAACGAAACACGTTATATTACTGACTAGAAATTAAGGGATTTTTCAGTCGATTCTTAAATCAGTCGAGCCTAACATTGATTTGTAACTGGTTCCAGAGTCTCACTGCATGCACAGTTAGGGACCACGTAAAAAAAAGAAGATCGGTGAACTGGGAAGGGTAATAAACAATTTCTGTCTGAACACAGCGCAAATTCATGATCGAAAAGAGAAAATTTTCGGCGAGATATCGATATTTTGTGCGGCCATCCAATGTTACAAGATAAAAAAAAATCCAAAATCAAAATACTTTAATTCTCACTTAAGCTCATGCCCCTTTGTAGATTGCCCTAAATGTCATTTGTTCAGTGTAAATATGACATGCAGTGATCAATTGCTCTCTTAATGCAGAGTTAGCCCTGGGGCAGTGTGACTACACCGCTATTACTAATCCATTGTGTTAGCTCCTTTCAACCGCTTTGTCTACATCGTAATGAGACATTATAGTTAGTAATACTATTTGGGTGGAGTTCTGCCAACTCGGCAGTTTGATATTCAGTAGACATTTATTTCTCATGTTATAGGACGTCATTTGGCGACAACATGACGAAGTACGGTGAAATGCGATTGGCGATACTCTTGGTCGATTATGATTGTCAGACATCCCTTCGACGGAAGGCGCATGTGATTCAGCAGTCTTGATAGATTTAACAAAAAGTTCCGATATCAAGGATGCATATTAAATTTCCGTGATGATCGACAGGGTTTTTTTGCTATGTCCATTCGTAAGGCCGACTTTTTTTATAAAGAGCATTTTGTGTATTGCTTAATAGTACTATGAGAATTAATGATAAGTCCCTTACAAGCTTAAGAAAAATATTTATTCTGATGTAAAATGGTATATATAAATATGTCAGGAATTAAACCTGGAGCACCAACTTCCTTAGAGAGACTAACAGGAAGACAACGGCCGCTGACTTGTACATTTTGTTCGATGGAGTTTGATTAAATATGTGTCAAATTTAAATAAAATAATACAAAATTTATTAAAAATATCTTCTTCTTCATCTTATTTTAGGCCTGTTGGCCTGTTATGATCCTGCATCATTATTTGCCTCTTGCGACGTCGACTGCCAGCTGTCTTTCCATCTTTTGGGAGGTCGTCCTAGAGGTTTGCTTGCTTGGAAGATACTGTCCCTTGCCATTCTTACGGCTCTTGGTTCCGCCATTCTGGATACGTGTTCGTTCCAGAACCTTCTTCTCCATAATTTTATCCATAACCAAGTTAAATAGAAATGGGCTTAAACTATCTCCTTGTCTTACTCTGGTTGGTGTTGGAACGTCATTAGAGAGTTTAAAATATCCTTAACAATAAATAAAATAACAGATACATACAAACATATATTCACGCCATGTCTTTTTGGGGTAAGCAGATATGACGTATCGTTAGAACACGGCCGCCGAATTGGCGCTGAGATTCGATATAAATTGTAGCAAGCCAAACTATTGATTAAAGATTAAAGTAACACGCTTGTTATTACTGATACTCTTAACCATATCTCAAGAGTCCTCGAAGTGTATATTTTTTGGCTATGTTATAAGTTCAGCAGTTGAATTTGGGCTTTAAATCAAACGAAGAGCTGCTATTGGAAAAAATCGCTATGAATCGACTGTAGAATGTATGGAAAATTCGCGGCATCAAAATCAAAACAAAGATATGATATTTTTTTTAATGATTATGTACGGTGTATTGTGGGATGAACGTTTTGGTCTGTCTGGAGTGATGAAATGTGAGGAGTTTGATTTCACGTGATGTATACATATGTAATTGAGTGTCACTGTTTGTCAGGTTGATGAGAATGTGCAATAGGATTTTACATAATCAAAAATCGGAAAAAAGTATCGATTTATTTTTTCAAACTATATGTCCTCAGTGAGATACAGGCAAAAGTCTAGTTTACTAAGGGACACGACAAATAAAAGGCAACAAACCCAGATCCTTTAAAAATGTGTATCCGAATTAAATTACCTGTGGTTTTTTCGCAAATTATGTATATTTCTTGTCATGTATAAAATAAATAAATAAAAATAATTAAAAGATTTGCTCTCGGAGATGATTAGGGTTTATAGAAGGAAGGAATGAAGAGTTACTAAAAAAACAGATATATAGTGCAAATCTGAGTGTAAGGCATGTGAGAGAAAGACCAATGAAGGTATGGTTGGATCAAGTGAATAATATTCTGAGATACAGGCAAAAGCCTAGTTTTCTGGGGACACGACAAATGAAAGGCAACAAATCCAGATCTATTAAAATTGTATGTCCAAATAAAATTACCTGTTGTTTTTTCGCAAATTATGTACCATATATTTCTTGTCATATGTCAAATAAATAAAAATAAATAAATAAATAAGATCCTTGGGTCTCTCCTTCTCATAGTTGTAGAAATATAGAAGTGAGCTTACATATATTGACAGAACTGAATAATCTACAATCAATTTGAAATGCAGTGGAAAGTCTCAACTAGGGTAGTTCTTCGTACGTGTTACGTAGCTCTATTTTTCACAAGATTTGAACGGCTGAAGAAAGATGAGATAGTTAAAGGGTTTAAAGGTTCACAAAGTGTGGTTTTTCCGACGATCAATAATCAGGTTCCTCAGTTTTTCCACCGGAAGACATCTGATCTCGTCTCAGGTCGAGCGCTTCAAATAGTTAGACTCTTCAGATTTCTAGTGGAGTTGGCCAATTCAAATATTTGGATTGACATTTCAGGTAGCAGGATCTCTCCTATGGAACATTCTTCTCTCGAAAGCCAAATAGGCAAAGTTTTCATTTGACTTGAAAAGTCATTTGTCCTCTGTACACAGTTAGTTAATAGGTTGAGTTAGTTAGGATGTGCTCTAAAGGTGTTCGTAATGATCGGAAAACAGCGATATACCAAATTATCTAAGAACACGACGAGGGATTGGAGAGACGAAGGATTGATTCTTTTAAAAAGTGGTTCTGGCGATATTCGATGCGTACTCAATGGATAGACATGCGTACCACCACTCATTCTACCATCCTAAAGGTGTAGCAGATTGATATGATACTTTCCTCCACAAAATACACAAGTGCAACGATGATTGTAACTTTAATAACAATAAGTTTCTTTTCTTTTCAACCACGGTATTATGAAACATAATTCACATGCATAAAGCGTTTAACGATGATTATTTTTGTGCGAGTAACAATGTTATATGCAGGAATTCTAAGATTAACGGAATGTAATCAATGTCCTATCGCTTTAATTGCACATACTGCATGAGAGAGTTGCATAATAATTTTATAAATGCACATATTATATCTAATTACGCAGAAGTAATGTACAATCGAGCATTATATTTATTGACAACAGCGGGGAAACAAGTCTATCGTAGGATTCTTGATTCACAGCAAGAGATATTGCACATGTTATTCATTATAATATAATTATTATTTAATAAGTAAAATATTATTTTAATTTTTTTTTATTTTACCTCTTATACGTTATAAATCGATTCGTTTTAAGATGTAGTATTTTTAAAGACAATATACTATAGGCACTCCTCCCGGTCCTGAGACATGACGAGTTCTGCACTGAATTAGGAATTTATCATCTCTTTAATTTGGTAAATCAATTTTTTCCCTCAACACTTCGAAACCCTCAATCATCCCTCAACACTTCCAGTCACTTTCAGCTTTTCCAACCTTTAATCATCTCTTCTATCGGCATGTCCGAGGTGTGCGTAAAAATGTGATCGGTCAAAAAACGTTTAACAAATATGTTACTCAGTTACAGAGGGACATTGCTGACATCCTCGTAGTATAAAGGCTCACCCTCAGTTGCGTATGAAAATCGTTGCGAAAAAAATATGTACCTATCAAAGTTTAAATAAACAATTATGTATTTATATTACTTTGCCATGATTTGTAAAAAAATAGTTTGCGGACCACACAAAACACCCCAGCGGGCCACGTGTGGCTCGCGAGCTGCTGGTTGGCCATCCTTAATTAAGCATATCCCAAAATGGTTTTAAAATTGATAAATTCTTCGCACGGATGTATTTTAGAATTTAACAGTGATAAGGTTTTAATCACAATTGCCAACAGCAATAAAAACATTAGTCCCTCCTTATCTGCGAAAGATATGCGTAAGTTCCAAGACCCCTAATGGATATCTGAAACCGCAGAATGTACCAAACTCCAGACACTATTTTTTCTCTACATACAAGAAAACACTTGTCATTAACTCTAAGCTATAATTTAGGCTCATGAAGAGGTTAATAATAATAACTGTAATGAGAATCTCTAAGTCGTTTGAAAACCAATTGGTGCTCAAAACGTTGTTTAATTCATTGATCCGTAGTAAACTAGAAAGCAACGCTTGCATTTGGAGCCCAGTGGGGGCGCAGAACTCGCTCATGGTGGAGAAAGTACAAAAAAAATATCTACGATATCTCTATATGAGAAAGTTCGGTGTCTATCCATGGCTTTATCCTACTCAGTTCCTGCTGGGCATGCTCGGGTATAACTCCTTGAGCGTAAGAAGAGATCTGCGTCTCTTGGTATACGTTGTCAAACTCGTTCGAGGAGTTGTGAGCTGTCCAGCATTACTACAAAGATTAGCGTTAAATGTTCCTAACAATTACACTAGACTGCGCCGGCAAGAACTGTTCTCAATAACATACGCAAGAACGGGTCTTCCAGCCGCTATGCCTGTTGGAAGGGCCTTAACTCTTCTGAACGGGACTGCTTCGGATATTGACATATTTCATATCACTTTACCAAAAGCAAAAGTAAATTTTCTTCTTAGATTGAGCGCGTTAGAAGGCACTCATCAACATACCTAAATGACTGTGAATATATGTGTGCAATATGTTTGTGTGTATATACTCGTTTGTATGCATATGCATTATTTTTTATTTTATATAATTTTTTAACTTATTTTTTTTCCTCTTTGTAATTTTTCTTCTCTTTTGATGTTTTGTATTTTCAAAGTAATTGGGCTAAGCCTGTTTTGAAAAAATAAATAAATAAACTCTTCCTTGGTACCTTTTGGTTCAGTACCTGGCGGTAAGTAATACACATCGGGCTTAAGAAACAGACTGTCGGCCATACTCGGCTAACTTCGGCTTAGTAGAGCGTCGTCTCTGTCGCACAATGCGTTAACAGTCCGATATCTATGAATAATAGAGCCGACGCTCTACAAAGCCGCTTATGGCCGACAGTCTCTTTCTCAAACCCGATGTGTATTACTTACCGCCGGGTACTGTAAATACTAGTAATAAATGTATCGATTACTTGGCAAAGGAAGCATGTTCAAACGGTCAACCCATATTTATTAATTTTATTTTGTTAAAAGCGGAAATCTCTTCCAACCATCCAGACAGTTTATAAAGGAAGCTACGTTACATGGTTGAAAAAAATATGCAAGTCATTATTCACCTGTATAAAATTCATGAACAATATATCATACATTGTAAAAATAAAAGTAGGATGTTATCGATCAAAGGAAAATGGAAGGAATGAGGAAAGAAAAATTAGGAATGAAACACGTTATATTACCAACTTGAAGTTGTAAGTTATTCAATCACTTGTTAACACATGGCAATGACGGAGCGAGTCGAACATTATTTTTTTATCTGGTTCCATAGTCTCACTGCATGGAAAGTAAAGGACGGGTATCCATAAACAACATTTGTTTATACATATATCATTTATAGTTAAGGCATTAACATTGTGGAGGTTTAAAGACATTGTAATTTGTTTTATCAAACACTGTTTATTCCACTTTATGTAACGGTATAACCCTACCGGTTTCAAGGTTTTCACCTCATCATCAGAGGAGCACAAACAAGACTTGATGATGAGGTAAAAACCTTGAAACCGGTAGGGTTATACCGTTACATAAAGTGGAATAAACAGTGTTTGATAAAACAAATTACAATATCTGTTTAAGCTTAGCGCAAGTTCATGATCGGAAGTATGCTGAATATTCGACGAGATAAAAGGGTGCAGCTGGACAGTTCAAGATAATACTATTGTTTTTGGTGATTGTATGCGGGATATTATGCGATGGACTTTTTGGTCTATCTGGAATGATGAACTATGATGGGGTTTGACTCGCGTGATACATATACGTAATTGAGTATTGTATAATAAACAATCGGGAAAGCTTCAATTTGTTTTTCCATGTTATATGTCCTCAGTAAGATACAGGTAGAAGTCTTGTTTACTCTGGGGACACAATAAATGAAAGGTAATAAACCCAGATCCATATTAACCCTTGGGTGGGCGCATCTAATCTGTGAGATGAGGTACCTAGTTTTTTCTTATGCCAATGGGCGAAGTTTACCGACAAAATGTGATGCTTTCCCTTAAGCCTAAGCAGAAATTTAATGTTTAATCTCACAGATGAGTTGCACCCGAACTTGTTAAGATTTGTATTGCGCCCTTCTTCTTCTCCCTGGCTCCATCCTAACTCACTGTCTGCAAATACTGTTGGGGTCAGCTCTCCTCGTCCTCAGGTTGTATGCTCTTCTGTCCTGGACTACGTCCCCCAGGCCGTGCATCTGCATCAGGTTATCTTTTTGCACCACCCATGAATTATTTGGTCTTCCTCTGGTTGTTATTCGAGGTAGATCCATGGAGATTGCCTGGTTCACAATGTGATCGGGTGCTCTGCGTCCAACGTGACCATACCATCTCAATCGCCTCTCCTCCATCTTACTGTTGATGTCTGTTACACCTAGGCTTCCACGAATGCGTGAGCTTTATATTTTGTCTCTTAGGGACACACCAGCTGACCATCTTAGCATGCGCATTTTAGCAGTTTCTAGTTGCCTGGAGTAAGAGTTATACATCGTCCAGCATTCGGACCCATAGAAGAGTGCGGGTCTAACAATCATTTGGTATAATTTTCCTTTTAACTTTACTGGCATTTTCGGACTACATAGAACTCCTGTCATTGATCTAAACTTCATCCATTACACACTAATTCTACGTGTAACGTCAGCTGCACATCCTCCATCGCTATGGATGAGTGACCAAAGATACTTAAAGGAGTCACAATTTGGTAATGTTTCTCCATCCATTTGCATTACGGGAGTGACAGCATTTGAGTTCTTAAATGGTAGGTACAGATACTCTGTTTTCTTTCTGCTCAGTCTCAATCCATTGTCCTCCAAGATTCTTCTTCACCTTTCCAGACTATTTAGCAGGTCTTCATGTTTTTCATTTATTAATACGATATCGTCTGCAAATAGTAGGATCTTTAGGGGACTGTTCATTTCCTGGTTAGTTAAATAGTCCATGACTAAGATGAACAGTAGCAGACTGAGTACCGATCCTTGATGTAGCCCCACCTTTATATGAAATTCTGGTGAAGTTCCCGAAGTGCACCTCACTTGTATTGCGCCCGACGGAGGATTAAAAGTATGTATATTTTAAATAACCTATTGTTTTTCATAAATTATGTACACCATTTATAAAATCTCCTGACATGCTAAACACAAAGAAAACGTGTTAAATCGGTCGACCCATGTATCTATGATATAGTTTAATTTATAAATTAGGTACATGGAAAGATTAAAATGTCAAAAGTAGCTTAAGGCGTTACATCATCCCACTACGTTACATCATCCCTACCATAATCACAAAAAGAAGATAAGGGGGATATTCTCAGAGAGACAATAAGATATTCTAAGCTTAAGACGTTACATCATCCCACTACGTTACATCATCCCTACCATCATCAGAAAAAGAAGATAAGGAGGATATTCTCAGAGAGACAATAAGATATTCTAAGCTTAAGACGTTACATCATCCCACTACGTTACATCATCCCTACCATAATCACAAAAAGAAGATAAGGGGGATATTCTCAGAAAGACAACAAGATATTCTAAGTTAAAAAAAACTCAACTTATAACTTTTATTATAATTGTCCTATTTTATTTCTTTTATTTTTTATACGCAATCCACCCACACTAGGATGAATGTGCCACCACAGTTAAGCCAAAAAATATATTATAAGAGTCAAAATAATAAATTTAATTTAAATAAAAAAAAACACATCGATTTTAATCTAATATCGATTAAAATTTTTATAAAATCATAATTAATCTATAAGTCGAAAAGTTATTTGAAGAAAGAAAAAATGCAACATTAATATGACCCGGCAAAGAGATGGCATTTGGTAAATCAAATCTGTCACGTTAAGGACAATTAACAATAATTTTACTATAGCCTCATCATTTAGGTCACACTCGTTGCAATGATCCTACAAAATATTCATTTTTTAGGGTGATTAGTCACCACGCAGTGGGCCATCTGCAAGCGACACATAATTGACACTTCCATCTTCTCATTATATTAAAACGCGGTATCAAAGGAATAAATTAATTTATATCTAGCTCCCTATTTACACCAGTTATATCCAAATCCAATGCCCAATGGAATATTTTTTAATTTTGTTTCAAAGATTAATTATCGGCTGAGAAAAAAAAAACCTGATAGGAGTTGACCGGTTGACCATGCTTCCTTTGTCAAGGAATCGAAACATTAATTACACGTGATATCAACGTATGTAAGAATGCAAGCTAGAGTTATTGTTGTTAATGACATGTTGAAAATTTTCTATTCAACATTTTCGAACCACGGTTGTCCGTGGGTAACTAAAACTGCGGATAGAGAAATCGCGGATAAGGGGAATTACTGTGTTTTATCAAGTTTAGTGACCTATTATTAACAATGATAACTCATTTCTGCAGGAAATCGTCCCAACGATATTGCGTTGAAACGAAATTAATTTGGTTTCGACTGACTATATGTCAATAAAAATACCGTTATCTCTCGACTTCTAGCTTCTACATGCTCGTAATACACGCTAATTAATAATTTTATACTTCCCAGGGATGCCTCCTTTTTCGACTGGTTCTTTTATTTTTTAAATACTTCATTGTAAAACAATCTGGCGGAGGGGGGTTCTGATTGCCAGGCGACAATCTCTTCCAACAAGCCAGAAAATGGTTAATAAAGGAAGTTACATGGAAATTCATGATCAATAAAGATCAAAATATATGTGAGATATTATCAACCAAAAGAAAATAGAAGGAACCCCCCCCCCTCGCCACCCCCTAAGCAAATGAAAATAATGATATATTGAAAATTAAATTGAATTAAAAAAATGTTTTAAATTTAATTTAACTATTGACGTAAGTAAATTTAATTTAACTATTGACGTAAGTAAATTTAATTTAACTATTGACGTATATTTAATTTAACTACTGACGTAAATTAATAGAATTATTTAAATCAGAAAACGGAAAACGTAACTTCAAATCATCGTCCTGTCCTGTAGCTCATGACTGAGCATCGTGACTCCAATTTTTGTCTCTGATGACTCCTCTCCATCCATCCTTGTACTCCGTGGCTCGAAAGGCGGTTGTTAAGGGTAGTCCAGTTGCGTCTCTCACTGGGTCAGTCCAACGCGTTGAGATTCTTTATCTTGTGCGTCGTCCCTCTACGCCTCCAGTAACCACAAACCTCTCCAAACTGTCTCCTTGGTCACTATCAACATGCCTAAAGAATCGACGGACTCGTCGTAGGCATATCATCGACAATCTGTCGGTGATTCTCAGATTTTCGAGAATGGATGCGTTAGTTCACCTTGCTATCCATGGATATTCAAATAGCTATACTATATAATTCACTTTTGTGACATATGTTATGACTTTACTTGTAGGGAGTATATATTTGTATTCTTTACACTTTTTCACTTGTCTATCACCCCCTTTCACCATCTTGCCTTCCAGCACACCCCATTAGAATCACTGATGTAGCCGATACGTTTCCAAAAATGTAAAAAAAGCAGATGCGTGAGACTCTCACGTGGTAGAAGTGAAACTTCTTAGCTCCTAGGAAAAGTTGATTTTATGCATTGCTTTTTTCCATTTGTTACCGATTTTTTAATATTTTTTTTTTAGGATTAGGAAATTGTTACGTGGAATTTAATTCAAGAACATCTTTCTTAATTAAATGATTTTTTTTTATTTATTCATCAATTTCCATAGATTGCGATTGTGTTTCTATATATTAATTAATTAATTATATATTATTATTATACATTTATTATATGATATAATTATATATTATGTAATAAATTAATTATATATTAATTCTATAGAAGGGGAAGCGTTTCACTTTTCGTGACGTTCAGGCTAATATGTCCTACCGCGCCTATAGAAGTATCACTTCAAAAAAAATTAAATCGGAGTTGATTTCAAAATAGCGTCTCCTGACTCCAATTCAACCAAATTCCAACCGACTCCACAACTACGACTCTACAGCCTTGCTAACATTACTTGGTAATTCGTTCCATCGTTTCACTGCATTATTGCCTTTCTTCAGACACATATCGAGACACGATGATACAAATCTTGAAAAGGCTGTCTTGCCGGGAAATGTTTCAGGTAGGAGACCAAAAGTCCGCGCCTCCTTGTGTTGGGCTGACTAGATCAAGGATGTAACCAAGTCTAGTCTGTACAAGACTTCACATATGGTCAGAGATAGAAATGACTGGATGTATATTTTACTGGCCTCATCATAAAGATCACGACCCTCAGCTATGTGGATGACGACCAGAGAGCGAGAGAGATTGGTGGTACACTGTTCAAATAAATAAATCATTCTGATGATGCTTTCTAGTGAAACATATCACTTGCTTTATTCTAAAAAATTAAATAAAAAAAACTTTTTTCTTTCTGCCAACCCTAATAGATGGTATCAGTCTCTGCGCAGTTGCATTGTCGTGGTATCTATAATATTTATTCCTTTTATATATGAATTTTATTCAATGTTTGTTTTTATCCACTTAATTACAATATTTGCGCTCAATCTGGTAAGTTAAATTCAATTTGTAGTAAAGACACATTTATTAAACATTTTCACGATTATTACGGATAAAGATAATCTTTCTCTTTTTACAAACTGTGATCGAAACATACAAATTATTTTGCATCGCCAATACTTAAATTATGGCGTTGTAATAATGCACACAGCTGCAAACTATGTAACCACATTTCTAATTTTACGAGTTAAGTAAAATGCACAAAACAAAAAAGACTAATTTGTATCACAAAGATAAATAAATTGTTGGAGAAATTGATATTATTTGTTACTATACTATCGGTATACCTTGTATCGTGTGTTTTATGATTTACCTTATCTCGCAAAGAGAATTCGGACAATTCACTCACAACAAATCTAGGAAATTGCCTTCAAAGGATATATCGTTGAATAAGTAAAAAGAAAAGGATTTCTTACTATAAAAATTAATTGATAAATAGAGTTTAGTTATCACTTTTTGCCGTAGAATGGATTGATCCTGATTTATTTTAAGTAATTTTTTTTTTAATCTTTTCTCTCAACATTTCCAGAACCGGTTTCAACGGTAAGAAAAATCATCATCAAGACATAAACGATTATTTCTCATTAGATATACAAGTGTCTCTGGCGACACTTGCGATAAGAGAACATGGTTTGTTTACAAAATGTACATAATATATATTTATATAAAATATCTCTATATCCACTTCAAGCTTGCCAACTATAAAATAAAGAGACAGCTTAGGAGATAATGTAGACAATGGCAACAATTAATACGTCTATACAGTTTACAACTAACTGGTAACGATGTTAAAAGGCATTGTTTACTCTTTGACGCCATCAAGGTTGAATTATAACAAATATATGACTTGTATAGCGTTGTTTTGTAATAAAACACCACCTCAGAGCGCTGTGATTCATAAGAGCAAGTAAGGTTGGCACAGGCAGAGAGAATATACCTCAACTTCATTCTACCCTGCAGCTTACATTTCGCTTCTACTACATTGTTACGTCTCGTCATGCATCATCTCTTATTAAAGACTTTTCATGTTTGCTTTTCTCAAAATTTGAATTGCTTGGTCATGTCATGTTATTATGTTATTATATGATTTCTCAAACTTTTAATACCTTCTGTTCTACTCGTATTTATTATTTTTTGCAAATATTTCATCATTCATAATTTATATTATTCTAAGATTTCGTTGTATACCTAGCGGATTTATTGCTATATGCAAATCTCTTCCAGCCAACTAGAAATATGTTAAACAAGCCTTAAGTGATAATTAGATTGGAACCTTTTTTTAACAATGCTGGTTATCAACAGTATTGAACCCGATACTCCCAGGCTGGAAGATAGGCATGTTACCTACTAAGTCATGAATGTCGTGAATTATTTTTACAGTAACACTACATTTCGAAAGCCTAATTTTTGTTCATGACTCCAATATACTCCAATATAATTATGTTGACGTGTGTTATTTGGATACTAACGAGATGTTGGATAGGCTGGAGAGACTCTCAAACGTTGACATCTGATTCATATTTTACCTAAAGAAGTATGACCACTTGTCACAGTTTCCAAACATACCTGAATGGTTTTAAATCGTGAAGGAACTTTCAAGTTGTTTCGACATTATTTTACGTGCTATACGATCCCAACTGTACTTCATAAAATCACGAAAAATTCGACTTTTTTTTCAGAACTCGGACGTTCTCTTTGATCAGACGATGAGAGACTCTTTGATTTTTTTTTCATAACTCGGACGTTCCCTTCGATCAAACGATGAGAGACTTTTCCACTTTTTTTTCAGAACTCGGACTTTCCCTTCGATCAGACAATGAGAGACTCTTCGACTTTTTTTTCCGAACTCGGACGTTCCCTTCGATCAGATGATGAGAGACTCTTCGACTTTTTTTTTCAGAACTCGGACGTTCCCTTCGATCAGACGATGAGGGACTCTTTTGCATACCCACAACTCATTTAATTAATTTCCATTTACAGTTTAGTCGGCACGACTAAAGAACGAACGTTTAAGAGTCATCAGACGTGCACCACCCCTATTTACGTTTAAGAGAGAATTGAACAAAAAATATTACTGAGAAAATCTTTGAATCCTAAATTACCTTTATTTCCCTTATTTATCCCTTAACAAATTCTTTTCCTCGAAGTTTTCAATTATTTTTTTAGAGGTCGGCTATTTTTTTAATAAAATTTAAACGAATATACTTTTTAAAACCAACATACACAGATTTAAACAGTTGAATCCATCCAAGAAGAAATGATTCGTTGGACGAAATTGTTGTATATCATTTATCATACCAAATGTAGTAGGTATAACCATGTAAACAAAATAATGAAAATATTTTCTCTAAAAACATTGTATATTTTCGATCAGCTTATGAATATGTATTACGATCTCAATTAATGAGATAATTGCACAAAGCAGTGTTGGGTGGCTGTAATCACTGGAATTATTAATGAAAGGAAACGTGTTTAAAGGAGATTTCGAGGGCAACGACTTGAACCCACGTCGTGGTATTAGCACGTGGGTTGACAATGCACTTTGCCAATGAACGATGCGTAAAACAGATGAATTTATACTAGAAAAACATGGCTTGGCCAAATTAATCAAATTCTGAAAGAAGCGAGAGTTTATAAAAGGAAAGTATGGTTGACGAGGTGTATGGTTATGGTAGAATCGAAAGGTGTGTGATAAGACGAAGTGTTAATGATGGTGATATTGTTCATGATATGCGGCTTAAAATGTATACTCCTTCAAAGGTAGATAAGAAAGAGGCTCTATTGGCTGAACACTATCCGGAAGTAGGGACTTCCTCTATCCATGGAATTAAGGTATTGCTCCAGAAAGCGAGGGACCGTGAACGATTCAACGTTTATTAGAACATCAATGTAGATGTTGGATAGATCTGGAGCGTGGTTGTTATTGCGACAGGATTTTGAGTACTTGGGCTTTCAGGATGAATGACGAGTGGAAGGGATTTATGTAAGCTCGTGAGTGTGGGTTTCTTCTTGTTGTTTTAATTTTGGTTGTTTTTGTATTTGTGTTTCTGTGTATTTTTTTTTTGTTGTTTTAATTATGTTTTGATTTTAATTTTTATTCTTATGATTGTGTGCGGTATAGTGTGGGATGAATATTTTTGGTCTTTCTGGAGTGATGATGTGTGAGGAGTTGAATTTCGCAAGATGTTTCCAGTTGTAGTTGAGTGTCACTGTCAGGTTGATGAGAGCGTGCAACGGGGTTTTGTTTTTGTGTAATCAAAAATCGGAAAGAAATATCGATTTATTTTTATCATGCTAAATATCCTCAGTGAGATACAGGCAAAAGCCTAGTTTACTGGGGATATGACAAATGAAAGGCAACAAACCCAGATCCATTAAAATTGTATGTCCAAATCAAATTATCTGTTGTTTTTCTCAAATTGTGTATATTTCTTGTCATGTGTAATAATAAATAAATAAAAAATGTTAGTTTTTTTGTTATCGTATTTTTTTATTTCTTTTCGATTTTTCGTATATCTGAATGATCCAAGAGTTGGTGATAAATACTGATTAATTTTAGTATTAAAATATGACTTATTCTTAGCACAATATTACCAGAATATATTTACAAATATGACGTGGGTAGCATTAAAAGGAACAATGTAAGGATCTATTCATAGATTGTGGGGCCATATCTTATCGTAGTTGTATCGTAAATGAATATCTCTACTGAATAATTTATGACTTGTGATAAAAGGGCCTGTTTCCTGAATAATCATGATGTGAACTGCACATAATTATATTGTGAATGTGACCACTGCAAGTCTTGATAAATGCAATTGACAACTGCATATCGTAAATTATGCAACCAGACAAGTGCTCTTTTTGAATAAAACATTGCGTGCCCACGATTGGCGCTAGATTGTGTGAACATTAAACTGATATTTTTAGGAATTAATTAACTCGAGATGTTTTAGCTTCAATTCTGTGCGGAGGAAATATTAATTGAATTGAAATTCATTTTACATTTATTGACAAAATAAGCGAAACTTCGGTGTACTTTGTATACAATAAAAATATAAAAAGCGCTCTTATTATTTGTATTATTGTATTAGACTTGCGTTGTATACAATACAATTTGGCTGATTTTTTACCAAACTATTTAAACTAACTAGAAATATGTTAAACAAACCTTAAGTAAAAACAAGACTTGAACCCTTTTCAAAAAATGTGCCAACGGGAATAAGCCTGCAACCTCTGGGTTGGGAGACAAGTGTCTTAGCAACTAGGCAACTGTTATGTGCTGTAGAACGTACATGACAGCAGATTATATGAATAATTTTAGTAATAATAATAAAATGACAATTTATAGAGAGCCATTTACAATAGATAGCAAATTCTCCTTAAGGGCGCTCTATCTCAG